>CM034362.1:72504695-73104695 GCA_019925275.1 Mytilus edulis
GTGTCATATGTATAAATCATATCGTCGGTACACACGTTAAATAGTGGACCTTTCGATTTTGTATTTCGACGACTACTAGTATATGCAATACTACAATCATTGTGTTAAATTGATACAGAATCAGTATAATCCATGATGTTCTTTTTATTTACAATGTAACATTGAATCTTGAAATGCGACTTTTCGAGCATTAAAAAAATCTCAACATTTTGTAAATTATGTAGATTTAATAATAATACAATTTCATCATGAGTAGAGGGCTCTCGACAAGCGACTCAAATTATTCTTTATTTATGGGCCGAATTTGTTTCAAATACATTTTTTTTTAATTGGCATGGGCGATGTAAGATTGTATGCAAGAGTTGTATTATCATAACAGTATTCCCTTTTACACATAAAAAAATCTTCATATTACAATAAGATACACGAATTGATAATGTACCATTTCTCAAGAGATTGTCATTTTGAAATGGGAGTGATATAAAAATTAAAAATATCTGGTATAATTGCCAATGACCAAATCACGTAGAAATTTAACAACTATTAGTTACAAACGGCCTTCACAAAATAGGAAATCCCATACCGCATAGTAAGCTATTGTAGAGGCTACACTCAACTATACAATGAGACCTAATATCCGTCTTTTCCGGGTTTTTTTCCAGATTGTTTGTACAAAGAGGAACAACCGAAGAATAATTATCTTTGTCTGTCGTATATTTATATGAAACGGCCTTCAAAAAATAGAAAAATCCCATACCGCATAGTAAGCTATTGTAGAGGCTACACTAAACTATAAAATGAGACCTAAGATCCGTGTTTTCCGTTTAATGTTCACTTGATTTTTTTTCCAGATTGTTTGTGCAAAGAGGAATAACCGAAGAATAATTAACTTTGTCTGTAGCATATGTATATGAAAGTTTTCTATTTTTATTAGTTTGCTGCACAATGATTTTCATTATGAATTATTATTATTCTAATATGACGTACGTGCTTCTTTCGCTTTATGAACAAACCCATTGCTTTAAATTCAATAAATTTGTTTGCACATGTGTAAATAGACTACTGCAGAATAATGATTTTTATCAAATTGGCATGCATTTTTTAAATTTCATTTAGTACTTAAAACACTTCCAAACTCTTAAATGATGCACATGTTGTTACTAATTCATTTCTTATGACTGGAATGTGTTGCAATTGAAGTATAGCTTGCATCAATAATTTCTTAATATAGATGGCAATTACAAACATAAAAAAAAGACTTTTCTTTTTGAAATAAAAGAATTATCAATTCAGTGTTGTTTTTCTAAAACACACTTATAAAAAAAGAATATATTGTATGATTGTCAATGAGACAACTGTCCACAAAAGACCAAACGCCGCAGAAATTAGCAACTATAGGTCACCATACGGCCTTCAACAATGAGCAAAGCCCATACCGCATATTCAGCTATAAATGGGCCCCAAAAGACAAATGTAAACAATTCAAACGAGAAAACCAACGGTCTAATGTATGTCCAAATAATTTACGAAAAACAAATATGTAACACATCAAGAAACGACAACCACTGAATTACAGACTCCTGACTTGGGACAGTCACATACATACAGATTGTGGCGGGGTTAAACTTAATTCAACCATCTGTTTAAACAGACTCCTGACATGGGACAGTCACATACATACAGATTGTGGCGGGGTTAAACTTAATTCAACCATCTGTTTAAACAGACTCCTGACATGGGACAGTCACATACATACAGATTGTGGCGGGGTTAAACTTAATTCAACCATCTGTTTAAACAGACTCCTGACATGGGACAGTCACATACATACAGATTGTGGCGGGGTTAAACTTAATTCAACCATCTGTTTAAACAGACTCCTGACATGGGACAGTCACATACATACAGATTGTGGCGGGGTTAAACTTAATTCAACCATCTGTTTAAACAGACTCCTGACATGGGACAGTCACATACATACAGATTGTGGCGGGGTTAAACTTAATTCAACCATCTGTTTCGTCAGATATGTATTGTCATAGTTTGCTTTGGTAAATTTAAAGAAGTGAATCCAGTACATAACTTTGGAAAATCATTCATTCTTAATGTGTTATAATTATTCAATTTTTAAAAAAATTGTTTCTTATCAAGACCAAACAAACACACAGTTACATGTTTTCAGTAAAGAGGAAGCTGATGAGCAACGAATGTACAAACGTACCCCATGACACAAGAAACTAGGTACACAATACCAGGAAGCTCTATTTTGCAAATCCTGAGAAAAATGCAATACACAGTTTAAACATGGTAATGTTGTTTTATGATATATAAGTACAATGTATTTGGTATACAGGAGTAAACAGGAAGTTGTTGATGTAAAAAAATCATCATACGGCCATAACGAGAGACAAAAGATGACCCAAAGAGACATTCAAACTCATTACTGCAACTACACCTGCCATGTGCGAGATTCGAAGGCACTCGACGTTCAGTCGAAATAAGAAAGTTAATTCAACTCTTTGTGTAGACTGTCGGCTGTTGTCTGCTCTATGGTCGGGTTGTTGTCGCTTTGACATATTCCCATTTCCTTTCTCAATTTTATGAGTTACATGTACACTCTCATCATATTAGAGAACCGTTGTGACATCTCTATATAGGATAACTATGGATCCCTATATAAAAACTATTTGTCAAGTGCAGTATGCAACAATTTACCATGGCAATGTTTGTAAGATTTTATGTGAAGTCTTTTTGTTCATTTTGTATTGCACTATGATGTAGTTATTGCAACAATGAATACAAAGTAACATGCTATTTTTACCGAAAATATTGACTCTTTAAAACAAATCCGAAAGTTTACGTTTTCCGATGATTTTGTCGTGTACAGAAAACATACAAGATAAAAAAAAAATGTTGTATGATTGCCAATGAGACAACTCTCCACAAGAGACCAAATGACACAGAAATTATTAGCTATAGTTCACCGTACGGCCTTCAACGATGAGCAAAGCCAACACCTCATAATCGACTACAAAAGGCCTCGAAATAACGAGTTAAACAATTCAAACGAGAAAAATAACGGCCTAATTTATGTACAAACAAGAATGTGTCCATAGTACACGGATGCCCCACTCGCACTATCAATCGACATGTTCACTGGACCGTGAAATTGGGGTCAATACTTTAATTTGGCATTAAAATTAGAAAGATCATATCATAGTTAACATGTGTACTAAGTTTCAAGTTGATTGGACTTCAACTTCATCAAAAACTACCTTGACCAAAAACTTTAACCTGAGCTTCACACGATCTTCTTCTTTGTTCAGTGGACCATGAAATTGGGGTCAATACTTTAATTTGACATTAAAATAAGAAAGATCATATCATCGGGAACATGTTTACTAAGTTTCAAATTGATTGGACTTCAACTTCATCAAAAACTACCTCGACCAAAAACTTTAACCTGAAGCGGGACGAACGAACGGACGAACGAACGGACGAACGGAGGCACAGACCAGAAAACATAATGCCTTTCTACTATCGTAGGTGGGGCATAAAAATGAACGAAAAAAAATATGTAATACATAAACAGTATATTTTCCCTTTAAATTGTACCGATAATCATTGTAAGCTTGATTTTTCTTCTTTTAAAAGTTGCTCTTATTTGGCCGAGTACAAGGATGTCCTACCACAGAAAAGGTAAACAATCGAAAAAATATATACTCCGGAGTCAAAATTTGGTTATTTGAAAATAGTCTAAAATTATTAATGAAATAGAACAGTTGAAAAGAACTGCATTTTCTTACATATCATTTGATGTGAATTAATCCACTACCAGTTCGGATTCTTAAATCTACCGTTGTCTTTATTTTATAAGCTCACGTTTATCATATCAATTTTCCAATGCAAACAACTAATATTTTAATCAGATTTTTAAATGACTAAATGATACCCGTTCTATTGGTTCTTGACAATAGATCAATTATAATATGATATGCATGACAATGTCTTTGTGAATTATAATTTTGTAGATGGATCAATGTTCCGTGTGCTTTTAATATTGACAATCTAAACAAATGTTTCAACACTAGAATTACATGGTCACTAGCCATGTTCCTTGTGCGTTTAATATTGACAATCTAAACAAATGTTTCAACGCTAGAATTACATGGTCACTAGCCATTGAACACACTTTGTGAGCTATAATTGAATTTATATGCCATCAGTATTGTTAATAGATCAATAATTTAAACTACTCTTTTCAAGGTTATATACTAAAAACAACAATTCTTTTCAAATGAATTCTATCAAATTACCTTACCGACAATAGCAAATGTATTTGTAAATTTCATAAATTGAATTAATATTGATATTTTAACATATATTTCTCATGCTTTGATATATAAGGTAAGTCTGAATATTTGATTTAATCTATAGGGAATTATGTTTATTTATATATTAACCGAATTTATATAGTAGGGGAAAAGTTCATTTTATTGTTTACACTTTGTGAAAATAAACAGATGTAATATGATTGCCGTTGAGATATATATTCACAAGACGATAAAACGACAAGATGCATGTAAACAACAATCGGTCAGTGTATGGCCTTCAACAATATGTACAGCACATACCGTGTATAATCCTATAAGATGTCCCTGAAAACAGCATGGTTAACATACAGATAGAACACCTTAAGGTCTTGATTTGAGTTATAAACATAAAATTGAGAATGGAAATGGGGAATGTGTCAAAGAGACAACACCCGACCATAGAACAGACAACATCAGAAGGTCACCAATAGGTCTTTTAAAAATGCAGCGAGAAACTCCCGCACCCGGAGGCGTCCTTCAGCTGGCCTCTAAACAAATATCTATACTAGTTCAGTGATAATGGACGTCATACTAAACTCCGAATTATACACAAGAAACTTGCATGGACCAGACAATTTAAAAGATATACAAGACTAACAAAGGCGCGAGTATGTAAAACATGTATGACCAATCACTTGTCTACAGACCCCTTGCATGGACCAGACAACTATAGATAGTGGTAGGGGTTAACCATTCTTAATATGATCGCCTATCCTTTATATATATTCGAGTTAAAAGCCATTTTCATAAGATGACCTTATTAATGGAATACAACACTTTGGTAATGAATTACCTAATGGTAAGCTGGTTCTCTCCTTTATATCAAATGGGTATCTGAGTCATACATATAAAGGATTGGACACCAGTATATGCCTATCAAAAATACACCACTAATGTATGCTCCCATTGGTACTTCAGATCTGACATACACATGTACATGTACAGGCAAAATGGACTTTTTTTTTTTTAATTTTATTCATTTTTTTATTATTGAAAATTATAAGTCATAAAGTGTTCTACATTAAATGATCACCAGTCATTCAGTATTCATTTGATACTAAAATTACCTAAATATTCTATGTTTTAAAAGTAGTTACATCCATGTGTAGGAACTATTGTGTATTGAATGTGTACTACTTTCTGGTAAGGGCTTTCTGATCAGGTACGAATTAGTTGTGTTACACCTATTACCACCATTTATGCTCTCCCCTTTATGATTGAAGTTGAAATCAAGTAAGCTGATTATCTCCCTTGTGACATACGGATATCTAAGATCCAAATTAATAGATAAATAATAGGGAACCATGCTCTCCCCTTTATGATTGAAGTTGAAATCAAGTAAGCTGATTATCTCCCTTGTGACATACGGATATCTTAGAGCCAAATAGATAAATAATAGGGAACCAGTCTAGAAATCAATTTCAGCTGGAAGGTAAGTCACAATCTCTTATTTTTTCTACGACCTGTGAGACCCTCAATGATGGTCAAGTTCGTAAAACACCCTATAGTCAAGGTCGTAAACTCCTTCCCTTACATGTTTGGTTAGTGCTGCTACGTATTTATGCACGATACCTATTCACATTCATAAAGCACTAAGTCTTGTTGAGATGAGATTGTTTTAATGTCAAGTTGTGGTATGTCAGTACATATATTTTCATGTATTACCTCTGCTTAAATTCGATGAATCGTACTGAAGGCAACCATTCTGAGAATTATATCACAAGTCAATGTTAAAGTTACATAATACTTTCTGAATTTACTTCGAGGATATGTTAAGCATTTTATTCTACAGTCTTTAAAAACAACAATTGCCGTTTCAAATACGCAATGTGGATCAGGCAAGGAAGCTTGCCAAATGGTCGTTTTTTCTATTATTCTTATATCTAAAGTCTGAAATATTTGCCAATGTTGTATCTTCTTTATACATGTATTTTTTACATCTATTGCAGATCTCCACAAGTCATCAACATATAAACATATTACACATCATGGACGCACAACAGTTATGCCAGGTTCATGAAAACGAATCAGTGACGTCATTTTGTTACCAGCATGCAACAGTTCTATGCCAGAAATGTCTGATTGAGAAGCATACAAATTGTCGGCCTGTGGCGCAGATTGAAAATGCATTTGAAAGTCTGAATAACGGAATTCCTTTAGAAAATATTGAAAATAGTATTCATAAAATGTCCATGGCAATAGATCAATTACTTTCTGGCAAAGATATCAACTTATCGGATTTGAAGGAGAAACGACACAATATCCGACAAACAGTCAAAGAAGCGCGCCAAAAAATGAATAAGTATTTGGATAAACTTGTCAAGATTTTGGACGTGGAAATAAATATGAAGCATGATAAACTGGTAGATAAGATTAAAAAGTCAAAGAGTGATATAGAAATTCATAAAGATACTTTGAAATCTCTGTTCGACGATATTAATTCTATTAAAGAACAGTCTACTGACAAAAGTTTACACAGTGAAATACAAACTTTACAATCTAAGGAAAAAGAACTGGAATTAAAAATAAAAACTTTGGAAAACGAAGATAAAAAATCTGAACTACACGTAAAACTCTCAGAAGCTGTATTCGGGTTTGAAAATTTCTTGCAGACGATGGGAAGTGTTGTTATATCAGAGGTAGACACAACGTTATTGCAGAACGGTTTGGATGTACTACAACATAATGCATTGAATGGTTACAACAATCAGTTGACAGGGAACCAAAACGATAAAGATACCAGTTCAAATGGCGTAACCAGTAAACTAACATTAGTCAGCTGTTTCCCGACTTTGAAACTAGGTAGAGGTGTAAGAATATTCAGGGCTTGTTTTTTACCAGACAATAATCTCCTGTTAGCAGGATACCAAGAAAAAACTTTATACGTATGCAACAACAAGGGTGAAGAATGCAAAAAGGTTCGCATCGCAAATTTCCCCGGAGGGGTAACGCTTTATAGCAGAACATGTGCCGTAGTAAGTGCATGGCAACATGGTGTACAGAAAATTAATCTAGACACTTTAAAAGCTGGTGACGTTATAAAACTGCGAGGTGATAGTTCTGCAATCTCAAGTATTCGAAATGAAATTTGTGTCAAAAACGGGGAGGACCATTTAAAAATCGTTGATATACACGGAAGAACAATTCGGAAATTTCCGACAAAGTATAATCCGTGGGAAATTTACTTAACCGACACGGGACCGGTTTTCTATTCGAATCTTGACAATAATGATGTCTATTGCGCATTTCCGGATGGAAGTAACTATATTACTTACAGCAGCCCCGATCTTCTTGATCCAGCAGGACTAACTGTGGACAATGAGGAAAATCTGTATATAACAGGGTCGCGTTCGGATAATATACATAGAATATCTAGCAATCGAGAGGCGAAGGAAATTATTCTAACTGCCAAAGATGGAATTCGAGCGCCATCTGGTATTTCGTTCAATAAACAAACTAGTGAATTATTGATTATTAACGAAGACTTTTCTTCTATTAGAATATACAAGGTTCTTATAGTAGAAACGTAAGGAGAAACGAATATGCAGTCAACACTTGTTTTAAATGTAAAAATCTGAATAACAATACTTGACTAGACTAGTAGAAGTATATTATTTTGATGAACAGTATACATTGAATTGTTTTTATCTATGATGTCTGAGTGTAACATTCTGTAAATTATAGATTGCACATTTCATTCAAATTTATTAAATTCCTAGAAATAAACATTTTAATAATGTGTACAGTTTTCGTTTACAAGAAACCTATCATAGATAACAGGCTTAAATTGTGTACGCCAGACGTGCGTTTCGTCTCATCAGTGGCGCTCGAAAAAAAAACCAAAATAACAAAAAATGAATAAAAAGTTTGAAGTTGAAGAGCATTGAGGGCACACAAAAAATACAGCAAACCGGTTATGTATTCATGAGGAAGACAATCGTTTTTGTCGAAAACAACAAAGCTTGGTATAAACAGCTAATGGTGAATAATGACCATATCAATACTAATTCATGTCAACACTGAAGTGCTGACTACTGGGCTTGTGACAACCATCAGGGTGTAAACCTCCACCAAAGGCGGCCTAGACGTGTTATAGTTGAAAAGAAACTCATTGTAGATACCAGGCTTCAAATAAAACCAAACTCGAGTTGCGTCTACAAAAAGAAGCACTGTTAAAAGAAACTTTAAAAAAAAGTCACAGCGATATACTGATAAACAGGAGACGCGAAGTACATAGACGAACTAATCCCTTTTTTGGTGGAAAACATTGCGTTGATTATATGGGAAATCACGGAAACATGACTGGAGCGGACCTGCCTTTAGAACAGTCAGTGTGTACCCCCTTCACCCCCTTAAAAAAAGTTCTAGATCGATCCACAACTATAGTATGAAGCTAGTAATATAAAGATAAGGAGATATGTTTTGTTTGCCAATGAGACAACTATCTAACACAGTACTGTGTTTATGAGTTTGAACACCGTACACGGCAGGTGCAATCTTCATCGATATTATCCTATCGAAGGTAACAGCAGTTCTCTCAAATCATCCAGTTTTCTCAATAGTAAACACCCGATCAATAACTGTATTATTGACAGAAGTAAGTACATTGTAATTCAAATATGTATACCATTGGAAAATAATAACCACAACTTGTTGATCTCTCTGAGTTTCTGAGAATGAACCTTTAGAATAAGTGTATTTGTAAATGATGATTTTATTTTATTTTATATTTGACGCCACTTTTAAGCACCGCTTTTGTATATGCTGTTAAATCAGCCTAATTCTCATTTGAAGGTTGTTTTTTTTTTTCCATAGAGAATCCAAAGGAATTTTATTCTACTCCATCTTTTGACACCAATAAGCTAATGTTTTTCACCTTACCATGAACCCTTTCCCGATCTTAAACGTATTTTCCAATCTATTACAGATTATAACCGTTCTGAGAACTCTCTTCCAAATTCTGTTATATATATCACATCAGCAAATCACTGATATTTTTAATATATAAAATTAATGTATACCGATATTATATCAATCGCTTGCCTTAATTGAGGTAATTTAACGTAGTATTTTGTAAGCTTTTTATATCATCTATCGATCGGACTGGACTAGTTTAGAGACTGTGTTGCGTACAGAGCTATGATATATAATACGGTAAAAAAACGAAGTCTTATAACGGAGTGCGAGGAAAGTGAAATAATATAACCTTGTAACAGTAGCCTGGAACTGATATGTAAAAATATAAGTTGAGGTTTTGTCAGTTTTTTCACTTATTTTTTTAAGAACTAACAGAAATTGCCATACGGTGACTTATAGTTGTAAATGTGTGTGTCATTTGGTCTCTTGTGAAGAGTTGTTTCATTGGCATTCATACCACATCTTCTTTTTTATATCACATGATCATGTCTATATGATAACATGTTTAACCCCAGTCACTTTTAATGTGCTAGACTGTCCCTACTCGTGAGCCTGTTATTCATTGGTTGCTGATGCTGTTTTAATTTTTTACACGTTTATTTATGTTAAGCTCCTTTTATATCTGAATTTTATGGTATTGGTTTTCATCATAGTTGACTTTTTAGTTGTTCAACGCCATAATTATACTCGTCCTTGTGTATCTGAAGGAGGATTGTCTTTAATAGATTATAGTTTTGAATTATAATAATTAATAAGCTAAGCAAATAACTGTTGTTTGGAAAATCCAGAATTTAAAGTTAGAGGGCGCAAACATTTTTTTGGAGAAATTAGCAAAATTTTCTTGATTAAGCTGAGAACAACCCATGCTTTACAAACTCTAGGGGATGCACGCCCGCCCGCCTCGACTCCTGCAGGAATCCACCCCTGTCCTAGTAGTCAGCATAACAAGTTGTAAAATTTGAGTACTTTTTTTCAGTTCGAGCTTCAGCGAGGAATTCTAGTATCTTTGAAGACTTTAATTAAATACTTATGTACCTACCAACAAACATGTATAATGTTGCATAATTATGCAAGAAGTTTTTTTAATTTCTATATGTTGTTTTATACTTTGTACTTAGGTATTAACGGAAAGTGGGAATATTTCATTTCGAACTTGTATTAAAGCATGTCACAATTATTACGCGTTTTGATTTTTTTACTGACTGCCTATATTTATTAGGGATAAGCTATATTACTTACGCTAGACTTGTCAATATGTCATCCAAAGTTATATCTTGGAGAAGATTAATTTGATTAAATTGACTTTGTTGCTTTTTGTAACGTGAATTGATTCATTTGCTAAAATAAGTATCGACATTTCTGACTTTCTTGCTGTTTGTGGCGGAGATTGATTTATTTACTAAAATAAGTATTGACATTTCCGTCACCGCTGTTGACATAGGGTCTTCCAAGCATATACAATTATCGTCTTTATTGGATTTAAGTCTCTTGAAGATGAACGATCGTGGCTATTAGTACTTCTATTTATATAATCAAAAATTGGTACATGCACTGAATTGATACTATTTTAAAATAATGGAGGCGTTTAGTACAACTTCATGTAATACCAAAAGTAACATTGAGTGCATGATATGGAACAATCTCAAAAAGCGTTTTGCAATTCAGTTTTATTTTTCAAAATTTATAATAAAACGTTATGTTAATATAGTTTTGGTTGGTTCTCATCGTTTGCATTTTAGAATCTTATACATATAAGCCCAATCTACATTTGAAATATATACCAGTTACTTTTTCTAGCAGTATTCGAAATTTTTTCCAGTTGTTTGTTTTTTATATTATCTCTAAACTTTCACTTATATATGCAGAAGGAATAATATTAATGAAATAGCTATTTTGAGCGTCTGCTACATGCATTCTAGTCTATGAGTGCGCGGTTTTTAACCGCACAATCACTATATCTATTTCCCTGCATCAAGAGTATATGTCACATTTTGCTAGAAAAAAAAAAGATGCCAAGGGGTATTTTTTTTTAAACTACTAGTAATATAAGACCATTTCAAAAATAAGGAAAAGACGAAACGATAAACAACAGTCAACAAAACACGACACCTAAAACTACACCGATCGAGGCAGAAGGATATCAATCAGTTCCTGCTCCAGTCGTAATACCAATCATGTTGATCGTGGTACGTCGGTGAGCAAAGGAGAAACCATGCAAAAAGAGCTGATGACTACGACTGTTAAATAACAGCTTGATTTATGCTAAACAGACAGCAATCAATGACAACCACTAAATTACAGCTCCTGACTTGCGACAGGGACGTTAAAGAATATGATATGGTTAAATATGTGTATGACCTTTCGAATAATTATTCTCATACAATAGTGTTTCAATTTGTTCACACATCTTTCAACCGTAATGTTCTACTACCAAATATTTTAATATTATAACCTGCCTATTTTCAAGACGAGGATAGCTGTCTTTCCGCCATTTTTGAAATAGCTGGATAGCTATATTCTAGTATACATAAAAAGTAAGATCTGCAGTAACTGGTCGCCGACATAATTTCCCCAATCAATGTACATATGAGACAAATAATTTGGAGTAAGCAAATGAATCGTTCGTTCCTGAAGTCTGATTCGACATCGTATAGCTGTTCAGTGTTTACAGTCCGAGGTGTGACCCTGTCAAGATGTCAATCTATATTTTTCCTACACTTTAACATGCAAGAAGTGCTGTAGATCTATCTTGGAGATTCTGTAGTTGATAGAGTGGGCTGCTTTGATGGACACTAATCATCAGGTATTTGATTAAAATCGTGTATGTAAGCGTTGTATGGCTCTATTGGAGCTCTGCTGATGCAATTGTTATTGACAGCTGTAATAAACTTTAGTAAAGTTTGTGGTTTTAGTTTTTTCTATAGTTAGTGGGTGTTGACATTCTATTTTATAAACACATGAAATTGATAAATTCTGAACTTATTGGTTTCGTAATGTCGAAATTTGTGTGAGGCGAATTGGGAAAAGTAAATCTCAATACATCATGTGCTGAGATTGTTTTTCTATGCAAAATAATTTCACCCTTTGAATCACTATTATATTGTTTTTAATTTTCTATCAGTGTTTCACATGTCCTAAAATAATTATCAGCTTAATTTTTGAGTAATGTTATTGGTTTCGTAATGTCGGTTAAAACAAATATAAATGATTTTAATGATCAAAAGGTGAACATTTTACAGTTTTCACTGCTTTGAAAATCTTTCTATTTGAACCAATCGTGATTTTCTTACTACAACCAGAAACTACACATGACATACAATATTGGTATAATTATGTATCGAATTCGACCCGAAACTAGTTAATATTAGTCATATTGATTATGTGTAAAACAAAAGGGTCTGAAATGTTGTAATTGCTAATCAACACTATTGTCCTATATTAGTAAATTAATGAATAAAGTTAAATTCTTTTTTCTTCGTTTTTACGTCATGCTGTTTAGAAATTGGACCTCTTTATGTGAACAAATCTGCTATCGCATTTCATTACTCTTATTACAGTAACCTAGTAACCTATAAATATATATTCTGTTGAAATGTATAATAGCAATTTCATCCTTTCGTCAACACGATTCCGCCATAATGTGTCTATGAAATGACGTTATAACAACTTTAAACCTTCTTTTATTAGAATGACTACAACATACCAACATACAACAACGTACAATGTATCATAATAAGACACGTCAGGATAGACAATAGTAATGCTTTGTAAACACATTGCTTCATAAATATTTAAAGTTTGTCTGACTTTGTGTTGACTGGTTAAATTAAATGCTTAGTTCCTTTGAATAGACACTATGCCAATGGATTTACCAATTTTCAGGTTTAATTCGTCTAGGTATCCAAACTATAAATACATAAAAGGAAAAATTGTACACGACACTAAAGTGATTGTATAATTGTTTACCAGACCAAGATTTGTTTTTGAATTAGTATACCTACTAAGTAAACCTAAATAAGTACGAATATCAAATGAAAGTTTCTCAAAATGTTCATTAAACATGATAAAATAAGCTTATTTATATTGCTGTTTTTTTACCATTTAAACATATATTTTTTTAATTTTGTATATTTATAGGTTAGATATCTTGGTTTTTATGATCATCAACAGGTCCTGCAGGGTATATACTGAAGAGGAAACTTAATTGTTAATACTTTTCTACATAATGTGCTAATTGTATTAAATAATGTGAAATGAACTGTGTGTTTTTCTGGAAAAAGAAATAGAAAAAATTCTACAAAATTGCTATTAACAAATTTGAGTACTATTAAAGATGCACAAGAACACAATTGTGTAAAATGTAACAACCTACATATTCACTGATGGATTATGGAGAAATTAAGAAAAAAAATAGTATCTTTGTCATGTATGTTGTCGAAAATAAACAACTGCCTTATCCATTCATGTACATGGCTCCATCATATCAAATATACAGGGAAGATGTTTGAAGAACAAGTTGCCAAAATTTATTCAACAATTGAAGGAAGATGTCTTGTGGGTGGAATTATTTATGCACTGAACTGTTATGTAGGGGGTCGAATAATTGTACACAGAAGCTGAAACAGAAGACAAGTTAATTTAACATGAAAAGTGTTTATTTTATTTGATATGCAAATATGAGCACAATATCAATAACACCACAAGTGGTATGATATTCATAGCATTTTGCTTATTATTGTATTGTCTTAAACACGATAAACAGTCAGCTTTTTGTTTTTGTATGTTAAATACTCACCATGAAAATTTGTATTAAAGTTTTAATTATCTTTTGTATCAATAATTCAGTCTAGGAAAAATTATATTTATTCTGTCATGAATTTTCCATAGAGGAAAAATAGGGGAAAACATTTCCTTAAGGGAAATTTGATGTTCAGAAATTTCCTTAGAGGAAATTTGAAGAACAATGATTTCCTTAGAGGAAATTTAATGTCTTGATTTTTCCCTCAAGGAAAAGTGTTTGTCAACAATTTCCTCACAGGAAAAAGTTTTTCCTCCAAGGAAAATTTATAGCCGCAAATTTCCTCAAAGGAAAACGAATTTCCTCCAAGGAAATAGAATTTCATGCAGCAAATTCCCTAAGGGAAATCTTTTTCTCTCGAGGAAAAAACAATTTCCCTTGAGGAAAAATCTTTTTCCTTGAGGAAAACTACTTTTGATTTCCCTTGAGGAAAACTACTTTTCCTCTGAGGAAATTGTTGAAAAAAGGGGCATAACTTTTTCAACAGTGGTGCTAGAGCCAAAAAATTTTAGGACAAATATCAGGGAACCAATGCCAACCAAGTTATCAACTTCATTTTAACTTTACTCAAAAAACTAAGGTGACCACTCAGCGGAATTGCAAACTTGTCCCGGAGACTGTTTAATCCTCAATATTGAATGCATGCAAACTCATAGACAAGAAAATGCTCGAAATGGTCTTAGTATATATTTTTCTTTCACCCAAAGTTTCATTTCTGCCAATTTGTTGGTTAGTTTAAGTAAACAATGACATCAAATGCACTAATATTTGTCCAAGTAGGCCTACTTTCACATATGTTCTAAATTGGAGGGAGTAATTGGTGGTCTGACACCTATACCTGGGCGGATTCAGGTTGTGTGCCGCGCTTCGTATAAAACGGAAAAAATCAAGAAACTTTTTCTCCTAGATCTGCTCGGCGAAGTTCGGGTGGATCATGAACATATCAACATCCTTACATGCTCGTCAATGGGCGTTACTCAAACTTAAGCTTTGATATTCAATTTGGACAATTAATCAAAAACCAAAAACCAACAACATGCATAATATGTTGATGTGACAATAATTGGAATCCAGTAGCAACAACTATGTTAACATATATCGCAAACATACAACACAACACATATGACAAAACATAACCAAGCTAAGAAATGTTAACAAACATTTTGTCGTTGATAGTACATACCGCCACTTTCAGCTCTATTGCCTACAATGTATATATCGTGGCAATCAATCATTATTTGTGTAGGATACTGGAGTGCCCAGAAACACGTCAACACGGAGCATTGGCTCACACCTAACAGCAAGCTATAAAGGGCCCAAACATTACTGGTGTAAAAACTATCAAACAGGAAAACAACTGTCTAATCTAGATAAAAACGAGAAACACTTATAAACCACATCAGCAATCGACAACTACTGAACATCAGTTTCCAAATTTAGGACATGTGCAAATAAATGCAGCATAAGCATGGAAGTATTATATTGACAATTTTTAAAATACTTCCATTATATAAGAAAAAGTGTATGACAACGAAACTGCTTTAAAATAAAGTAATCCTCTCCGTCTTTTAGTCGAGATACCATAATTGCATTTTGATTACGGAAGTATACTGAAAAAAGAACTATGTCAATTGGACATGCTTTGATACTATTTATGCACTTGAATTTTTACTTGATAACATTTTTGTTCGCTTTGGAGATTCCGTATATCGTCAAGTTATTGGAATTCCAATGGGGACTAACTGTGCACCACTTATTGCGGACCTGTTTTTGTATTGTTATGAGTTACAATTTATGACTAAAATTAGCAAAGACCCATCAAAACAACATTTGATACAAAAATTTAACAATACTTTTAGATATTTGGATGATATATTGGCTCTAAATAATGACGACTTCAGTATGTATACTAAAGAAATTTATCCTGTAGAACTTACTTTAAATAAAGCTAATGATAACAATGACCACTGCCCTTTCCTCGATCTTGATATCTATATCATAAACGGGAAGCTTAATACAAAAATTTATGATAAAAGAGATGATTTTTCATTTCCTATTGTTAATTATCCATTTTTAGATGGTGACGTTCCCTTGTCACCATCTTATGGTGTTTATATATCTCAACTTGTACGATTCGCTCGTGTATGTAACAATGTATTAGATTTTAGCGAGAGAAATTTATGTATTACTGAAAAATTATTACACCAGGGTTTTCGATATCACAAACTGGTCAAAACATTTACTAAATTTTATCACCGGTATAAGGAAATAATTCGTAAATATAACTCAACATGCAGACATCTTATACGTTCAGGTATTTCACATCCAAAATTTTATGGAAATATTCTTTATAAAGCACAAAAATGTCAGTATTCTCCTCAGAAACTAACAAAACCTTTAAATAGACTTATTAAAAGGGGATATAGTTACGATACTGTTGTCAGGTCATTAAAGATTGCATATTTTGGCTTTAACATTGATTCACTGATAGGGTCTTTGCATCGGAACTAAACACATTTACTTCTAAAAAAACAGTTGTTGGCATGACACGGGTTATGTTCTTCTCATATATTTTATGATAGTATGATACTAAACCCCTAACGGGAGGGATTGTACCTGATATTCATATGATGAAGACATAATCTTTCAATCAGTTTAATTGAGGTCTGGAGCTGGCATGTCAGTTAACTGCTAGTAGTCTGTTGTTATTTATGTATTATTGTCATTTTATTTATTTTCTTTTGTTACATCTTTTGACATCAGACTCGGACTTCTCTTGAACTGAATTTTTATGTGCGTATTGTTATTCTTTTACTTTTCTACATTGGCTAGAGGTATAGGGGGAGGGTTGAGATCTCATAAACATGTTTAACCCCGCCGCAATTTTGCGCCTGTCCCAAGTCAGGAGCCTCTGGCCTTTGTTAGTCTTGTATGATTTTAAATTTTAGTTTCTTGTGTATAATTCGGAGTTTAGTATGACGTCCATTATCACTGTACTATTATGCATATTTTAGGGGCCAGCTGAAGGACACCTACGGGTGCGGGAATTCTCGCTACATTGAAGACCCATTGGTTGCCTTCGGCTGTTGTTTGCTCTATGGTCGGGTGGTTGTCGCTTTGACATATTCACCATTTCCTTTCTCAATTTTATGAAGTAGGATAATTCCGAATAATCGTATCCGAACCGCTTCTGATTCGATTTTTAATATATACTCCACAAACAATGCTGATTGCTTTGACAAATATGAGGAAATGTAAATACCTTTGAGTTGTCTTTAAGAGTAAATCGCTTTATATTCACGACACATTCCCATGTTGTAATTCTATTTGATTCTTAGATAAAACCAGATTGGTCATTTAACATCTAGTTCATAATGTATTTGTTGATCTTGAAATATTTGTAAATAGCAAGGTAAACTTGTGGTTGCTGATATACGTTTCATACTTTTAAGATGGTAGTTACGATATTTGGGAAAATAGCCATCGTCATCTGTGATTGCAAAGGGATAATTTTAATTTCAGCACTCGGAACTCTTTTTTTAATATCTTCATTGTGTGCAGCAGCCCTGGTTTATCTAGACAAATAAGAAAATCTAGAAAAATAACTTTTTACATTATTTTGAAGATAACCATTTGATCATTAAGTGGAGAAACTACACAATTCCATGCGACATATTGCAATCAAAGCAATCACGCTACATTGTTCTACGATACCATGTGACTTATTGCATTCAAAGCAATCACGCTTTATTGTTCTACGATACCATACAACATATTGCAATCAAAGCAAACATGCTACAGTGTGCCACGATACAATGCGACATATTGCAATCAAAGTAAGCACGCTATATTGTTCCATGATACCACGGCACCGATGGCCTTAAATCGGGTAAATTGAGAATTTGCATTTAAAATCCGTACATTGCAACAAACAATAAATTATTACTCGGTAAGATTATCTTATTTTTTGTCATATAACAATGAAACAATGTTAGAATTTGTCATTGGGCTACTGTAAGGCTTGACGGTATAGATCTGCAGTGTATGGTGGCCGGACGATATAGGTCTGCAGTGTATGGTGGCCGGACGCGGCATTCCGGCCACCGTAGCATCAATCTTTAGAGAAAGATACATCTTTTTCTTTTAATGACGTTCGTAATAACGACTTTTTATTTAGGGTAATAAGTACATCTGTTAAGCTAAGATTTGACACGCATAATAAATAATCATTTGAAGCCATCTTTAAAAAAAACAAAATCATTATTGTTCAATTATTTTATTCAGCAAACTTAGTACACCTTAGTATATATATATACACGTATTCTCAAATCATAACAATAGTGAAATGTAACAATTTTCCTAATTTACAGCAAAATGCATTGAGTGTGTAGTTCAAAGTAAAATTTTTGCTTAGATTGCTTGTTAGCTGAACCGTGAAGTCATTATTAAGTCAGATATACTTTCCTCCTTTAAGAGTAGACTAGTCCGACGGATAAATAATTAATCTATATGTCTAGGACTAGACTACTCTGAAAGAAGGGTAGTATATGGTTAACTTTATAATGATTTTACGGTTCAGCTAACAAGCAAGCTAGTCAAAGAGTTTTGCCTTTACCCTCACACTCCATGCATTTTACTAAACTAATTCTGTTGTCGTGAGCACCTGAAGTTCCGACCCAACATTTTTTAGACAGGATTTACATTTGTAACTATTTTTTTATGGCAAAAGTTTTCGTTGGCTAAAGAGGATATATAACTGGCTTCCGGGTGCGTTGTGTTAAGGGCCCATTGGTGGCCTTGGGCTGTTTTCTGCTCTTTTGTTGGGTTATTGCCTGTTTGACACACTCCCAGTTTTCCATTTTCAATTATAAATAAGATATTCAAGATTCATAACACTCTTCAGACAGGTATTCCTTTGTCTTATAGTTAGGTTAAAATATCGCCGAATAATGAATTATGGTTTTATAATTAAATCTACAGGGGAAAATGCTAATATACTGTCAAGGACAAAATGTTGCGTAAAACTTTAATGTTTCCATAAATGTTGAATCAGGACAATACATCGCTATGAGCTATTCATTTTAGTAGCAGGGTTACAAATAACTATGCTCCTACATAATTCATTAAGTTTGTAATTGAAAAATATTTTGAAATATTTTGAAACACGACCTAATTCTGGGTAATTAATAAAACCTAAAAACGCTCTTAGACTAATTGAAATTGAACCTTAATGTAATAATATTTTATTGCATAAACTTGAAATTTAATCGATTTTTTTTCTTAGAATAATGCAGAAAAATCCCGCCATTGATTGAATATCGTAGGCATGTAATCCATTTTGTAAAATGTAATTGTTCCCAGCCAAAATTGATGGAATTCGCAAGTTAATTACCGAAAGTGCTGTAATATTTTTTTCATATATACTCGAGTAGGAGTTTTAAATTGAATAAAAATTAAAACCCCAAAACATCTGGTTTTCACTGGTAGGGTTAAACTGCACCTGTATATTTCATTGGAGGAATCAAAATGTTGAAATAGAAAATACAATGTAAAATATATTATATAAAGATAAAAATAAGAATAAGAATAAATTGGAAATCCGAACATATCAGCCACCGAATTGAGAATGGCTAGTGAATTCCAAATACACTGACGCAGAGTTTCAACTGTTATCCATAAAAAAAAACTAAATGTACTTTTATAAATCTTTTTGTCTATGTTTGTATTCACTTGAAAAAACACGGCAGATTATATTCGCATATTAAAACACAAGACAAACGGACAATTACTTTTATATGTCTTCAATTTCTCGAGCACTGTTTATCGGAGCCAAAAGACTTATTTTGGTACGTGTTTGAATCGATGGCTTTCCAGGTTCCATGATTGAAATAAGTCTTCATCCACTTCTCACATAGTAATGAAACTTTAAGATGTGGTATGATTGCCAATGCGATAACTCTTTACTAGAGACCTAAATGACTTGGAAGTAAGCAAGTATAGAGGTCCCCGTATGACCTTCAACAATGAGTAAAATCCATACCGCACATCTAGTTAGCTATAAAATGAAAGACACAAATATGGCAAATGTACAATGATTCAAACGAAAATAACTGACTACCTGATTTATTTTCAAAACAAGAAAAACGAAGCACAAATATAGTATACAGCAATCAACGACAACCACTAAACATATATCTGTTCACCAAATAACAACTAAACCCAGGTTCATAAGTGTTTCTCGTTTCTCGTTGTTTTATATAAATTAGACCGTTTTTTTAGAAGTTTGAATGGTTTTACACTTGTTGTATTTTTTGGGGCCCTTTATAGCTTGCAGTTCGGTGTGAGCCTAGGCTCCGTGTTGAGGACCGTACCTTGACCTATAATGGTTTTCTTTTATAAATGTGACCTGGATGGAGAGTTGTCTCATTGGCACTCATACCACATCTTCCTTTATCTATCAACTTATATAAAGCATAATTTCATTCTTTCACTTTGTACAGTCGTTCTCTTAAAAAGAGATAGATTAATAAATAATAAACGTGTAATAGTATTTATTTCTTATGCAGCAAAAATACTGCAATCTGATTGGTTGACTACCCGGTGTAAATAACACCCCACCCTTGTTCACCCGGGGATAAATAAAATTTTGCCAAAATTTAAAAAAAATTAAATTTTGCCAAAAAAAAAAAATTAAATTAAATTTTGTCAAAATAAAGAAAAAAACAATAAAATTTAGAAATAAAATAATAAGAAGAAAATGCTAAAAAAAATTATATAAAGAAAAAAAAAATTAAATTTAAAAAAAATATTTTGTTTATTTGTTTTTTTTTGTAAACTCAAAACACACAAAAATTTTCTGACTTTTGTCAAAAATAAAGTAAAATAGTATTTGACAATGTGCAGCAACATGGACATTGGAAAAATATTACGATGCAAACTTTTTATTACCATTTTTACAATTTTACATCCTGGTTTCAAAATGAGTAAAGGAATTGTTCATAAGAAATAAATACGTTATCTTGGTGTAATCAGGGGTGTACGGAATTTTACACCGTTGTTGAAAATTCATACACTCATTCGGCTGCGCCTCAGGGTGTACGAATTTTCAACAACGGTGTAAAATTATGTACACCCCTGATAACACCAAGATAACTAATAGTGTATGATGTAATCATGCAATAGGAATAAACATGTACATGACTTTTTTGTGTACTTGACATGGATATACATGACGCAACTTTTATATTCTTGATTAATTTAGTTTATCGTTACGAAATAAATGACCCTAATGTTCCATTTTTCGTAGGTGCAATCAACAAATAGTTTACACTGAGACATAACCGTCCACTGAAAGTACTCTTACAAATATTGGCGATGATTATTTTTATTTGCTTTGCCGTCATCGATTAATCGTAGTTTATATCTGTATCACGATCAACACCAATCGTTAAATTTTAAACGATATCCTATATCAAAGTAGGTTACACCATCAAAGTAAATGAATTTATACAATTGTACTCTAACCAGTCAGGATTCTACTTCGTCAGAATTATCTCCCCATTACGCCAGTTCATTTTCACAATCGTAGAAATGGAAGCCATTGTAGGGATGACGCGCTACCAATTTTGCTCTTGGAAACCGATAAATTTATCCACATTGCACCATTACGATCCTTATATGTCAGTTGTATTTTAAAAGACAAATGTATCAACTAGCTAATGAGTATCAGTTAATGATATTGTCTGCATTGATTCAACTTAAAACTATTGTCTGATCGGTTGTCAGGTGGAATTTTCGAAAATTCATAAACATTTAAAAAAATTCTAATTAAAAATTTCGTGGAAGGGCAGACTAGATTTTTTTTAGTGTATAAAGACTATAAACCCTAGATTTCACACACACAAAATTAAAATTTTTCAAAGATATGCATTTTCATCATCCAACTTGAAAGACTGTCGCCAAGTACTTTCAGTAAAAAAAATAGCTATTCGAACACACCTTCTCTGTTTTTGTGACTCATTAGATAGGTATTTTCACTTGACCCATATATTTCATCTTTTAGTGCTGTTATTTTTTTGTGTTATAAAGTCAATCTGTAGCTTTGATATATAAAAATGATAGAATTTGAAGCGAGACGATGTATGAAATATTCTTGCTTTGTACGATATCAAGACAAAATATTCAACTCAAACACGCCCTAACATAAAAAGGTGCACTCGATTTTCTCTTTTCGATACAATTGTTACCCATTTTTTGGATTTTTTCTTGAGTCACATAATGGAAGGGCAGACACGAAAATTTTTGAACTTATATATTGATATGTTTTCCGTCCGTGCTAATTTTTTCAAAAAAATCGGAGGTTATGCATTTTCTTCATCCAACTTGAAAGATACCCATGTCGTCGACTTGAAATCTAATTGTTCTGCTTAACTATGTACTAGATAAATTGAAAACTTATGCAAGTGGTGTTTTTAAAATAAAACACCTCGTAATTGAGAAGAAAATTGTAATTTTGTTTGTTTCTATTAACTTTTAAAAATTTTGTCACTATAGTAAACAATACAGTTCATATTTATCGCCTTTTCTAACACAGAGCTTCGATTCTTTTGTTCTATTTCAACCGGGTTTCCGACTGTAACGACAAGACTCGTACGTGTTGTTGATCATGTGTGGAGTCAAATATATCTCCTAGACTTACAGCAGTAATAATGAGAGTAAAAATATCCTCAACATGATACTGAGGATTCACTCTAATCTTCTTAATCAATCTTATGGTACGACTTAAAGCACTCTAACATTTTTAAGCTGGACTAAAGAAGATTGGAGAAAGCCAGATTAAGAAGAAAAGAGGGAATCCTCATTATCCTCAATGGAATTGACGATATTGAGGATACTTTTACTCTCATTTTATACTACTTCTAACTTTTTTTAATTCACTTTAGATTATGAAACAGCAAAATAGTTAATGTATTCCAACGGGATATTCCAATATTGTACTGACACTATATTTATGAACATATAAAAAATAAAATCTGGTATGATTGCCAATGAGACAACTTTCTACAAGAGACCAAAATGACACAGACAATAACAACTATGGGTTACGTAAAGCCTTCAACAATGAGCAAAGCACATACCGCATAGTCAGCTATTTAAAGCTCCGAAATGACAAATGTAAAACAATTCAAACGAGAAAACCAACGGAAAACCTTATGTAAAAAATGTTAAAAACAAAAACAAATTTACAACACTGCAACACGACAACCACTGAGTTAGATGCTCCTGACTGGGGACAGGCAAATGCTGAATGTGGTGAGGTTAAAGATGTAAGCGGGTGCCAAACCGCGTCCCCCAAACCTGGGAAAGTGCTGAATCAATTTAACATAAGAACAAAATTAAGAAGTTGAATATGATCCGTGCTTTGTAATTGATCAAAATGCTGAGTCGTATTTTTAACGTGCTAGTTCAGATGGTAATAGACCGAAGGTAGACATGTCACTATAGCCGGACTACTTCTTCTAATTCAGAGCAGAATGTCTCAAACTAAGTTTGTTCGTTTCTGTAAAGCCACCTTCATAGTGGAGATACAGCACATACCAATTGTATGGTCCTTGGTTTGAGTCGGGTTGGTTTAAAACTCACGATCTTCTCCACTCGAAGCGAACACGATAACACCAAAAATGTCATGTACCAAGTCAGGAATATGGCAGTTGTTATCAAATAGTCCGTTTCTATAAAGATATAGGAAGATGTGATATGAGTGCCAATGAGACTACTCTCCGTCCAAGTAAAGTACCATTATAGGCCAAAGAACGGACTTCAACACGAAGTCTATGTATATGTGTGTTTGTTTTTGTAGCAGGTAAATGTTTCATGTATTCCGTTGTTTTCTTCTTATTGTTGATGTGTTTCACTCAGTTTTCGTTTTAACCCGGGTTTGTTTTCGCTCATTCTATTTGACGACTATTGAACAGCGGTATTTTACTGTTGTCATTGTGCATCTTGAGAGACCTATGTTAAAGGGTATTTGGGATTAACAAATACTTTAAAGTATTCCACATAAACCGTCTGTTAATATCAATTTGATAAAACAAAGTACTAACTAACACTATTCTTAATTACAATTAACATACTTGTCTACTTATTTATTCTCTCGTTCTTATTAATCTTAATTGGTAATTTTTTTTCAACATAATGATTCAATGAGGGTCTGGATGGGGTTGACAGAATAAAGAATAATGCGCAAAATGTGCGGAATAAATGTCCAAAAAAATAAAGAATAAAGATAAATAGTAAAGAAATTTAAAGAATATATAAGTCTAGGGTGCTTAAATGGAAAGGACAGAGAATAATGGGCAAAAAATATAAATGAAACAAGAATGTGTCCATAGTACACGCATGCCCCATCAGCACTTTCGTTTTCTATGTTCAATGGACCGTGAAAATGGGGGCAAATCTCTAATTTGGCATTAAAGTTAGAAAGATCATATCATAAGGAACATAGGTACTAAGTTTCAATTTGATTAAACTTCACCTTCATCAAAAACTACCTAGACCAAAAACGTTAACCTGAATCGGGACGAACGGACCAACAGACCAGAAAACGTAATGCCCATAATGGGGCATTCAAAAGACAAATGTCTCAGAAATCAAGAATACAGAAATGAAGGACCCCATTTATACCCTCTTCAATGTCATCAAATATTTTATCGTCGTGCGTTTTCGTGTTTGACTAACGAATGTTATATATCAATTAAGAAACTAGGTATAAAGCATCCTTTTGTAGTATAGCTAATCACCACTAAATGTCTCTATCTTGCTATAGCAGTATAGCTGTTTATTTTCTTATAAGGTATTGGAATATTGCATTGCTTGTGCTTTCATGTGGTGTAATCGATTTCTGTTTGTATGTAAAAACTAATTCTATCATCTGCTTCATCATTCACAACATTTAAACTCAACAGGAAAACAATTACGGAAACAATCCGGAAAAATTACTTATTGGAACAGCAGATTTTTAACTTCCGTATATTGTCAAGTTTACACACGCAACTGACCAATCAGAGTCAAGTCGATATGTAACATAGTAAAATGTATCAATTTAAAAACAAATTATGGAACAATGTTATTCTTATTTGAAATTCTTGATTAAATCAAGATATTATTTTTCATTGGATAACAAATCTTGATACAAGCTTTAAAGGAGTGTGATTAAAGCTGGTGACTTAATTTACTTTGTCGGACAATAACTGTTTTATTGTAGAATTCATTCAGCTTTGCAACATTAAAGACGAGGCTTTGGTACAGTAAATGTCTTTTAGATTGCAAAATATATATCTTTATCTCCTCCATATTGAAGAGCGGATAACAATTTGATGAAAAGGAACACAAGTGTCTTAGACAGCACAACGTTCTAGAAGTGTCATTAATAGTTCAAGTACAGTTATATTATTATCCCGTCACATACTTTTGATTATCTAATATTTCACAAGTTCAAACTTCGGACAAATACTTTGCCAAGACATGATGAAGGAGGACTATTGCTATCCTAGTTAAAAGTTATATACAATGAAACAAAAAACACCATCTGTTGGTAAAAAGTGACATTGCATTTAATATTTGCTGATCAAACAAAGAAAATACTTATGTTTCATCAATAGAGGAAAAGGAAACCATCTGTAGACCAGGAAAAGTACAAGGTTAACGTACTATTGTTTTAGTGTTAACTTAGAAAAAAGTGCGAGCTGTCAAAGAAATCGAACTGAGAAACTACAAAACGACATATATAGTTGCTTTCAAAACGTGCAGCCTTTTTGCACAATCAATATAATAACATACTTCTTTCCTGTTGATCATTTGTGAGAAGATTTCAAGCTCGTTCCATGTGACTAAAGAAACAATAAAAATAGATACACACATAAAGCCTGGTGTATTTTGGAAAGCCGTCCATTTAAAGATGAAGCACATGCGATTACCAAGACGTGCATCAGCTCCATGCAGTGTGCAGCATCAAGTTGTCAAGGTAATGTTTTATAGTTGTCTCATGCTTTATTGTAAATACTGTTCCGTCACGTGTTCCATATGTAAGGTATGAAGATGAAAGGATGCTCCTAGTTGTGATTTAGGGAGCTACCATTTGATTTTAAGGGGCTATGATGAAAATTTTGTTCTTTTTTATAGTTGTAATCTCTGTCCTGCCTTTTTATTTTTAACTCTATTTTGTCCTGCTTTCTATTAGATTATCCTGACTTATTTTACATAAACTGTCATCCTTTCTTTTTTTTAGTCAAAACTCCTGTTCTGCCTTTTTATTTCAAATTTCATTCTTGTCCTCCCCCTAAAAATCAAATGGTATATACATTTAATTACAATTTTAGGTATTTGGGTTTTATACCAAACAAACTGACAGAAATTGTAAAATCCAACATCTTTAAAAGTTCTTAATTTGGGATTTCATATTTACATGCTGCCCGCTTTGGTTATTTATAGAAGAGTGCCTGTGCCCTAGGCATCCGGTGCTTTTAATTCTACTTGTCGATACCTCAGATCTAGTTACCATGGCGTCAATTATGACAAAAGACCAGTAAAGAACCTATTATAGTGATTCGTACCCGATACTGGACCCTTAGTTTTCTGTTGTTTCTCATGCTCAATTAAAAAATTAATCTAAAGATATAAGTTTTCTTATATTATCAAAATGGTGTTGAAAGAACAGAAAATTAAGAAAAATACGTTTAAACGATGGATATTGTCGACAAAATCTCTAGAATTCCAATTAAAAAGAATGGCTATTTGAACATTTTCAAGTGTGCTTGTAATCGTTTGTTTTTCTTTAATCGTTGATAATTGGCCTTTTAAGAAGTATTCATTGATGAAAAGGAAATGCGTGACCTAATTTTTCTACGTATTTTAAATTATTCATGGAGGAAAAAATGAAGCACACGATTCCTGTTAAAGTTATGATTTGAAGATCAATTATGGTTATTAATTAATCCTGAAACTATATTGATATTCAAACAATGAGTGTTAACATAGAATGCTTGTTGTTCATATTGGCTCTGGACCAGAACGAAGTTCTTTAATTCATATTAAAAATTAAATTTCTATTTCCATTTGAAAAGAAAACAATTACTAAGCAAATCTGATAACGAGCTGTATAGATGATTTTGCATTTTTATTGTAAGAAAATAATGGTTTACTTTTATTTATTTATACACAAATGAATTAATTAGTTTACACACATTACCATAAGCAAAATTAAAAAAAAACGTTTATTCAGCACAAAACACTGAGAAATACAAGAGGGGCCTGATGGGCTATTTTCGTCATCGGCGCATTTTCGTTATCGTGATCCGTATTTCTACAGATTTTTTTTTTTAATTTCGTGATCCATGATCATGGAAATTAGTTTTCTGTGAATCGTGATTGACAAAAAAATCAACTCGTGAATCGTGATAAGACCCCCCCCCCCCCCCCCTACACTTTCAAAATCAGGCCCCTCATACAAGCAGAATACATTGCTCCTTTTTTTACTATTAAAATATACCTTCAAAGAATCATATTTCTTAGAGAAGGACTTGGTGCTTCTGGGAAAAGGGTAAAAAGAAGAGTCTTAATATGGATATGGTATTTGCAAATGTTACAAAAAGAAGAAGTTGACAACAACAGATACCGATAAAATATGGTTCAAACTTTCACCTCTTGCCTTTGTGTCTTAGCATTAATATAAGCATCATTCATGTCTTAATAACGAACTGACAATAATATGTACCTATTTCACTTTTACACATTGTGATTTGGATAGAGAGTTGACTCATTAGCACTCATGCCATACCTTCTTTTATCTATTACATTCTTTAAATTATATTGAAGCCTCCTTCTCTCTGCTTATCTTAACACGCGTTTCGAGGAACAACTACATTTCGAAAATATGGAACAGTTAAATTGTATGCAAATTGCTTTTTCTATTAAGAAGATGTTTTAAAAATATTAATCCGTCGAATTCACTGACAATTACTCAACAATAAATCCAAAACAAGAGGCTCATTAATGTGGGGTGTGTAGGTTCCCTCCCCCTAATGACCTTCATATATGATAATTACATGACAGACTTTTCCCCTTAAATGCCGACCGGCATGAAGAGGATAGGAGAGACTTGTTACAGGTATCACTTCATAACGTGGCTTTCTAGGCCGCATCCCCCTTTTATCAAAAGTCTGTATCCGCACCCGAAAACACACATTTAGAGTTCAACATACGTGAGCTTTGAATAATTATAGATATAAGTTAATATAAATGGTTGTCATGCTCTGAGTCACATCACTTATCCCAGACTAAACATGTTATCAAATAATTAACAAAGCACTGCCCCAGTTACATCATCAACATCAAATTCTCTCTATGAATGACAGAAAGAGTCAATATCAGATACGTAATACATGGTTAAAAAAAGTAGCTGAAAGCTAGATCATAGTGCATTATCATTTCGGGGTCTACTTCTATAAATGACTATGTGCTAAGGGCTTTTTCTCAATGTTGAAGGCCGTTCGATGACCTACAGTTGTGAATGTGTGTGTCACTTTGGTCTCTTGTTGGGAGTTATTTCATTTGCAATCATACCACTTTTTTTTCTTTTTATATATAGAATGATTTATTTGAATTCATAAAGCTTCCATTTAGATTATTGTAGACACTGTTACATATAAGAGAGACCTATACTGATTTACTTTTATAAATTGTTATTTGGATAGAGAGTTGCCTCATTGGCACTCATACCACATCTTCCTGTAGCTAAATAGTAACTTTTTTTTTTCAAAAACAACACACAGTATTAGATTGTATTTTACCGTATAGCAAAGATTACTTATATTACATACTTTTTTGTAATTGAAAATGATAAAGGATAAGAATTGTCATTGTATAAATATTTTTAAACACAATATATAGATTTAATCAAAATGTTATGCCAAAAGATCTTTAATACGAAGGATGTATCACGAAGAACATTGAATGGAATTAGTTCCGTCTGCATTGAAGTGGAACAAAAAAAAGCTTCATCCTTGAAAGTCATTGATCAGTTTAGAACAGTGTAAATAATTAAACTTCCTGCGTCATCAAATCCGTCATTTAGTTTTACTTATTTAATGTTCTTTGAAAATGCAGAGTCACAGCTCGAATTTAGTTTTTGAAAACACAGTGATTGATGGATAAAGATGTTATTATCTTTTGAAAGGAAAGATTAGCAAGTCAATATGATCAAATCTAGTAAAGTACAATGTGAATGAAATAACACAGGTTATTGACAAATTTTGTCAAGCATTTAGTTTCAAGTATAATTGAGAATTGAAATGGGGAATATGTCAAAGAAACAACAACCCGACCAAAGAATAGAACACGGCCGAAGGCCACCAATAGTTCTTCAACGCAGCGACAGAGAAAATCCCACACCAGTAGGTTGGCCTCAGCTGGTCCCTAAATAAAAATGTGTCTTAGTTCAGTGAAAAGGGGACTCAATACTAACTCACAAACTAATAAATGAATTAAAATTAATAAAAAAAAAACCAACAACATGCAAGACTAACAAAGGCCATAGGCTCCTGACTTGGGACAATTGAATCACCATTTTACATTGCAGTTTGTGGTTGATCAATATTATTGAATTATGGTCAAAGTTTTCATTTGCAGTGTCTTCATCAATACGTATGTAGTATTTCATTTCTGACTTTTGCCACTCGAATCAGCATTCTTCACCAGTGTGTGCTTTGGTCATGACTATATTACGGCCAAAGTTTCCATCATCAGTGTCGTCCTGAATATGCAAACATGAAATATTTGCCACTGGACGTTAAGCATCCAACAATCAATCAATCCATCTGCAGTGTCTGTATCAGTACATATACATTTATACTATATTATGTTGTGAGTTTTGCTTCCTGAATCAGGTATATAAATTGCCGTTTGTTATTTGAATTCAAACAACTGTAAAGTACGTTAGAAAATTTATTCAGATATGCATTTTTTTTCAAATTTAACCTGTTAATTTTATGCAAATTATACTCGAGACAAATATTGATCTTTAAAAAAAACAGAACATTATAATTTTAATGACGCTTCGAATTCGAAGGTACAGAATAACTTATATATGGAAAAAAAGTAAAATCACAAAAATACTGAACTCAGAGGAAAATCCAATAGGAAAGTTCATAATCACATGGCAAAATCAAATAACAAAACACATCAAACGAATGGACAAGAACTGTCATACTCCTGACTTGGTAAGGGCATTTTCAAATGTAGAAAATGGTGGATTAAACCTGGTTTTAAAGCGCTAACCATCTAATTTTGATGGCAGTCTCATCAAATCCGTTATATTTACAATGATGCATGAACTAAACAGACATAATAAATAAAATAGTGAAAATATGGATACAGCAGTCATTATCGTGTAACAATTTTAAAAGGAACAATTTAACAGAACACAAAAACATTTATCTTCAAACACATTCGTTGATTCGCGTGTCTGACGTCAGAAATTTTATACGTCACATATTATTGCCGTTTAAAGTATAATATACAAACAATTTTAAAATTTCACATGGGCAATGTTAGCATACAGGGTTAAAAAATCAAAAGGTATGTAAGAATTAATTTCAGAAATAGACCGAGATTTGAAATAGTCCAAAAGTTATACAGAATTTATAAGAATCCATAAATAGTTCATTCTACTACGCGATTGAATAATTTTGACGTTTGTGGTTCAACGTATTTTCTAATTCATAATAGAAATGTATCATAATGACATGTAACAGAACTGGACAAACTGTTTCATTGAACCTAATAACTGTAATTTTATATTAAAAATCAACTTAAGGTTTTCGTTTTTCGCTCTTTTTTTTTTTTTTTTTTTTTTTTTTATCTAAGTTTGTTTGGTGGCGATCGCAAAAATATACATATTTATTAATATTTTTTATCTATCATTTTTTTCCCCATTTAGATACATTCATTACTCTTGGACCTTCATATACAAATGTTTTATGAATAATAAAAGAAATGTGTCGCCTTAATTGTTCCATTCTTAGACTGAGACTGATATAATACAATATGAAAACTGAAAACAAATTATTTCCAATGTGCTGTAATGACGTCAGCTTAAGTTAATTTGCTTCTAAAGTTGTAAATTGTCACTTTAAATAGCCTAGGACCAGGTGTAAAATGTCTATGTGATTACTTTACAATTTTCATTCTGTAACTTGTCCGTCAGTTGTCAAAGGATATTACGACTTTAATCAATGCCGTAATCCCGAATGGATTGTCGTAATTGGGAAACTGTCGTAAACACTATAATTTCTTTCTGGGGACAAAGTCTTTAAATAAACATTTAATGGTGAAACTATTTATCTACACGTCTTTCAGCGTCTTTCACAATATGGATGGTAATGAACAACTTAACTGATTATTCATTCTAATTGGTCGAAGTAGTTGCAGGACCAATATTTACTGCTTACGTGTTCGTCAGTTCATTCATGGGACAAGTTAAGTAAAGTTAAAGTTTTAACAATTTTTCTTCTAAAATTTTAAAATTTTGATATTTGAACTATAAATGCCTAACATTATCTCTAATTATTATACTTAAAATAAAACATCTTCGTACCAATTTAATTTTAGTCGGGCTGGTTTTAAGAGGTTGCTTTGACTTTTTGAACCACATCGAACTCTAACTTTTGCCCTTTATAAATTTCTTCACTGAATAAATTAGTGATTTTGTCTGGAGAAGAAAAACATACTCCAAGGGTACAACAGAATTCAGAACTTGAAGAAGGACAAACACTACCATAGTTAAAAGATAAATAATAATAATAATAAAAACTTTTAACAATCCTTCTTAAACTATACAGAAGACAAAAACTCCAAAATCTGGGAATTCTTAAGGTTTGAAAGGTTATACATGGAACCAGGAAAAAATCCCAGATTTGATACATCAATTATAATTATTTACAAATTTGAAAAATCTAGTACATATCATCATATATTTAAAATTGTCAACAATAATCTATTGTTTCACTTAACTCATCAAATTTGTCAGATTGAAGCAACAATACTTATTGTCGCCTTGAATAATCACACGACAACTTCGCTTCAGGCGACACCCCAAACTTCCAGCCCGTGCCATCACTGCTACAGCCTAAACAACTAAGTACCATATGGATGTTTATGCAGCTCGTTGATTGTTGGTTGCTTTACGCCGCATGAGCACAAAAGGCTATATCGCGGAGATATGCAGCTCGTGATGCAGTTTTCCCCGTTGTCTTGCTTTTGACATTGATAAGTACAAATCTAGTAAAAATATAAATATAGCGATAAGAAGTTTTGGGAAAATCATAGATATTTATCTTTATTTGCAGTCAAAACGATCTCTGAGCCTTGATGACATAGAAGAACTGAATGAAGATCAGAAACAAGGTACGTCTATCGGCAAATGACCACATGAAGGGTTTACAATAAAACTAGCATAACATTTACCTAATCTTAATAAGCAACCCATACACGATGGATTATAGCTTAAACCTACTTTTCTAAGTATGTTGTCCTATGTTATATGAGTAACACGAAGGGTGTTGCATGTAGAGCAGGATCAGTTAACCCTTCCGAAGCTCCTGACATCACCCTTGGATTTTGATGAGTTAGTTCTGCTCAGTTTTTCGATTTCTGTGTCGTGTTTTGTTTAATTTGTGGTTTCAATACATACAGCACACTTCAATACTGAAGTGCACTAAACATACGTATTCTTTTATATAAGTAATCAAACGCTCTCTCACGATGATACGAGCTTTTATTGCTGATAATTAATTTTGAGATCTGACTGCTGTTGCTCATAAAAAAAATATCTCCTAGTTAAAACTATACACAAAAATCAGTAACGCAGAATGAAGTAGGGTGTAGATGGAGGTTTACAGCAAAGAAAATAATAGGCAAAGGAGTAGGTCCGGTAAGACCCCTTTTTGGCCCCAAAATATAGCAGTTTTACAAAATTGTGAAAATGAAAACTTTTAGTTATTTATTTGACAGTAGAATGCTTCTGCTACATAAATATGAGCTGTTTTTTACAATAAAATGCACATATATCGGGTACTAGCACCATTAAGTCATGCTAAATTACTGAAATCTTCACAATTTTAGCATTTTTGTTAAATTTTAGACGGTTTTCGTGTAAAACGAAAGTGGCCGCATTCGTGTTTATCCATAATATTGAAATGTAAGTTGTATTTTATGATAATACATAACATATATAAAGGTTGAGGATGAACACGGATGCGGCCACTTTCATTTTTGACAAAAAACATACTGTTCCTACTACTTACATCCGACAATCACTCCTTAAATTTCTTACTTGCAATTGTCTAATAGTATTCCTCTTTATTTGTAATTGTGTAGTCAGTTTTAATATTACTTATTCATCGCACGAAAGACGTGACTTCAAATCTTCTTATTAAATTATAGAATATAAATCTTTACAATAGCATTAGAATTCTCAAAGGATGTTTTTTCAATAGGTATAAATGAATAGTTTCAATCGTTAATCTAACATAACAATTCCCTGGACAAATTTTATGTACATTTGCTACAATAGAAAATCAAATTATGGAGTTTCTTCCGCTTTACTTATGTCTGTTTTACTCCCAGAAATTAGACGTTTCATCACAGAAAGTAATAAATGAGTGTCTATTCTTGGAGCAATTTCGAACTCCAAGACATTCAAGTATAAACCCTAAGGAGTATAGAATAAGTAAATTTGTAAATTGTGTGATTTATCTATATTTTATATGTCGGACGATAATATCGGTACATTTTACCAAAAACTCAATGTGGTGAAGATTTAAGATTAAGTAAAACTAAAGAAGATTTTACATTTTTTTCTAGTTATATCTACCGCATGCATTGCTAGATAGTACGATTATCTTTTTACAATTTTATTAATTCATTAAAAATAAGATAGTAAATGGAACTTCTACAATGTGTTATTTACAAAAATCTGATAACCTGAGTCCTAACCTGGTCTATAAAAATAGATACACGTACTTTATTAAAATCATGCAGACTATGTGCAGAAGTTGTATCATTACAATCACTTATAATGTATAGCTTTTTGTACAAGTCAGCATTTTGACGCCAGGTGGTTTGAGTTGGTCTTTAATGATATATTATTTGATAAAAAAAATTACTCGCAAACATGTATTACTATAAAGCTTTTATAAGTGGCCTCTTTGATAAGAAGCTGCGAATGAGGACATACTTGGGGATAAGATTCTATTTCTTTTCAAAATTTTCTCATGTACCAAATTTGAAGTTCCCTAGATGTCTATAGAAACTTTCAAATTGTATCAGTGTATAAGACTGCAACATGTATAATATATTTGTCAGATCTGAAGGAGGCTTTTGGCATGTTCGTTTCAAGGAAAGGGAAGATGTCAGCACGAGACCTTGGTTCTTTTCTACGATGCCTCGGATGGAATCCGTCGGAAAGAGATCTGGAAGAAGCGAGACAAGAGTTAGACGTCGCGGGTAAATATAAATAAAGACAAAATAGAAAACAGTTATGGCTGCTAATACAAATTGATTCATAAACGTTAACTATTACATGGTAACATTTAATCAGATTTAACAGTCGAGCGTTGAAACAGTCGGAAAAAACATTTACTTAACTTCAATGTATATTTTTCTTTCAAGGTATCATATTTTCTTGTCAGTGTCCCCCGGACCGTTTTAAGGAATCAGTTCAAGGATACCCGAGATAATTACCAGCCCAGTATACACTAATTCTGTAAAGAAATGAACCATGATTGATATTGTCATATTTATAAATGTTTTAAAATAATTGACGTTGATCATTGAAGTTAACTTATTCATTGACATTAACTTATTCATTGACGTTAACTCATTACTTGACGTTAACTCATTCATTGACGTTAACACATTCATTGACGTTAACTCATTCATTGACTTTAACTCATTCATTGACGTTAACTCATTCGTTGACGTTAACTCATTCATTGACGTTAACTCATTCATTGACATTAACTCATTCATTGACATTAACTCATGCATTGACATTAACTCATTCATTGACGTTAACTCATTGATTGACATTAACTTATTCATTGACGTTAACTCATTCATTGACATTAACTCATTCATTGACGTTAACTCATTCATTGACATTAACGCATTCATTGACGTTAACTCATTCATTTACATTAACTCATTCATTGACGTTAACTCATTCATTGACATTAACTTATTCATTGACGTTAACTTATTCATTGACATTAACTCATTCATTGACTTTAACTCATTTCATTGACGTTAACTCATTCATTGACGTTAACTCATGCATTGACGTTAACTCATGCATTGACGTTAACTCATTCATTGACGTTAACTCATTCATTGACATTAACTCATTCATTGACGTTAACTTATTCATTGACATTAACTCATTCATTGACGTTAACTTATTCATTGACATTAACTCATTCATTGACGTTAATTCATTCATTGACGTTAACTTATTCATTGACATTTACTTATTCATTGAAATTAACTTATTCATTGACATTAACTTATACATTGACGTTAACTCATTCATTGACGTTAACTTTTTCATTGACATTAACTCATTGATTGACGTTAACTAGTTCATTGAAGTTAACTCATTCATTGACATTAACTTATTCATTGACGTTAACTCATTCATTGACGTTAACTTATTCATTGACGTTAACTTATTCATTGACGTTAACTCATTCATTGGCGTTAACTCATTCATTGACGTTAACTTATTCATTGTAGTTAACTCATTCATTGACGTTAACTACGGACTTTGAACAATACTGAGTCACAATTCGAGTTTTCAAAACGTTTGCAAAGTTATAAAAATAAAGCGATGTAAAGGTTACAGTTTCTTCTTTATCTCTTCTTAATTTTTCTTAATATCATTTCATAAAAATTAAAACTAATCTAAGGATTCAGTTATTGTAAAATATTCAACCTGTGACCAACAGAACGACTAATTCACTCATATTGGAATTCGTGAATTGATGTGCTTTTCAGTAATCGACCTTTGAATTCTTTGATTAGTTATTCTAAAATCAGCAAAACCGAAAATAAGCAGGACCATTATTACAGCACCGAATTAGCTTTCTCTAGCACTCTAGAATTGACAGGTGAAACCTAATTTCAATGAATTAAGTTATAGTTTTTGACCTACTTGTGTTTTGGACAATAACCCAGAAAAGATATATAAAGCCCGGAATTCAAAAGCAAACAAGTGTCTATGTCATATGATAAGTTCTAAATTGCCCAAAGTGAAAGATACAATTTAAGTTGTGTTTATATTTAATAGATAATAACAATGTTCTGTCGTTTACATCGTATTGCCATAGAAACATGTCAAAAATGTTAAATAGAATGTATTGAAAACTGTAGAAATTACGTATCATACGCATTATAGAAACACTGCTGATAGAATGAAATGCAAAACAGTGTGGCTGTGGCCATTGATTGACACATTAAATTCATCCATTGACTGGGACAATTTAGGTGAACGTTTGTATGTAACGATCACTGCTCACTATGTACTTTTTAAAGACACTTAAACTATGGGGTCACCAAAGGTTCTCAACACCTTAATAAAGTAATTCGAAAAATTAATGAGAAATAACACGATGTTTTGATTTATATCAATTATATAAATCAAAACATAAAGGTTATTCCTGATTAATTTTTCGAATTATTTTATAATTAAAGGCGTTAAGAAACCTTTGGTGACCCCACAGTTAAAATGTCTATCGTAGGTACGTCGTGAACAGTGGTCGTTACAGACAAACGTTCACGTAAATTGTCCCAGTCAATGGATGAATTTAATGTGTCAATCAATGGCCACAGCCACACTGTTTTGAATTTCATTCTATTCCGAATGTATTTGTGAGAGTTCACGAAAGCTTGAGTTCAAACAAAAAATAATGGACACAAAAATGCCTAGAAGTACTTGAAAGATGAGCGTAATTTCTGCATCTGATGAAGTAGACTTTTTGCGTTCAATCGCTCCAACATTTACCGATATCCCCCAAGTTAATTTCCTTTTAAGGAGTTCATCATGAAAAAAGCGTTGATGACGTGACAACATTATGTCTATTAGCTGATAAACAAATAAAATTGAGAATGGAAATGGGGAATGTGTCAAAGAGACAATTAACAACCCGACCAAATAAAAAATAACAGCAGAGGGTCACCAACAGGTCTTCAATGTAGCGAGAAATTCCTGCACCCGGAGGCGTCCTTCAACTGGCCCCTAAACAAATATATACTAGTCCAGTGATAATGAACGCCATACTAATTTCCAAATAGTACACAAGAAACTAAAATTAAAATAATACAAGACTAACAAAGGCCAGAGGCTCCTGACTTGGGACAGGCGCAAAAATGCGGCGGGGTTAAACATGTTTGTGAGATCTCAACCCTCCTTCTATACCTCTAACCAATGTAGAAAAGTAAACGCATAACAATACGTACATTAAAATTCAGTTCAAGAGAAGTCCGAGTCTGATGTCAGAAGATGTAACCAAAGAAAATAAACAAAATGACAATAATACATAAATAACAACAGACTACTAGCAGTTAACTGACATGCCAGCTCCAGACTTCAATTAAACTGACTGAAAGATTATGATTTCATCATATGAACATCAGGCACAATCCTTCCCTTTCATCCAATGAAAAGACGTTTTAATTTTGAAATTGAATTATTGTGCAACATGACAGTTAATAATCATTAATATCAAGATTAAAAAGAAAGCACTCTTCAAAACTACGATTTGGATTACGAATGGAAATGCAATCTTGTCTAGTTAAAAACAAACAACACGTCCAGAAAAAAAGTATTTTTTGTAATACATTTAGTTGTTGTTATACCTTTAACCCAACGGATGCAACATATACATGTTGAGCAGGATCTACTTACCCTTTACGGATCACCTACGATAAACCCGCCGCCCCCCTTTTTTGGGTCGGGTTCATAATGCTTTGTTTTAAGTTTTCTATGTTGTGTTTTTGTGTTTTATGTACTGTTGTTTGTCTGATTTTCTTCTTTCTTTATGTAGCCATAGCGTTGTCAATATAAAAAAGAAGATGTGGTATGATTGCCAATGAGACAACTCTCCACAAGAGACGAAAATGACACAGAAATTAACAACTATAGGTCACCGTACTGCCTTCACCAATGAGCAAAACCCACACCGTACAGTCAGCTATAAAAGACCCCGAAATGACAATGTCAGTATATTTTGACATGTGAGTTCGAATGTCCCTTTGGTATCTTTCACTTCTCTACAACATATAGCATACTGCTACACAACGTATAAAAATGCCTTTGAAAATTCATTATCCAATGTAAGATCAACGTTATTAGTTTGCATACTTTTAAAAAGATTTCTTAACTTCCTTATAGGTTTAAAGATAATCTATTTAGGCACGAAAACTGATGTGGTATAGAAAATTGTCAATACTAATTAAGGACACTCGAACCTGGAACAATATTACCGCGGGAACCAGTATCTAAGAGTACAGCACGCACTTGTTTGTAATTAGATATTACGCTTAGTATTTGTAAATTGGAATCTAATATCTCTATTGATGTTTTAATTAACTTAATATATGTTAATGTAAAGTAAGCACGTCTTGATGAAAAACTCATCAGTAATCAATGGATATTAACTATATAACCATGTCGATGTTAAATATATTGCAATATCTCAGTAAAGTGCATTGTCGGTCACAATATTTTCCGATCTTAATATGAGTCTTTGAGGTCAAGTTTACTGTACTTTTTAAGTACTGGCTATGAATCACAGTAAGAATATGTTTTGGCGATTTGTGGTAGAAAGGATCCACGAAAGCTTTATACCTTTGTGAAAAGAGTATTAGTTACTAATACAACAATCCATTAACTGTATATAACCGAATTATTGATTCTAAGACTTAAAAATGCAGTTTTTGTAGTATTTCTGCGTTTATTGATTTTGCGTTTAAACAATGCAGTTTCTAATGTTTACCTAAGCTAGGTCAGGTGAAAATTTCAATTATATGATGCTAGCGATAACTTTAACGATGTCATCTAACTTTCAGCAGCAGATTTTGACAAGCTTTATAGAACAAAGTATTGCAATGAGCATGCAACTATATACTTTAAGTATTGAAGCACTTGTAACAATCTGCGTGAGGCTCTTGATGTGTGCTTACACTATATATAATGGATGTATTCTGTCATTCTAGAATGGCAAAAAGAAAATCACAAAATATATGAACTCGAGGAAAATTCAATCGGAACGTCCTATTCAATGTCAAAATCAAATGACAAAAACACATCAAAAATGGACAACTACTTTCATATTCCTGACTTGATACAGCATTTTCAAACGTAGAAAAATGGTGATTGAACTTGCTTTTATAGCGCTAACCCTCTCACTTTTACAACAGTCTAATGACTTCGTTCCAACATTTTACTGAAATTAGCAAAATATAAAATTTTGATTCAAATTCAAGTAAATATAACTTCGAGTTGGATCTTTTATATGATTTTTAAAAGTTTTTTTGCTCCCTTATTAGTTTAAATTTTTAGAAGACCATACTTTAAAATTATTTCAATCAAACAAGATAGACAGTGAAATTTTACAATGTGTGTTTGGTTTTTACAAACTGTAATTATCGTTCATATAAAAGTAAATGCATTCTAGTGTAACTTTTTCCCTGAAGAATAATGCACCTAATAAACCATTGTCTTTTCCCACCTGAAGAATATTAATGCGCCAAAAATAGAACATTGACTTTCCCCTCGAAGAAATAATGCGCCAAAAATAGAAATTGACTGTCCCTGGAGAATATAATGCGCAAAATAGAACATTGACTTTCCACTGGAAGAATATAATGCCAAAAATAGAACATTGACTGTCCCCCTGGAAGAATATAATGCGCCAAATAGAACATTGACTTTCCCACCTGGAAGAATATAATGCGCCTAAATAGACCATTGACTGTCCCCTGGAAGAATATAATGCGCCAAAAATAGACCATGACTTTCCCCCTGGAAGAATATAATGCGCCAAAAATAGAACATTGACTTTGCCACCTGGAAGAATATAATGCGCCTAAATAAACCATTGAATGTTCCTTACTTGATTACACATCAGCACGGACGGTATATTTATCTACGATCTTTGTGTTAAAGTTATCTAAAATGATGTTTTTCTTCGTATGATTTTAATTTGTGAATAAACATTGTCTGGTAATAGATATAGGAAGATGTGGTGAGTCCCAATGAGACAACTCTCCATCAAATAAAATTTAAAAAGTAAACCATATAGGTTTAAAGTACGGCCTTCACACACGGAGCCTTGGCTCTACACGAAACAACAACTATCAAGGGCCCAAAATTACTAGTGGTTAAAGCCTACATGTTGTATGCAATATGAAATAAACCCATCAACCTAAACAAAAGACATGTATTATAAGCCAACATCCGTCAAATGACCTCGATTCCACTTAAACATAATGTCCTTAATCAATTACAATTAGTAAATGCTCGTGTCATCCTAAAACATTTACAATTTTCAATACCTTTGATCAGATTACAAACTTCTAATGGTATTTTAACACGCGATTTAGTTCATGTCACCCAGGTTTTTGCATTTGTTATTTGAAGTAGATTGTTTTTATCAATGTTTAGCAGGGCATCATATTTAGAAGTTATAAAATGCAAAAGGGAGTCAATTTGAAAGATATCTTCAAAACTAACTTTTTTTTAAACGAATTCCAGATTACATTGTTTTATTTCGGCCTTGCATTGTCTTTGTTAAAATGTCATAATTCAATGAGCTCAACAATGACGCATGTGCTGGTTGCCATCAACAATTATCTAGGACAATATATGCGTATAAATAAACAAGGGAGCCATACTGAAAAACTCTATTTTGGAGATACAAGTATGTTACAAATTAATAATATTTTATATAAATACATGCAAACGAGAATAGATGTCGTGCTTAGTCTAATTCTGTCAAATTTTCACCTATTGGAACATAATCTAAGCATGAGCTCCTGTAGTTCGAATTCATTGTCACATTGTATCGTTTCAGCAAGTGGTCGTCTGACATTTGCGGAAGTGGAAAAGTTTGTCCGGAAACGTGGTGGGATTTATACAAAATCAGAAGAAGAATGTGACATCATTGAAGCGTTTAAAGTCCTTGACAAAGACGGCACTGGGAAGATATCGATTCGCGACTTCCGGCGTTGCATGACGACTTTAGGAGATAAAATGTCTGACGAGGAAGTTGAGGAAATATTGCACTTTGCTAAAACAAAAGATGGAGAGTTCATAAACTACGCAGGTAAATACTTAGTATTCTGTTGTATTGTAATACCGTCGACTTACAGTAGCTCACTGTAGTAAGAAGTAAAGAAATTTAAAAAGCATGCTTGATGAAAGGAACAATGATCAACAATAGCTCACAATTAAGAATACATGTTTATACCGTAACAGAACTCTGGAAAATGTTAAAACTCGACACTATAAAAAAAAAAACTAAGATGTGGTTCGATTGACAACAAGACAACTAACAACCAAAACAAGAATACTATATATACAAGTTATCGTACTGTTTTCAAATGAATAAAACACATACCGTCTTAGTAAGCAGATTGCAAGGTCCCGATATTGCCCGGGTGTTGTCATAATGTAAAACCATTTAAACAAGAAAATTATCGGCATTATTTACTAGTATTAAAAAACAATAAACTTGAAACAAGTAAGGCAAACACTTTGTGGACAGTTGTTTCATTAGCAATCATACCACATCTTTTTTTTATATTGAAAACTTTTGACGCCAAAGACCATAAAAGATTCAACTAGCCAATCATTAATATCCTTTCGAACTCCCGGTTTAAAAACTTATGTCCAGAATACTAGTATGAATAGTATATAAACTATGTATCGTTGACGACTTCATGTATATATGTCGATCGGAAAGAGTAGAATGGCAAACATTGTACCAGTTACAAGTATTTCATTTATCGTGAGTGTCAAATCTATAATTTAAAAGTAGAATTATTGGTTCGAATTGAAGACAAGAAATCGCACGTTTTGGTTTGCTCCGAGAAAAACCAAGGTCTTCTTCTTTCAGTTTCTATCGATCCTTCAATTATTGAAGATTATTTGACGGGATCCTTCAATTACATTGTATTGACAATTATTCGCCGGGTCTTTTCAGAGACTCAAAACCAATTACAATATTACAGTATAAAAAGCAGCTGCTTTCTCGAAATAAATCAAAGCCTGGATGATGGAATTAAGGATGCTAGCAACATTTTGTAATTATTTATAGAACAGTTAAAAGAATTACCCATTAAATATTAACGTCTCTTGATTAAGGGAATGAGCACGGCTGTTTTCTTCTTTCTAAAGTCAATATAAACAGTGCATCAAGTAACTTCGTATTTTATGTTTTCTGGTATGTGGGTCCGTGCGTTCGTTCGTCGTACCGTCCTTCCGTCCGTCGGTCCTACTTCAGGTTAAAGTTTTTTGGTCAAGGTAGTTTTTGATGAAGTTGAAGTCCAATCAACTTGAAACATGTGCCCTATGACATGATCTTTCTAATTTTAATTGCAAATTAGAGTTTTTATCCCAATTTCACGGTTAATTGAACATAGAAAATGACAGTGCAAATTTCAGGTTAAAGTTTTTGGTCAAGGTAGATTTTGATGAAATTGAAGTCCAATCAACTTGAAACTTAGTACAAATGTTCCCTATGATATGATCTTTCTAATTTAAATGCCAAATTAGAATTTTTACCCCAATTTTACGGCCCCCTAAACATGGAAAATGATAGTGCGAGTTGGGCATCCGTGTACTATGGACATATTCGTCTTATTTATTAACCTAAAGTTCTAATGATCCTCGAATATTTTGCTATACCGAACTAATGACCATCGAATCCTCGGATATACCGAACTTAAAACATCTGTTGTTTACTATTTTTTCAGAAGTCAATCTCGTAAGTGCATCAAGTGATTTTTTTTTTATATTTAGTCGACCTAATGATCCACCCATCTTTTGATATGCCGAACTAACGATTCTCAAATCTTTTGCTATGCAACTAAGATTTTTTTCTACTAATTAACTTTTATTCCGTTTGTCATCTATGTTTATCGTACTGAAAAAAATCCTGATTGAAAAATCTTTAAAACATTGCACTTCTAACATTCCAATATATAAAAATGAAATATGAATAACCTTAAGACATTGGATGTTAAGTTGTCAAATAATTAATATCACATCTTGAGCAATCACCCTCTATCCCCATACTATACATTAATTTGTTCTTTTTCTTGGAAAAAATCTCACGACCTTAGCCCCAGTCCATCAATTTTCTGTCAAATTGGTTCAATATTATTTATAGACAAAGTGATTTTCATTTTCAATGTCTGGTTATTAGGGTTAAGTTAATTTGGGAGGGGGTATTGATGGGCTTAACAGATTATAGAAAATGATGAGGAAAAATAGAGAATAATGAGGGGGAAATTAGAAAAAAAATAATTGGATGCTAAAAAACAAACACGTATCGGACTTATATGTGACAATACAGAACCAAAACCCCTTATACAGCCAGAGAAAATATGTGTTGAATTCATGACGCTCCTTTGGCATATAATCGCATCAATTAATTTCAACCCTAAAAATTATCACAATCTATTGTTTTTTTTTCTTTCAGAATTCTTCCAAAAGTGTCAGGATTATAGTTCCGATGAGGGTTGACAATAAACGAGAACCACAATTGTTTACAAAGATCAATCTTTGTCCATATCGACAACCAATTTTCATGTCCGTTGGAAAACGAATACAGTTGGACTGGTTACTTAGAGTAGAAGACATTACACGTAGAGGAGAAATATTTGTAGTGGAACCAGTAGACCGGAAGTTTAGACGTACAAACATCGACCATTTTTGTGCTTTTATAACATTTGTACAAACTGCACTGAATACATTTTGTACAATTGCATTTTGCCATTTTCCAAGTTTACACTTGCCAATTTTATTGTACTTAATCAACAGTATTAATTTACATGAATTATTGTTTTAAAGAGAAAACAACAATGTTACAAAATATGATAATGGTTATGACTATTCACATTTTAAGAACAATATACTAATTAAAGGTAATATCTATATAGTAAAGTTATGCAACATTTTCAAAGACAATGTTTCAACATGGCACATAACGAAGGCTTTGGAATTTTTCGAGCGTCTTGCGTACAAATGTCTAAGCCTTGCATATATATGATGTGTATGGGTTTTTTTTCCTTTTAGTTGTCAGGGTTTTTTTTTCTTAAACAACAAAAGAAAACAAAAAAGGAAGGACTGAGAAGTTAAAATTTAAAAAAGAAAAGAGCAATATTATAACAGTATAAGAACTATCGATGTGTTAGCTTTGTTTTATATACTGTATGTTGTATTGTTTTCCAGTCAGATTTTGTCAAAGCAAAACACAAAATCATAAAGAATTGAACGTTACAATTCATGACTAAAAATGCAGTGTAAAAACAAATTTGAGCTATTATAACTCGACCGAATAGTCATAGATTTCCGAATCTTTGGAAGCATGATCTAACGAGTATTATTTTTCAAAACGGTCTTCTAATTAGAATATTGTAAATTATTCCATTTCAGACCACCCGTTTAGGAATATTTTGAAATTACTTATTCAGAAAGAATTGATTTACTACAAATCTTAATGGTTGTATAATTCGCCTTTTCGGAATCTAACGCATTCTGGGAAATATTTTCAAAAGTGTACACCAAAGCGTCGTGATTGTTTAAAATCGTTCTAAATAATTGAAATTCAACCAAGAAATGACGTTTTTTTTTATTGTGGGGCCCCAAACAGTGAAAACTACCCATAGTCCTTTAGATTTTTAAACGGTCAATTGTTAATGATCATTTCGTATAATACAGCATATTTCAGATTAAGGGACAAACTGGATAATGATAAACCATACCTTCTTACATGTAATGGCAAACAACAATTTGTTGTCATTTAAATAAATTAATGAAAAGAGTATTGATTTTCTTGGTTAACCATGCACTTTCGTATTATTTCAAATTAATCAAATGGGAATAAAGAAACCTTCCATATACATTATTCAACTTTAATGTTGCAAGTTGTGTGTTTACGTAGTAATGCATGATTCATTTGAATGCAATAGATTATATAGAGAATGAAATGTCTTCTAGAAGACGAAAGGATCAGTGGCGGATCCAGCCATTTTATAAAAGGGGGGGGGTTCCCAACCAGGAGTAAAGGTGGGTTTCCAACTATATGCTCCCATTCAAATGCATTGATCGTCCAAAAAGGGGGGGGGTCCAACCTCCGGACCCCCCCCCCCCCCCCCTTGGATCCGCCACTGAGGATGAATATTTTTTAAACAGACATAATGTAAAATAGTGTTCCATTTTGTATCACGATTTTTTAACATCGAAACAAAGGCAAACATATAGGCCAGTAACGAAATCAAAATATTTGTTTTATACTTTTGTTTTGTTAGGGTAATACTTAGCGTTGAAACACATATTATATGTCAGTTATTAAACAATCATCTCCTTCATGCCTGCATGCATGATTCTGCAACTACATGTAGGTTAGTAAACTTATTAAGAAAGAAACACACGCTATTACAAGCAAAGTACAAATTGTGTCCTAAAAATATTATCAAAGTTGAAAGACCATTTATTAGATCACATTTTCTTCAAGGTTGAACTGAAGGTTATTTATAAATATAATGACATTCCATTGAGTATTTGTATCATAAAAGGGGATAATATGAATAACAAGCACTCATAAAACTCAGATATTACATTCCTCTATAATTAGCATGTTCCAATATCAATACTAAAGTTGATTCATTGATTTAAGACGTTCTATTAGCGATACTTCCACGAATATAAGGTGTCTTCCGATATCTTGGATTGTGAAATAGCAGAAAACATTTGGTCAATGTCTAAAATGACATAATTCAAAAATGCAATTTATTTAAAAAACCTTTCATCATTATGAAGAAAAATGTGCGTTTCATCCTATTGAGACTTTTGACAAATGTTTAAATTTGTTTGATTCAATTATTTTTTTCAAATAAGGCATATAAACGGAGATTACCCAAAAAGTTAAAATTTCTAAAGGAATGGGTTTTCAACATTAATTTTTTAATCTTTACAAAATATGGCAATTTTAAATAAGCTGCAACTTTTTAAAAAGCTCCTAGACTTATACTTTCAATATTCTAAAAAAAAAAAAAAAAAACAAAAACGCATGGTATCAGCAACAATGCGAAAAAGCTTAATAAGTATATTTTTTTTATTTTCGACTGTACAGTATTTTTAAGTCTCCACTCTGAATAAATTGGTGGTTACGTACATTTGTTAAAAAAAAAAAAAGGATAAATATTTGAACGTCATTTGTAATTTGTTTTTTCAAACTTTTAGAAAATGTATAAACATACAAGATACAAATGTTATATTTGAGATATTAGAATCTTGTTAATTGCATGTCTTATTTAAATATTTAATATGAACAAAATGTATATATTTATAACTTTTTTTCACACTTTCACATTTTTTAATATAATACTTGTAATAAAGATTACCAGTTATTGTTTCATTATTCTGCTTGAATTGTATATTCAACATCCAATGTAAAATATCGCAAAAAAAAAAACCCACAAAAAGACAAATAAAGATAAGACAAAAAGAAAAAAAAAGAACAAAGTTAACACATGAGGGTAAAGTATGAACTTATGACTTTTCGAAGCAAATTACAATTTTTAGCTTTTCTCAGCTATGGCGTGTTTTTTCCTTCGACTAATTGTAAACCTTCTTCTTTTCCCCTTGTTGACTTTTCAAGTCACCTTAGGTGCAATTGATTGTAGTTCCGTCCTCCAACAAGGACAGACAAAAGATGCTCGAAATTTTTATATTTTGCCTCCAGTGTCAGAAACCAGAACACAATAACACATGATCAACACAATGGGTGCCACTTGTGGAGCAGAAGACTAAAATAATACAAAATTACCACAGCTTCCTGGTATTTATGTTGCCTTGTTATTTCTGTGGTTAGTTTTATTTGTGAAGTTGTGTTTCAATTGTCCTTTTTGATTCGCAATAATGTTGCCTCTACTATTGCGACCTATGATTCAAAATACTGTTATTTCATCTTCCTTTTACCATAAAAAAGTAAAATAATTGAGTAATCTCAAGAATAAATTCAACGAGTTATATTGGGACAGCTATCGAACGAAAAAAGCAAGTAATTTAGAAGTCAACACACGGTATCCATACGAACTAGTCGAAAGAGCAAGAACAGTAATTTGAACAATAAGTCGAGAGAGAATCTAATGGCAAACACCGACAGACAACAGAACCACATTGTCACCATCTGACCATAAGCTAAAACCCTTGCAAAATGTCAGTTCTTATCTAATATAATCTCATTTTTCAGTGGCAGGCAAAAATTCCTTACCTTCATCTTGTGCGACCCCATTCCAGAAATTTCTATTATAATTAATGTAAATTTGTTCTCATCGGAACAATCTTGAAATATTTTTCACTGGATCTTAAGCAACCAACAAATAATGCATCATTGCTTTGTCAAAGCTCAACGTTGTAGCTTGCTGTTCGGTGTGAGACAAGGCTCCGTGTTGAAGACCGTACATTGACCTATAAGGGTTTACTTTTATAATTTGTGACTTGGATGGAGAGTTTACTTATTGGCACTCATATAACATCTTCTTATATCTATTAAATCAACCAGGTTGCTTGCTAAATCATATTCTGACTCACAATTTCCACTAGTATATGTAGGTCATCAGACCACATTACGTTGTATAATCAGACTTTTGTTTGACAAGAGAAAATAAGGCGACCTAATTATTCTATTTTATTTCCTATATCTTGATTAAAAGAAGCCAGTCAATTAATTTGCGAGGATAATATCCACTTCGTAAATTACTATACGACATTGTCGACTACAGATTACTACTTATGGTAATGAACAATGAATTAAAATCAACCTCCTATATAACAGTTTATGCCCCTTTTATATCGTGTTCTTTATTCATGTTCTACAATATAAATGAGAGAACAAAAATGGCAACTTAAAGTTTGAATGACGTTCAAGTACGCGAAGACTCTCACATTACGTACATGTATGTTTCAGTTTTCGACTTCCTTCGGCAGTTTCACGACCATTTCACTCGTTACATGCACATTGATATAGCATATCTGATTATAAAAATGCACAGAAGAGAAGAAAATTGTAAAGCAGGTAATGTGTTGTATAAGTATTACTTGTTTTTAAGTTAAATACTGAATAGAGCTTATGGCATGTCATTGTTTTGTAAAAAAAATACCGCCTTAAAATAAAGATTAATTATTATTATTCATTATTTTTCATTGATGAAACACGGTTCACACGGCTAAAATCGATACCAACTGTTATATTCACTGACGATTAAAAAAAACCAAACAACAACCTCAGCCATAATCTTTTTCAATATCTTAAGAACGAAAACGAGATTCAAGATTGAAAACATAATTAAAGGATAACAGAAACTCTAAACAAAATATAGGACAATATATACAAGAGCTCCCAAGAACCATCAACAGCAAAGTAAAAGATAAAAAACTTGCACATTTCATCTGTTAAATATGGACGTCATATGTTTTGGGATGGATTCAGAAGGCATAGATCACATGAGAGAAAACCCCGCCTTTAATATATTTTTACATTTCTTAACGATTGCTTCATTTCTGTACTCAAGGTTATCAATTCGATTTTCATAAACAACACCATTGCTAAAATTTAAAGGAAGATTAATAAAACAAACAACACTAAACAAAAATATGTTAAGTCTATTGCATAATAATATCAATGCATAAAACCAAATGTATCATAGTAGTATGCTGATAACCAAAATAGTGGCGAAAGATACCGGTTACACGCCATTATTCCGACAGCCCATTAGTCCGACAGCCCATTTGTCCGACAACCCATTAGTCCGACAACCCAACAGTCCGACAACCCATTGCTCCGACAGCCCAATACTCCGACAACCCATAAGTCCGACACTTATCAAGTCAAGTATGAGGGTAAAATATTTTTTGTCTCTCTGTATTATTACGTTTATGTAATAGCATATTTTAAGAAATAACTCCGTTTATATTACATAAGACTACGGTAGTTCGAATACTTTCTATATATTCAATTCGAAATCTGTATAAAGAATAGAACAGTATATAGAATAGAACAGAAAAGAATATTTCATTTACCAAATAACACAGTCTATAAAGAGCATACAAATCATGACCAACCAGTGATGGTGCGAGCTACTGGTGATACCCCCGCCCAAATATTTCGGTAAACAGGAAGTTGTTGAGATGTGAATCTAAAAAAGCATCACACAGTATAACTGACTTATAAAAACCTTGAAACCAAATTTCAGAAATCATTGTATTGTAGTTTCTGAGAAAAATGTGACGAAAGTGTTCAACTTAGCTCTCATGTAAAAAGTGTTCGGTAAACAGAAAGTTGTTGAGTTAAGAATCTGAAAATGCATCACGCGATAAACCAGACTTCGGACGGTCAGACAGAGGTAACACAGTATACTCCCCACTTTTACGAAGCGGCGGTATAATGATTGGGTCAACATTAAGACAATACAATACTAATTTATACTAGTTATATTTATTTCACCATAAGCCTCAGTCACAATATGAGCCAAAACAAAATAGGAAAAAAAGAACTAACACATTGAAACAACAGTCAGTATCAAGACCTGTACTACATAATTCAAATGAACTAATAATAAAATCATAATTTTTCCAATAAAAGTTAAGTTTTCTTGTGTTAACATCGAAGATTAATTATGTTTATCTAACTTTTTCAAGTTCTGACAAGTGCTAGAAATATGCTGAAAGAGTTCCTCACTCAAATTATTATGAAGGGAGCATTCGATTGAAAAATGACGCTCATCCTCAACCTATCAGCTGTACAATACGATTTTTTAGTATCTGGCATTTTCTATTCCTAATGTAATGGGTGAGCACCGATTCTTAATTAACATAATATGAACTACCTTTCTTAAAATCAATGATATCTAAATATTTTTCTCCTTGAAACATAATGAAAAATAAGTGTCAAGTATGCCACAAAACACATACTGTACTAAGTTTTTACAACTAGATAATTTGACAAAGACACAAGCGTGACAAGAATTTCACACATTGTCTTAGATTTTTTACTAGTTGTTATTGGCTTTTAAATTGCACTCGTTCTTTATTTAAAAGCAGTCATTTGAGCAATTAGCATGTATATCAACTCTAATATAATGAGACAACTATCCCGCATGGAAAGAATAATAGGAATCAAAACGGACAACCCCAAATATTGAAGAGAACAGAGTTGGTCTTTTTAAAGAAAAATTACCAATACACACAAGACAGATGCATTGTCGGAGTAATGGGCTGTCGGAGTAATGGGCTGTCGGAGTAATGGGCTGTCGGAATAGTGGGCTGTCGGAGTATTGGGCTGTCGGAATAGCGGGCTGTCGGAGTAATGGGCTGTCGGAATAATAGGCTGTCGGAGTAATGGGCTGTCGGAATAATGGTTGTCGGACTAATGGGATGTCACCAAGATACCAGAGGGACATTCAAACTCAACATGCATAACACTCCTGTATAGTTATGCATGTTATGATCAACATCAATCTCCTGCAAAGAATTCACATCTATTTTAACTTTCGATGTACAGTTCAGATTGCAAATTATATTGTACAACCAACGGTAATCTGGTTGTGAAAGTCTGGCATATACGACATTATCCCCGGCTTAGTGTATATCTAGGATTTTGATTGGTTAACGCACGTCGTTACAAAACCCATAGCCCCTGGGTGTTGCTAACCCATATCCCCGGACGTTGCTAACCATTATCCCGGGGAACTTCACGCAAGTTTTCCTTAGTTCCATAATTACTCCTTGTGAAATATTGAATTCTGTAGATTATCCATGATGTTTGTAATTAAATATTTAATTCATTAACGATTTTGTCTTATTATGCCGATCATTTACACTCATTTCATTAAATGCATCACTTGACTGCCACATTGTCAAGGAATGGGACTACTGACCTAGCTATGCAAATTACCCATGTTGTCACACCATCTATGGCGTAACGTACACAACATTGAGCGCCAAATTTAACTCAATCCAGTTTCTCTGTCTCCGTATTAAAAACGTCTTATATTTGACTACCTGTAGGGTTCTACCAAAGGTAGTACCATACACCCCGTAAAAAATATGTAAAATTTCCAAATTTCAATAAAACTTTTTTGGATAATGAAAAAAAACGTTGTTTTCGCGTTACACTTTGTACCCGAATTTCCATAAAACTCGCCCGATTCGGACTAAGACCGGGGATAAATTAGTTATGTACGTTCATATCCGTAGATATGGATATTTTAACACCCTTCAGTACCCTGTACACCATTCGGCTACGCCTCATGGTGTACTGGGGTACTTCATGGTGTAAAAATATCCATATCTACGGATATGAACGTAGATAACTTATATTATCATATACTTAGACTAAATAACATATAAATTTTACCGTATGATAATAGCATTAAATTGACGTAAATTCCATATTTTTCGAATTGGTGCTTAGCGGGCTGATATGAAAAGTTTATCACATGCTTCGATTGTTATCACATGCCTTTCCGTAACGTTATCACATGGCATTCCGGTAATACTCGGCCAATTCCGGAAAATACACCTCAATGCTACGTTTTCAGTGAAAAACATTACAAAGTAGTGTACAAAACAATTATTTGAATACTGGAAAGTATATTGTTTAAAATAATAAAAAAATAAAAATAAACAAAAACAAACAAAGTATTTAATAAATGCATTTTTTAAGTTTTTCTGAAACATAATTTAGAAAGTTTCTTTAAAAAGTTGACTTTTCCAAACAATGATCATTAGGTATATTGTTGAATTATTTTTTTGCCGATTTGTCCATATTAAAATGTTTTTTGTCTCTCTCTCTCTGAGGCATATGAAAGAAAGGTTTCATATTTAATGTATCAAATTTTGGGCCCGACGGCCGTGAACTTTTTTACTCTTTATAAAATTTCGGGAACCACGTAAAAGGATCAATATATGAATCGGTTATTTTTCTCTACTGTTGAAGCATATGATAAAAAGATCATAACATGTCATTTTTCATATCGCATGTATTATCAGCCCTCGGTCAATATCAGCCCTCGAGCCGTGCGGCTCTTGGGCTGATATTGAACCTAGGTCTGATAATACATGCGATATGAAAAATGCCATGTAATAATCTGATAGTATCATATGCAACATGATGTTACCATTAGTAGAACTAGATATGTGTAACCTTCCGGAGCACCTAGGATCGCTTTAAGTTTCTGACGGGGTTTGCATTGCCCAGTCTTTAGTTTTCCGTGAAGTGTTTGTCACTTCGTCTTTTATTTTGTTGTATATTTGACTGTGTTCAAGTTTTCACAATTTTACATTAACCCTGTCATATATTCATGTGAATCTTGAAGTTACATGTCAGAAACCACAACAGGTGATGTCGAAGGCATATTTAAGTCATTTTTAAAGGTTATTTCGAGAATTCGTTGTTAACGGCAATTTTTTTAAAACTTCTGTTTTAATTATACTTGCAATGTTTTTTTGATACTCGGACAAAGTAGTTTGACATACTGTTACGAAAAACTGTCTTTTGTTGAAGAACACGTATAATTTATTTTTATATCTATGGGTTTCCGCCTCTAAACACTCATTCCGTTTCCTTTTTCCAAAGGCTAGAACACAAATTTCCTCACAAGCCGAAGGGCATTGGGAGTCTAGAACAAAGTCAATCCTTCCTTTATACAAAGTGTAATTACAAATGTAGGAACCCATGTACTTGTAAAACTTCTTGAATGTTGATTTAGAAGAAGAACCCATGTACTTTAAACTTCGTGTTGATTTAGAGGAAAACCTGTTATTACGGTTTACGAAAGCAATATAATTTGTAAACTAAAAACCGGATCAGCAGATATATTGTTGGTGTTAAATTTGTCAAGTCAACATGCGATATGCTTAATCAGGAGCTTTCCAATTCTGCATCACTCTTGTCTCATCAATTTAATACAATTGTCACAAATAAAGCGAGGAATTATTTTTCTCCGAAACAAACAACTTTATTTTAACCGCCATTTGTCTTCGTTATAAGCTCTATGTTTGTAAGCATGACATATTGATGCTATATTCGTCGTAACATTGATTACATGAGCACCAATATTCGAGGGTATTAATGAGGGTCCTTATTTTTCATATTTTAGACTAATACCACGGACAAATGAACAAGGCAAATTAACGAATATACACTGATAGATAGTAGGCCAAATAAACATATATGAAATAAGGGGCTTAAAATACTAACATTATAATGGACGAAAATATAAAGAATAAAATATAATGAAGGAAATAGTACCTACAGAATACAAGAAAAAATAAATGTTGACTAGAACAAAATAATTGGACCCTCTTTCAGATCTCAACAATAGGGTAGTTGTTGATAAACAATTTGTTTTTAAAATGTATTTCCTAATAACAAAAGAACTCGTTCAACTATAATAGGTTTTTAGACTAAATGAATTGTATAATGTTTGCATTTTATCATTTATTTATCACACACCGGTTAACCAAGCCACGTGACTGAAACAATAGAATATTATATGACTATTTTAAACCCTCAATGACATAGTTATCATGATACTGAGCCAATACTATTAATCAAAACAATTTACCAAATATAGAATGCTACCAGACAATATAAAACACTGATATATATCTATAACTTTCAGAACTCGTGTTAATACAGACATAAACAATGTTAGTTATTTGACGGATAGAATTCAAGATATATATATATTATGAAATAATTAATACTTCAGGGAGATTGCCTCTAAATTCATCAACACTGTTGTTGTTGAGTCCTTTTCTTTCATTTTTTCTTTTTAATCTTTTAAGTAGGCTATTTCGTATCAGTTGATAAATTGTAGCATTTCAAAATTTCTTTTGGCAATGTGACAAAAGACACCAGAAGGAATTCTTAAACGTCGAAATAATTCTGAAAACGCCATGACCAAACAAGAACAAGACAAACATACAAACAACAGATCACAAATCACAACAACAAAAAACTGAGCAAGACGAACACCTTTCAACTTATGAGTTAGAATGTCCCTTTGGTATCTACTTGGGCCTCTTTTATACAGTCAATGTTTAGTGGTAGAAAAAAACTAATGTCCTCGGTGTCGATAAAATATTTATAACAACATACATAGGGTTCCAAAAAGTTATTAAGCCAAGGGGTGGAGTTGAGCAATAGGCTCTCAATTCCATGAAAATGCTCCTTTCGGCATGCGTCTCATACAGCCTCTGACAACTAAAGTCCAACTCCAACCTTCACGAGTGGTTTATTATCTGTAATTCTGGTGGAACTGTTTCAACTGACTGGAGAAGTGGTGAAGGCGAGCTACTGGCGCCTCAAAACCAGATAGCCCCGGGAAGATGGGGTTCGTAAACTTTGGAGGGTAGCCCATCTAGGAGAAGGAAAACTCTGACTCAAAACCTCCGCTGCCTTGCGGCCTTACCCTTATGCCAGGGAAAGGCTTCAGGAGACAACCTCAAGGAAAATCCAGATTAGATATCTGCAACATCCTTCCTGTACTTGCAGGATCAGATCATTTGTTCAGAAGTTAAGGGTGAGGTAACCCCTACAGAAAACCTAGAGTGCGGAAGACGGCGGTGTTGGGTTATACAGCGCACTCTTAACAGACCACAACACCACGCACAAACAGCCATTATGACACTTGAAATCACAACCAATCGATATGGTGCTCGCCCTGTGAGGACCCATCAGGCAGGTGCAGGGCCGGGTTCCCTGTCTCGACGGAACCCATCAAATGCTACTGGAGGTACCTTTGTTTCGTCCTGTGGAGTCAAGGGACGAACAAGAAGAGCTACTGTCCGGAAAAACAACAAGCCAAAGTTGAAAGAACAATCAGTCATTAACATCATGCACTGGAATGCAGAAGGGGCATCTAACAAAAGAGACAAACTGCAGCATTTTCTACATGAAAACAACGTTAACATCTGCTGTATTCAGGAAACACACTTGCAAGAAGGAAAACCTTTTCAAGTCAGAGGATACCACGTTTTCAGGAGTGACAGAAAAGAAAGAAAGAAATGAGGAGTTATGACCCTAGTAAGAAACAACATAAATGCCAGGGAGATTAAAACATATATGGAGGAAGCAGAATATCTTGAAAGCAAAGTCACCATCGGGCAAAACTCTTATAACATTGCCAACTTATACTGTCCAAATGATAAAAAAAACTCCCCCTAGATACCATACAGATATCAGACAGTAAATTTTTCATGGTAGGAGATTTAAACAGCCAATCGCATATCTGGGGATACAACACAATAGATAAAAAAGGAGAAACCATAGAAGATTGGCAAGATGAACACCACTTTTTCTTGTCAATGATACGACTGAAACACCGACCTTTTATTCTTGCCGATGGCATAAACAACTACACCAGACCTAGCTTTCTGTACTGACGATATACACCAGAATATCAGTAGAAAGGTATGTGATCAGCAAGGGTGCAGTGACCATCGCCCAGTAATACTATCCATCAGAGGAACAAAAACACCTATTGATGCTCAATTACCAAGATGGAAACTGGCAAACGGAGAGCAAATGAACTTACAAAGGACATAGTCACCGAAGGAAAGAACATCAACAATGTTGTCAAGATATTCAACGCAAGCACAATAATAGCGGTAAAAGAAAGTATACCAAGTGGTGTGAGAAAGGACTACAAGCCATACTGGTCCAATGAAATTCAAGAAACACATGATGCACTCACAAGAGCAAGAGAACAGGCTGAATCAAACCCCAGCCAGGAGAATAACATCAAACGCCAACAAAGTAAGGCAAAACACCCTAAAACAAAACTTGCATGCCAGAGAAGAGGATGGAGAGAAAAAACATCATCTCTGAATATGGAGAAGGTTACAACAAAACTGTGGAACTTGACAAAAGCTCTAATGATGAGGGAAGTAAAGGCCAAAAAAAAAAAAAACACTACAAGTTGGAGGAAAAACAATCACAGAAAATCTGCTGCAAATGCATTTGCAAAAGGTTATGAAGAAGTAAGCAATACTAACATCCCAACCTAACGTAAAAAAGAGATAAAAACAGAAATTAGAGAAAGACAGAAAACACCAGCACATGATATTATGCAGACTGACAATGTCACATCACTATGTCTGAGATGAAACAATCTATAAGAAAGCTAAAGGAGAAAAAGTCTCCAGGTCCAGATAACATCACAAATGAGATGCTACAACACTTAGGAACTCATCACTAAATACTTTGCTGGACATATTCAATCTTAGCTGGAGACAAGGTCAAGTCCCACAATGCTGGAAGGAAGCAATAATGATGCCAATACTAAGGAAAGGAAAGAACAAGATAAAAGCCTCAAGTTATCGTCCTATCAACCTAACAAGCAGCTGTTGTAAATTGTTGAAGCGCATAATAAACAAGCAAGCGCATGCACATGTACTTGGAATCAGAGAACATCATTGGACATGGACAAGCTAGTTTTAGACAATACAAAAGCACTATACATCTATCACAGGTACATTGTAGTAGAAGATGCATTCAGTCCAAGAAAGTAACGTTGGCTGTCTTTGTAGATCTTCAAAGAGCATTTGATAAGGTATGGAAAGATGAACCTCTTGCAAAAATGCTCAGATATGGCATCAGTGGAAGAATGTACAAATGGACCAAATCTTCCTTGTATAATAGAAGAGCCAGAGTGTTGGTAGATGGGCAATATGGAGATAAAGTACTTTAAAACAAGGGGTCCCACAAGGAGGAGTATTACCACCAACTCTATTCATACTCTTTATGAACTACCTAGTACCAGATCTACCAAAAGGGGTACAATCACCACTTTATGCAGACGATCTTGTTCTCTGGTGCTCAGAATAGTATGCATCTACAGCTAAATACAGAATACAAACAGCCTAAGATATGATAGTCACATGGGCAAAGCAGTGGTGTGTTACAATCAACAGAGAAAAAAACATGCAACAGGAACACTCTTGACACTCTCTCCAAAAACCCAATTTGCAAACTGATTTTGGATGATACTCCACTTAAAATGGAAGACCAACAAACATACCTTGGGGTAACTTTTGACAAAAGAATGACATATACCATCAGCTGAAGCTAAGGCTAGGAGAAAATTATACATCATGAGGAAACTTGAAGGAACAAAATGGGGTGCAAATGAAAAAAATCATGAAATCTGTCTACCAAGGAAATGTACGACCACACCTTGAATACGGATCTAGCGCTTGGATGACTGCAGCCAAGTCTCACCATCAGACTTCAGACAAAGTTCAAAGTCAGGCACTACGTATCATCACAGGTGCTATGAAATCAACACCAATAAAAAGTATGGAGGATGTATCAAAAATACCACCGTTAGGTAAGAGACGAGAGTGCAAAGCCATGACACAGGCCACCAAATATCAGTGTACACACGACCACCCAATGAATACCAGACTCAAACAACTGTCATCAGGCAGACTCAAAAGATCCAGTTTTTCATTAGACAAGAGAATAACAAAGAAAACACCAGGAAGCTTTACCTTAATATATACAACCCATAGTTTTCACAATGAATAACACCCCGTGTGAAGAAAAACTTAGAAATGTCACCATCCATACCTCAGTTCCGCTCATTACCACCAAAGATGAACAGACTAGTAACGTAAGAAAAAACTGACAATGAGGATGCTCGAAGAACAGTACCCTTCAGAAACCTGGGTAAGAGTATATATAGATGGGTCAGCCACAAATGCCACAACAAATGGAGGGGCTGGTATATACATTAAGTAAATGGAGATCAACAATCAGAGGCAATACCAACAGGCCTACATTGTTCAAAACTACACAGCTGAAGAAGAAAACCATTACTCCATCGTGCCTGCACATCCTCCTCAAAACAACAATGCTCGACACTTATACACATCATCACAGTTTAGTGATTCCTTGAATGATGCCCTCATATGTGCTACAAACTAGTCTGCTTTACAGAGATGAAGACAATCATAAATCTCTGTTCAACACACAACAGCAACAAGATAGTTACCATCAGCTAACAAGATCTGAACAAACCACCATATTCAGACTGAGGACAGGACACAACAGACTCAACCAACATCTACACAAAGTCATGAAGGTTGTTCCATCTCCAATGTGTCCTTGTGGAGAAGCAGAGCAGGATACAGCACACCTCCTACAATCATGCAAGATCCATCAGGCATTGAGAAATAAGATATGGCACTCAGAAACACCACTCAAAGATAAGCTATACGGACCAGTAGATGCCCTGCAGAAGACCACCAGATTTGTTGAGGAGACTGGTATTCAAGTGTAAAGTCGAACGATAAGAAGAAGACAACATACATGGTGTAATAAAAGTTAATTTGTTATAGAAATTACATATATAGTTAAGTCTGCCTCGTATCTTGACTAACAATAAAGGTATGTTTTAAAAAGTGATGATTTCAGCTTTTCAAATTCTAAACTTGCCATTCCTAAACTACACCCTTCTTAATACATGCTACATGTTTGTGTCCATAGTCTTTGAAACATTTTTGGCAATGAAGAGTTATCAAAAATTACTTGAATGGTGATTTGTTTAGATCTGTGAAGGTTTTGTACATACACCTGTTTACTGTTGAATAATTGATTTTGGTGTCTATATTAATTTTGTTTCGATGGGTTGCTGTCTATTACGTATACAGTAAGATTCTTTTTTTTATTTGAATCTCATAAAAGTTGTCAAAAAGCAGTCATATTGTTGTTGAATTCGAACTGTTTTTTATCTTCTTTATGCCTATTTATTATACCACGTTTTTGGTTCCAATTAAATCATAGGTCGAAACCAGTTTCATCATACAGATGTTGGTTAAGTGTCGGTCACTCAATTTCAAGTTATCTTGTTCATAATTAACAATTTTATAGGAATTTTCAAAATATCAGCTGAAATGTCAAGCTCTCTGGAAATCAATATTAAAGAGACGAATAATAAAATAACTATGTGAACCAAATTGTGACACTATGAAATGTTTAGATTCGTTGCATTTCTATAATATAACGAATTAAGAAAGACCTTTTGGCATTCCAGTAGAAGTAAATTGATGGGACATGATATATTGTCGAAATCTATATGACAAAGAGTTTACAATATCTATCATTTTTGATGACTTGATTGAACATTAGCCAAAACACATTTGTTATTCGTTGATACATGTATTTTGTAAACCTGATATGCTGGAAGGTGTACAAGGAAAAGGGAATTTATGAAGAAGTTTTGTTAGGTGCCTCGTGAATATTAAGCAATTTCATTACAAATAATTGCTTATAAAAAGTAGCAATTGCTCTAATAAACCAATATGTGGGAATATAATTGAAATCTTCTTAACCGTTTGGAATGTGATTTTATACTTGAACTGTTCCTGCACTGCAAAGGAACGTTAAGAGTAAGCACGTGTGTGTTTACACAGTATTTACTATGTAATATAATAACTATAAATTGAATAAAACAATTACACATTTATAACTGAACTGTCGAATATGGGATTCGGAGAAAAAAGTTCTAAAAGAATTAGACTCGTCTCGAAGAATACAATTCTGCTTATATGAAATAAAAAAAAAAAAAAAAAAAAACAAACACTTCCAGTAACATTAGTTAAGAGAAAGCTCGTTATGTGGCCTTGCCGATGTTATAATAAGTCAAAAATCGTTTTGGTCTTTGTTTTTATCAATTCTTTCCTATTCTACTTTTATTTTCTAGAAAACATCCAGTTCATTTCACCTCTTTTATGTCCATAGCCTTGGTACAGGCATCCGATGCCTCGAAGGCGTATAAATGCCAATAAATCTTCATTGGCCGCCACCTATTTAAACTTTAAAAGGATGAGTTAAAACCCTAATTGACTGGTTTGTCTATAAAAAAAATATGTTTATGATACATGAAGTTTATAAACAGTTAATATATCAAAACGACAAACTTAAATTGTATGCACAATGCTTCGAAGGCTTTTTGTTTAAATCTTTTGTTTATTATTCTTTTTTACGTTTGTTTAGAATTTAAGAAAAATTCAACATGGTTCTACATTTTCAAAAAAAAAAAGTTCCAATCGATAATATGTTATTTTCACATATCACATAAGCCGGTCATGGCACGGTTTTGATTTGTCCTAATTTTAAAATATTTTAAAGGATCTCCTTTTAAGCATTAATTTTTACTCAGATTGGAATAAACAACTTCAAACAAGATTATGGCAAATCACACGTTAACTATTGTTTGACATTTATAATTTCAGATGGGGAATTATTATCATCTTAACAATGGGAAAATTCAATTAAATGTTGGGAAAAGTATATAAATTTAATAAACAAATAATTACATCATGTTGGGTTTACTTCCTTAGCTTTATAGAGTTTATTATTAGATAGCAATATACATGTATTTCTACTTATTAAATATCTTTTTTTCAATCATTTCCAACTGGGGAAATACCTGAATTTTGCAATGGAGAGTTGGAAAAATGATCACCATGCTAATTTGTTTAGAACTGTGATGGTTTTGTTCATACACCTGTTTATTGTTGAATGAAGAATTTAGGCGTCTAAATTTATTCTTTTGTCGTTGGGTTGCTGTCTATTACGTAGACAGTAAGATTTCTGTTTTATATGAATCTCATAAAATGACTAAAAAGGCTGTCATTTTGTTGTTGCATTCGAGTATCTTGATCTTTGGTATGCCTTTTTATTATATCTCGCTTTTGGTTACAATAAAATTCATAAGTCGAAACAGTTTCCCTTTTACAGATATTGGTTAATTGTCGGTCACTCGATTTCAAAAACTCGTGTTTATCATCAATAATTAACAGATTGATAGGTGTTTTCAAATATCAGCTGAAATGGTAAGCCCTCTGGAAAGCAATATAAAAGAAACAAATCATTGAGTAACTGTGTGAATCAAACGTATGACACTATGAAATGTTTAGATTCCTTGCGTTTCTGTAATATAACGAATTAAGAAAGACCCTTTGGCATTCTAGTAGAGGTTAATTGAGGAGACATGATATATATTGTCGAAAGCTTTGACAAGGAGTTTACAATATGTATCATTCTTTATAACTTGATTGAATAATAACGAAAATACATTTTGCTATTCATTCATACATTTGCACTTAGTGTGGCTTATAGTCTTGAATTATCTTATGTTGTATCTTGTGTACTATTAGTTGCCTGTTTGTCTTTTTCTTTTTCAGCCATGACGTTCGATCGATGAGTTTGAATGTCCCTATAGTGTCTTCGTCCATCTTTTACACCTTATCCTCTGGTACGTGTACAAGTAAAATGGAATTTTATGAATACGTTTCGTTGTGTGCCTTATGAACCTAAAACAAAATTAATACTGTTAATCGAATATAAAAAGGTATAGCGATTACTAGACTTGATCAATCCGAGGTAATCGAATTGAAAACCTTTTTACCGCTTGAGGGTACGACATCTCTACTCCGCTCACTAAAGACGTCTTACTAGGTTGTTAAAAATGTGATTGTATACTTAAATTGTTCGTTCACTGCAAAGGGACGTTAGGGGTTAGCACGCTTGGGTTTAAACAGTATTTACTTTTTAATATACAATAACAATGGAATGAAACCATTTTAAATTTATAGTAGTCAAATATGGGATACGGGAAAACAAGTTCGGATAAAATTAAATCCGTCTCGAAGAGTATCATTCTCCTAAACAAAAAGCACCTTTCGCTCGTTTCGGGGTTGTTGCTGCGTATATCATTTTCTTGTCAAAAACGTTTCATTTTTTTAATCAATTCTTTCCTATTCTCATTTATTTTCTAGAAAACTTCCAGTTATTTCATCCATCTTATATTCACCGCCTTGGTACAGGCGTCCGATGCTTCGAAGGCGTAAGGACGCCAATAAATCTTCATTAGCCGCCATCTCATTAAACTTTTAAAGGATGAGTGAAGAACCTAATTGACTAGTTTGTCTATATGTTTATGATACATGAAGCTTATAAACAATTCATATATCAAAAGAACAAAGTTAAATTGTATGAGTACATACAATCTAAGACTCTTTCGTCTTCCAATAGTATTAAAACATTTGACTTTTCTACACTTAACACAAGTATTCCTCATTCCAAAGTAAAAGACAAATTGAAAGAGTTTGTATTACTTAGTTTCATAAAAAAAGAATGGCCAACGTAGATTCAAGTATCTTGTCTCAGGGAGGGATAAATTCTTCTTTGTAAATAATCGGTCTGATTTAAACAAAGTTTCTCTGAAACTGACATTATCAAGATGCTTGATATTTTGATTGACAACATATCTGTTGCGTTTGGGGGACGTGTTTTTTCAACATACTATCGGGATCTCCATGGGAACCAATTGTACCCCTGTTCTTGTCGACTTGTTTTCTTATTCTAATGAGGCTGACTTCATACAGGAACTTCTTAGGAAGACATATAGAAGTAAGCAATTATATAGTTTCACTATACTTCCTGCTATATAGATGATGTTCCCTAACTAAATAATTTAAAATTTGATGACTTTGTTGAAAGCATCTATCCCATAGAACTAGAGATAAAAGATACAGCTAAGTCTTATCTTTTATCTTGACTCACATCTAGAAATTGACAATGAAGGTCGGTTGAAATCAAAACATTACGACAAAACAGGTTAGTTCAGTTTCCCAATTGTGAACTTTCCCTTTTTATGTAGCAACATTCCGCTTTTATTTCTTATATAAATTTCCTTGATAGAAAAGAATGGTTTAAAAAACATTTAATCATAAATGAAGAACTGTAGAAATTGGACAAAATCCAGGTTGCTGCTCACTAGGAAGCTCTTAAACCAAGATTTCCAAATGGTGAAGTTGAAATCATCCCTCCGTTAATTTTACGGACGCAATCAGGAGTTGGTTGACCGTTATGGAATATCCGTTTCACAGATGATATCGGGTATATTCCTTATGTCATAACGAGAGTCCCGTTCCCTTTTCACGAAATTTGATCTATCGAATATGACTATTTACCGGGTTTACAATAGTATTAGCACCATGACGTGTGCCACATGTGGAGCAGGATTTTCTTACCCTTCCGGAGCACCTGAGATCACCCCTAGTTGTTGGTGGGGTTGGTGTTGCTAAGTCTTTTAAGTATTTTTCTAAAATGTAAATAATTAACTTCGGACCAGATTATGTTTAGTCCAGTAGCCAGCTTTTAGTTTTGTGTAAAGTGAAAAGCAAACGTATTTTAAGCTTTTTGTACGGATTAGAATGAAAACAAATATTTAAAATGTGAAATATTTATTTCACTAGAAATAGTCAACAGGCCACACCAATTAAAAATAAAAAGGACGTATATGTAAGTAGCAAAGATCCTTATTTAAACAAAAAGTGACAAGAATGTGTCCATAGTACGTCATTTTCTATGTTCATTAGACTGTGAAATTGGAAACAAAACTCTTATTTGAAATTAAAATGAGATAGATCATATTATAGGGAACATGTGTACTAAGTTTCAAGTGATTGAACTTCGACTTCATCAAAAAGTACGTATAGCTTGGTTGAAAACTTTAACCAAAAACTTTAACCAACGAACAACGACAAAGGGCTAGGACAAAAACACTATTAAGCGGCATACATTTTGTTATTTGATTTTGCCATGTGATTATGGACTTTCCGAAATGATTTCCCTCTAAATTCAGTATTTTTGTGATCTTCCTTTTTTTTTTAAATGGGAAAAATTCAGATTCATATGTATACATGTATATATATATATCATATTATTGGTAGGTCTAAGCTGTTTTTCTCTTGGCCGCTGATGTAGAATAATATCGTCTATATGCATGTATGAAAAAACATTTTTTGTACTTATATAGACAATAGAATTTTCCCAAGTACTTTAATTTCATTTTCGGAAATTCCCAATTCGATTAGACTAAGTGCATGCATCATAACCAGCATAGCTATGAGGAAGAACGACTAAAATTGACATTACATATTCTTTTTTAATCAGTTTTATTAAAGTCTGGTGATGGAAGGTCAGTAACTGCTATACAAGTCCTTCGTTAATTTATGTTCGTCGTTGTCATTGGGCTTGGTTTCTTCCTGACTGTTTAAAAAGTAAAACAACAAAAAATAACGAACTCTAGACTAAGGAAAATTCAAATCGAAAAGTCTCTAATCAAATTACAGAATCAAAACCTCAATTCATCACTTGAATGGGAGACAACTGTCATATTCGGACTCAGTATAGGCATTTCTTGATGTTTAAAATTATGGTGGATTAAACCTGGTTTCATTACTAGCTAAACCTCTCACTTGTATGACTACTACTGTAATAGACCTCTGCGCATTTCTGTTATCATTGCAGTTTTGCTTGTTTCTTCTGTAACCTGTTTTAATAGTAGACACCGACTTCTTTTGAACAGAGTTTTATTGTGCGTTTGCTGTCTTTTTGTTTATGCCAAATTGTTTAGATGTACTGCATTGGAGAGGGTTGAGATCTCACAAAACATGATCAAAGCCACCGACTATTTGCGCTGGTTCCAGGAACCCAAAATCTTTATTTGTCTTTGGAGTTTATTTAATTTGTATGTTTCGTATAGTTTAACGTGACGTTCAAAGTCAGGAACCCAAAAGCTTTATTAGTCTTATAAGTTTATTTAATTTATATGTGTTGTATGGTTTAAAGCATCCTTTCGTAAATTTTATGGACGAGTTGGTTGACCGTTATGGAATAATTGTTTCACAAATGATATCGGATATGTTCCTTACGTCGTGACTACAATTCCCTTCCCTTTCATGAATGAGACCTACCGAATTAGACTATTTACCGGATTTGTTATCACATAAGCAACACGACGGGTGCCACATGTGGAGCAGGATCAGCTTACCCTTCCGGAGCACCTGAGATCACCCCTAGTTTTTGGTGGGGTTCGTATTGTTTATTCTTTAGTTTTCTATGTTGTGTCATGTGTACTATTGTTTGCCTGTTGTCTTTTTCATTTTAGCCATGGCGTTGTCAGTTTATTTTCGATTTATGAGTTTGACTGTCCCTTTGGTATCTTTCGTCCCTTTTTTAACGTGACGTTCATTTTACTGAACTGGTATACATTATTGTTTAGGGGCCAACTGAAGGTAGCCTCTGGGTGCGAGATTTTCGTGCTGTGTTGGAGACTTTTTCGCTGGCTTGGGCTGTTTTCTGCTATTTGGTCGGGTTGTTGTCTCTTTGACATAATCTCTATTTTATTACACAAGTTTTATGTAATACTGAATTGATTTACCGATTAGAGGAGTTCGAGTCTCAAATAACAAGATACTTGTTTTTGCCATCTAAGATTTCTAGATACCACAAAAGAAACGACAACCCAACCAAAAAGCAGAAAACTGATACGAGGGTTGATGATTATGGTTGATAATTAGAACTAGGGTAATGGTTATATAAATCAGTCAACAGCCAAAGGTCATGATTGGGATGGGTCTTATTCGCAGCGGATATTGTCTTGTATGTTAGTTTGCTCGTTGTGTACGGTACCAATTATATTGCCCAAGATGCGCACCTCGTCAATTAATGTCAATTCAGCTATTCTCGAGGCAAAAATATTTGAAAGTCCAAAATCTAATACAAACAGGGAATATAGTAAAAAGGTACCTACACATGTACATAGTATTTTACAATAATAGTACAAAATAATATACAAATTAAAAAATGCAAGCAACAAAGTTCAAAATCTAATAGAAACAGGGAAGATAGTAAAAAGGTACCTACATGTACATAGTATTTCACAATAGTAGTACAAAATAATATGAAAATTAAAAATTGCAAGCAACAAAGTCCAAACTCGAATACAAACAGGGAAGATAGTAAAAAGGTACCTACATGTACATAGTATTTCACAATAATAGTACAAAATAATAGAAAAATTAAAAAATTGCAAGCAACACGTTTTAAATTTCATTCGTACGAAGCACAACTCTGGATTTACCTTCATCAGAAACGCTCAAATATAAAAAGAAGATGTGGTATGACTGCCAAGGAGACAACTATCCACAAAAGACCAAAATGACACAGAGATTAACAACTATAGGTCACCGTACGGCCTTCAACAATGAGCAAAGCCCATACCGCATAGTCAGCTATAAAAGGCCCCGATAAGACAATGTAAAACAATTCAAACGAGAAAACTAACGGCCTTATTTATGTAAACGAAAAACAAATATGTAACACATAAACAAACGACAACCACTGAATACAGGCTCCTAAAGCCAATTATTTGAAAGCCTAGGGTGTATAAAAACCGAAACAGTTGAAGAACCATATTACAAATACTCTTGCAATGATTAAATACTTTCTTGATACTTTTATTGTACTAAAAGTACATCATTGTATGGAGTCTCAGTCGGTACATCTATACACATTCATCTTCTTCATACCCATTATTCTCAGAAATGTATATGACGTTTCTATTGTTCAAGTAGTTTTTCCAGCTATGATTTATTATATCGCACTTTTCTGTGCATGAAAAGGACAGCTCATCTGCAAATATGTATTAAATAGAATGGGATTGCATGTCTAATGGCATGAATTATATTCATCAATCGGTGTTTAATGTTTTTGTCCTTTTGTAATGGAGAATCTGTCTAGACGGCTAGTCAGATGTACTATGACATATAAAGAGCATCTTTTATTTCATGATGTACTTGATATGTTATATATATAGATATAATAATGTTGGTTGATAGATTATATATTGTCCAAAACAATCCATAACTTACTTGTACTGCTACATTGCTACATACTAACTCTTGTATGTGGTATCAAATCCGTCTTTGTGCCATTTTGCCAAATTTGTTATTGCAAAAAATCAAAAAAAAATCCGAATATGGTGTTCAATCGTCTTAATTCAATCTATTTTTCTTTTATTTTAATTTATGAATATTTATTTTAGAATCTTAAATATTTATTTTCATGTTATACAAAAAGACAAAATAAAAAGGTCGATAATAAGATTGGTTGGATAGAAAAATACACAGCCCCGTCCTGTGACGTTAAAAAAGTTTTTCAAGGCTAAGAGATATGTTTATATGAGGATTGTTGCCTTATGAGTTAAATTATACGTATGTTGCTTTAGCATTTTCTCGTTATGAGCATATCTTGACAATGGACGTGAAACCGCTATCCATCAAGGCACCATGATCAAATCCCAACATTTTCATATGAATGGTTATTGCTCCTCAATTTTGAACTTCATTTTTGGCCTTTTAAACCAATTTGATTCGAGCGTCATGATGAGTTATTTGTCGACGAAACTGACGTCTGACAAACAAATCTTGAAGCCTGGATTATTCTATTGTATGTTTTTGTACTAAAAGAAGGATAACTCAACCTTAAAATTCAGTACGAAATTTACATTATATTGACATTTTCATGATGAATAATTTTACAGGATCCTTTTGATAAATAACTTATTAATTGCTGATGCTGATCGCTAAATGTCCAGTATCAGAAATTACATAAACTTCCAAGAAGTGATAATTTTGAGCAATACGACAAATAATGTGTTTCTATATATGAGATCGCCTAGATAGATGGGTTTGAATTTTGGGCTGACAGGCTGCCGTACGATAACGTTGGGTTTTTTTCTTGATGCAGTGGGTGTTATGATATTGTCATTATTGTATTTATTTATGTTGGCCTGATTTGTGTTGTGTGGCCTAATAGTTATTTACAGAATAATCTTAGAACTGCGCAGTTTAGAAATCTCTGGAACAATTACAGAATGATTGGAACTTTCCAGAATGATCCTAATAAAAGATGGGTTATATAAACTTCTACATTTTACTAGAAACTTCTGTTGTAACTTTCTAGGATGTTCCATTATAGACTGTTCTAGAATCTTCCATGAAAACTATATATATATACAGACACTAAAGTTAAACGATCACTCTTGGATTTGGACTTAGACATCGATAGACATTAATATTCATAGCCTTTGGATTGACACTTTTATTCTACAAACAACATCATACTGGATTGTGACCGTAATATTCAGATTGGATTCCGAAAGATATCCGGATACAGATAAAGATAAAAGATTGGACTCATATTTTGACAGTTAAGTTGACAGTAATATTTGTGTAATACTTCTTGTAAACTTTTGTATAATAAATATTGTTAAATTTTATTATTGATTTGTGTCTTTTGTTGGCTACAATTTAAAGGCGATTTCTGGCCGTAACAGAAATTGGGGGCTCGTCCGGGAGACTAAAAATATCTTATTCAAAATTTATTCAGTATTTTTATTATAACTAGCCAACAAAATTCTACAAAATGGCATTTAATGCCGGTAAATTTTTGAAAACGCCAGACCTGGAGGGGTTTGATAATTTAAAGAAAGAGGAATTAGTGTTGCTTGCTAAACATCTGAAATTAAATTTTAAAGTATCTATGAGAAAACAAATTATAAAAAATTTGGTTATAGACAAATTAGTTGACGCAGAAATTTTAGGTGAATAGGCTCTTGAACTTAAGGTCGAAAATGTAGATGCCTTTAAATTAAAACAGCTTGAATTAGAACATGAATTTAAATTAAAACAAGCAGAACTGGAAATGAAGGAAAGGTTAGAAATGGAAAAGAAAGAAAAAGAAGATGAATTTAAATTAAAAGAACTGGAAATGAAGGAGAGGGAGAAAATAAAAGAAGATGAATTAAAATTAAAAGAACTTGAAATGAGAGAAAGGCTAGAGATGGAAAAACTGAAAATTGAAATGGTCAAAGAAGAAAGCAACACTAAAGTCCAGTCGAAATCAGAATATTTTGATGCAGCAAAAAATATACGTTTGGTTCCCAGATTTTGTGAAAAAACAGTCGATAAATATTTTCCACAGTTTGAGAAAATTGCTCATAATTTGAATTGGCCAAAGCCATATTGGACTACAATGATACAAAGTGTTTTTGAGGGTAAGGCCGCTGAAATATACTCCGCACTTCCATCAGAAAAAAGTTCCGATTATTACACGGTGAAACAGGAAGTTTTGAAAGCTTATGAGCTAGTACCAGAAGCATATAGACAGAAATTTAGATCTTATAAAAAGTTTGATTCACAAACCTATGTGGAATTTGCTCGGGAAAAAGAAGATCTATTTGATAAATGGCTAACTTCAAAGAAAACAGATAACAATTTTGATAACCTAAGACAATTGATGTTATTAGAAGAGTTCAAACAATGTGTTCATTTAGACTTAAAAACACATTTAGACGACAAAACTGTTGGGACAATTCACGATGCTGCTGTAATTTCAGATAATTATACCCTTTCACATAAAAGAAGTTTCAAGGGTCAAAATGTTAATACTTCAAGTGGAAATTACAACAATCAAAGCACTGAGCGTACTGATAGTAAGCCTGTTGCACAGAATAAGAGTCAGTCCAGTTATAATATGTCTAGTCCAAAATTTGATACTTTTGAGAAGAAGTCACTGATTTGTGCTTATTGTAAGAAAAATGGTCACCTGATGGCTGATTGTTTTAGACTCCAGAAGAAGAATGAACGAGATAATAAGCCGAAGTCCAGTGCTTGTACGACACCTTATATTACCAGTACGTTGGAATGTCCTGCGAGTCAGGCTTTTAAGTCCAGTTTTTGTAATTACATGGAGGAATATAAACCCTTTATGTCTGATGGGTTTATTTCTATTGTTGATGATACCACTCTTCAGCCTATTAAGATTTTACGGGACACTGGAGCCTCTCAGTCTTTATTGTTAGAAGGTGTGTTGCCTTTGTCCGAGAAGACTTCTGTTGGTGCCTCCGTTTTGTTACAAGGTGTAGAGTTAGGTTGTATAGATGTTCCTCTCCATCGTATTTATCTGAAGTCAGATTTGATAACTGGACCAGTTATTGTAGGTGTTCGTCCTAATCTCCCTGTAGAGGGTGTTACATTATTGCTAGGAAATGATCTAGCTAGGAACAAAGTGGTTGCTGAACCAATTGTTACCAGTGAACCGGTGGTGGATGTTAAATCACCTGAAGATGATGCTGAATTCTATCCAGCTTGTGTTGTCACTAGGGCGATGGCTAGAAAACAACAAGATGAGAATTTGCAAGAAGACCAGTTTGATTACATGGACCTTTCTGACACTTTCCTAGCTGACATTGAAGGTCCTGGTAGCTTAGAAAAGGCCATAATAAGACCACCTAGTGTTAACAAGAATGTTATTATGCCATGGCCAAACGTAAACAGCCATTCATTAGACCGAAAGAATTTATTCGAAGAACAACAGAAAGACCCTGAGGTTCTTCAGCTCAACCAGCGGGCTCAACCACAGGAGGAAGCAGACAAAGTGGCCGAATGCTATTACCATCAGGACGGCATTTTAATGAGGAAGTGGAGGCCTCCTGATGCTACCCCAGAGGAGGAATGGAGAGTGGTATACCAAGTGGTGGTGCCTAAAGTTTATAGGCAAGAAATTATTGGTCTTGCCCATGACACCCCTTTGGCTGGACACTTAGGTATAAGGAAGACTTGCCTTAAGATCTTGCAGCATTTCTACTGGCCCAGACTTCGAAATGATGTCGCAGAATACTGCAAATCATGCCATATATGCCAGGTTGTTGGTAAGCCTAACCAGAAAATACCACCAGCACCACTTCTGCCTATTCCAGCCTTTGACGAACCTTTCAGCAGAGTTCTAATTGACTGTGTTGGACCTTTACCAAAGACCAAAACTGGAAATGCGTATTTATTGACAATCATGTGTACATCCACACGCTTTCCTGAGGCTATTCCGCTAAGAAATATCAAGACACCTACTATTGTTAAAGCTCTTATCAAATTTTTCACGTTAGTAGGACTTCCTAAGTCTATACAGTCCGACCAGGGATCAAATTTCATGTCAGGTTTATTTCAGCAAGTCGTATACCAGTTAGGGATTGCTCAGTATAGATCAAGTGCGTACCATCCAGAATCTCAAGGTGTCTTAGAACGTTTTCATCAAACATTGAAGAACATGATTAGAACTTTTTGTCTTCAATTTGACAGAGACTGGGAGGATGGAGTTCACTTTCTACTTTTCGCAGTCCGAGAGGCTGTTCAAGAATCCCTTGGACTTAGTCCCTTTGAGTTGGTATTTGGTCATACTGTAAGGGGACCGTTAAAATTGATTAAGGAAAAGTGGCTTACTGAACATACTGACTTGAATCTTTTAGACTATGTATCTAGATTTAAAGAAAAACTGTATACTGCTTGTCAAATTGCTCAGAAAAACTTGAAAAATGTACAGAACAAGATGAAAATATGGTATGATAAAGATGCCAGGGATAGAGTTTTTGAGCCTGGTGATAGGGTACTTGTATTTTTGCCAGTCCCTGGACATCCTTTACAGGCTAAATATTGTGGTCCTTATACAATAGAGAGTAAAATCAATGATTTGAATTATATTGTAAAAACTCCAGGTCGGCGTAAACAAAACAGAGTGTGTCATATTAATATGTTAAAACCATATTTTGAGCGTACTAATGAATGTGAGAGTAAACCAGTTGCCACTTTAGGCATGGTTAAATTTGAGAACAATCATGACAAACCAGATGTAATTGAACCACCTTTTAGTTCTAAAACTTTGGAAGAGACAGTTAGATTGAAAAATTCAGAAATTTTGTCAAATTTAGACTCAAAACTTGCACATCTGTCTTTTGCTCGTAGAGAAGAAATAAAAACTTTGGTATTTTCTTTTAAAAATCTTTTTCCAGATGTGCCAAACAAAACCACTGCTGTTTGTCATGATGTTGATGTAGGAGATTCTTCTCCAATTAAGCAACATCCTTACCGGCTCAATCCACTCAAACTTGAAGTTATGAGAAAAGAAATTAAATATATGCTTGACAATGATATTATTGAGCCGAGTAGCAGTGAATGGAGCTCTCCTTGTCTCCTTGTGCCAAAACCAGTTAAAATCTTTCGTTTCGTGACTGATTTCAGAAAAGTAAATTCAGTCTCAAAATCTGATTCCTATCCGATTCCAAGGATAGACGATTGTATTGACAACATTGGTCAAGCAAAATTTGTGAGCAAATTTGATTTGTTGAAAGGTTATTGGCAAGTTCCATTGACACAGAGAGCTCGTGAAATATCAGCTTTTGTTACACCAGATGGCTTATTTCAATATACTGTAATGCCATTTGGCATGAAAAGTGCACCAGCTACATTTCAAAGAATGATCAATAATGTTATAAAAGATTTAAACTGTTGTTATGCTTATATTGATGATCTAATTGTATGTAGTGATAGCTGGGAACAGCATTTAACACATTTGTATGATACTTTTGATAGATTATCACAATCAAATTTGACTATTAATCTTGGTAAAAGTGAATTTTGTCAGGCCACTGTTGATTATTTAGGGCATACAGTTGGCCAAGGTCAAGTGAAACCTATTATGGCTAAAGTGGAAGCCATTTCCAAATTTCCTCCTCCTACAAATAGAAAACAACTTATGAGATATTTAGGCATGATTGGATTTTACAGAAAATTTTGTTCAAATTTTGCTACTGTGGTTCAACCATTGACTCATCTTTTACGAAAAGATTCTAAATTTATCTGGAGTGAAAATTGTAAAAACGCTTTTGAAAATAGCAATTCACTTTTAATTAATAGTCCAGTTCTGATTACTCCAGACTTTGAAAAACAATTTAAACTTGCCGTTGATGCAAGCGATGTAGGAATTGGAGCTGTTTTATATCAAGAGACAGATGATAATGTTGAGAAACCTATATCATATTTTTCAAAGAAATTAGATAAACATCAGAAAAATTATTCAACTATTGAAAAAGAGTGTTTTGCAATGTTGTCAGCACTTCGACATTTTGATGTATATTTGAATCCCACTGTATATCCTATTCTTGTTTGTACTGATCATAATCCTCTCACCTTCATACATAAAATGAGAAACAAGAATCAGAGGTTAACTAGGTGGAGTTTATTGTTACAGGAATATGTAATTGTAAAACATATCAAGGGTAAAGATAATGTAATAGCAGATGCTTTATCTAGAGCTTATTAAAACACTTTGTATATACTATGTATTTTTGTTCATTTTATTCATGATAAGTTTTTGTTACACTAAAACTTCTTTTAAGGGGGGAGGTGTTATGATATTGTCATTATTGTATTTATTTATGTTGGCCTGATTTGTGTTGTGTGGCCTAATAGTTATTTACAGAATAATCTTAGAACTGAGCAGTTTAGAAATCTCTGGAACAATTACAGAATGATTGGAACTTTCCAGAATGATCCTAATAAAAGATGGGTTATATAAACTTCTACATTTTACTAGAAACTTCTGTTGTAACTTTCTAGGATGTTCCATTATAGACTGTTCTAGAATCTTCCATGAAAACTATATATATACAGACACTAAAGTTAAACGATCACTCTTGGATTTGGACTTAGACATCGATAGACATTAATATTCATAGCCTTTGGATTGACACTTTTATTCTACAAACAACATCATACTGGATTGTGACCGTAATATTCAGATTGGATTCCGAAAGATATCCGGATACAGATAAAGATAAAAGATTGGACTCATATTTTGACAGTTAAGTTGACAGTAATATTTGTGTAATACTTCTTGTAAACTTTTGTATAATAAATATTGTTAAATTTTATTATTGATTTGTGTCTTTTGTTGGCTACAATTTAAAGGCGATTTCTGGCCGTAACAGTGGGATTCTTACTCTCACACACACCGTCACTTTTTAGTTCTTTTTTTATTTCGATATTGTCCTTTGGTTTTCTAAGTCTTTGTTTACTCCTTGGTTTTGATTGTTATTGTCTTGTTAAACACAGTTCTGGAATTGAAACATAAACAGTATGAATATGTTAATGAGAGAGAATTGGGAACCAAACAGACCTGGGACAGTGTTGTACTATTTTCGAAGGGATGAAATCGACTTCAGTACTCGGAACCTCTGGTTTAAAAGCTTCATTGTAATTATCATCCGTCGATCAAAAAATGGTGCAAACGTGTGATACGATAACTAATAAAAGTCAAAATGAAACGTGTTGCAAAATAGGAACAAGGTGGCTCTCGGGTCTAAATCATTTGCCTTACCTAATATAGAAATTCGCTATATTTTTCTATAAATGAACTTTATCTTATACTTAATAGAGAAAAGAAAAAGAAAAAAAAATGTAGTCACCGTTCATTTACGCTCACAATCTTGCTTCGAAAGAAGCATACATTTTTGTAAAAGTGCTTTTTTCTGTTGAATTAATAGGAGAAATAAAGGTAATATCGAAATAAAAAAAGAACTAAATTACAGAAATCTCTCAAATTTTACAATAGTTAATTTAAATACTGCTTATTTGAAAATAATAATAAGAAAATATAGATCAACGATGAGTTGAAAAAGATACTTCAATTTTAATGCCAGAAAATGTCATTTTTGCACCACAGGTAGATAATTTGGAGCTTTTTCAATGATAAATACATTTTGAAAGTCATCTAGGCCAAAACGAGTGGATTTTTTTTATGTTTTTTTATACCATATGATAAAGTAACAACTTATAAAGTAAAACATAAAACTTGTTATGAAATGTATATCGACAAAGCTATGATGATTGAGTCGAATTTTAATATGTGAAATTGACTTTCAATCAAGTATAATGTTTATGAAACAATTAGTAAAACATTGCATGTGAGCAGGAGTGTAATGTATATTACTTTTTTATCACTAGGAGATGTTGATCTCAAAACTTATCTTGTATCTTGTATTTTCCGCATTATCTGTTGGTGAATCTTTTGCTTCGGTCTGTTATTCTTTCCCCTTGAAAAATATTATAAAAATCAAGTCTGTATAGGATATCTGCATTTTGCGTTTCAGAATAGTGTACGGAAATCATTTTGAGTTTCTATTTCATTTACGGAATTTTGTTTGGTCACTTGCCATTTATCCTTTGCTTTTATCTCGTATAATAGACTTTCCGGTCGTTTATAAATTAAAAAAAAATATCTAATCGTACCTCATTTTTTAATGAAAGTTATACCCAGTTCCGACCAGTAAACAAATAAAAAAAAAATAACGTACCTTTATCTATTATGTCTGTTTTTGTCGCAACTCGTTGTCAATATCATTCAATTTTTTGCGATAACCATACAAGTGAGGGGTTTAGTCAGCAATAACACCAAGTTAAATCAACATAAGAAAATGACTGGTGTTTGAACTTTTGGTTTTGCCATTAGATAGGATATTTTCACTTTTGATTTGTCCTCAGCGTTTGGTATTTTTGTGATTTTACATTGTAATTCATCAAACTCAGGAAAAACATTATCTGCACTGAAGAAAAAAGGACAAAACAAGACAGTACGACATTTTGTCAAGAGACAATCATTATGTACTCTCGTTAAGTTTCACCAAAAAATCGTACGACTAAAGTTCATTGGTGATGAAATTTAATTTCTTTCAGGGCTGATTGCTATTTCATCAGCTGCCCATCATCATGAAACGACTATCAAGCACACCACTGTCAAGCACCATCACGTGCACCATACTACAAAGCCTCCTACTACAACCACTTGTCGTTCAATTTATTTTCTAAGTGAGTATAAGTAACTTTTATCTTTTTTAAATCTTTCTTTATGTTATTCAAATTGAAATAGTAACGTTACTTATTTTGTCCTTATAAGACATTATATCTAATTGAGTAAACGTATTGACTAATAAGTAAACCTGTGGTTCAGAAATGTGTCTTGTTTCTGGTTTTTTATATAGATTATACCGTTGTTTTACCCGTTTAAATGGTTTTACAGTTGTATTGTTTTAGGCTCTTTAGAGCATGCTGCTCGGTGTGCGCCAAGACTCCTTGTTGAAAACCGTACTTTGACCTATAATGATTTACTTTTATAATTTGTGACTTGCATTGGATGGAGAGGTGTCTCATTGGAACCCATAAAAAATATTCTTATATCTATCTACTGATATGTAATGATCAGACAATCAATGTATTGATCATTGTCAGTTCGTACCTAGATTTGATTTTGGAAATGCATATCTGCTCTACTACATATTTTAAAGGTAAATATATGACAGGCCCTGAGGACGGATTTTCTACAGACACATAGTTAGACATGTCTTTGTTTATAAGGCCAAAAGACGTTTTGTACAAAACAGATACTTTTCATGTTGAACACACGTAAATACGCCTATATTACCAATGAACACTACCCTTTTCTGAATATGGATATCTATATCTCTAAAGGCCTAAGCTTAATACTAAAATTTACAATGAAAGAGATGACTTTTGGATTCCCCTTGTTAATTATTCATTTTGTTGTATTGTAATGTTCCCTTTCCATCCTATTGTGGTGTTTATTCATCTTTTCTTTTATTGTGTTTATTTACGGATAAAATGAGGAGAATTTTTTACATCGTCCATAAAAAAATACATGTTCTTTAAGCGGATTGTAATGAAGGTCTACACACGATCATTAAATGTTCTTTTTTGAATTCCGGACGTGTATTGAGTTTGTTCGTTACAACCAAATATTAGAAATATTAATAGTAATATAAAAAAGAAAGATGTGATATGTTTGACAATGAGACAACTATCCGTCGACGTTAGATAAATTTAAGTGTGAAGCAATTGTAAGCACTTGTAAGCAAACAATGAGAAACATTTGTACCCTTGTGTCGTTAATCGTTGTAGAATAACTTATACATTTGGTTTACTCTTTCAAATTTTATCCCTTTGTTCGTTTCCTCTTCTTTTAACGTGGACTGTATGCTATTGGGTTTGTTCTTATTCAAGATAATATGTCAATTGGATAAAATATACAAACATACAATCACAACCATACTCAGGTTTTCATGCATTTTGTTTCTACTGATATGAATGTTTTAAAACAAAACAAAGAGAAAGGAAAATGGTCAAAGGAGGATAAGTCTATTTCTTAAGTCTAATATCCATATTTTTTTAACATGAAAAATGTCTGCCTCTGATAACAGTTTGTACACATTAACTCATTAGCTATATGTTTGATTTGGCCATCTAAATGTGTTGATTCGATCGTAACTGATGGGTCTTGATTACAGCATTGTGTATAAAAAGTAAAAACACAAAAATACTGAACTCCGAGGAAAATTCAAAAAGGAAAATCAAAAAACAAAAGGCAAAATCAAAAGTCAAAACACATCAAACGAATGGATAACAACTGTCATATTCCTGACTTGGTACAGGCATTCTCTAATGTAGAAAATGGTGGATTGAACCTGGTTTTATAGCTAGCTAAACCTCTCAATTGTATGACAGTCGTATCAAATTCCATTACATTGTCAACGATGCATGAACAAAACAAACACACTCAAAGAGTAAAAAATGTCAAAAATAGGGGTACAGCAGTCAATATTGTGTATGAATTATTATTACCTCACAGATATACAAACTACAATCAATAGCTTTCATGTGTTGTTTGCTAATCGGTTTATGTGTGAAATTCGTCTTTGTTCGGATAGAGTAAAAGGCTCACCATAATCTGATGATTTGTACCCAGCCATTAGTGTTTGTTGCAGGCTCTGGTCAAAATCCAGAATAACCAAACAATCAAATGAACTAATTGTTAACTTGTTACACGTTTTTTTTTTCCAGGATAGCAGATGTCGAAGGCACACAGTTTTGCCTTCATTTCATGTTGTAATTGGTAAGATTATTAAAAGTTTAAAAAGGTCTGTACATCTTTGAGATACAGATTAGTAATTGATTTCTAGAGTAATCTGCTAGGGAATACACTCAAAACTCTTCTATCATTGTTCAACATGTTTTTTTCTGCATTATTTGTTTACTCCTGAAAATAGCATTTGTATGCACTTGCAGCAAACGAGTAATATTAAAAAGAATCGCTAGTTTATTAAAGAAAAAGTAGCTCACAATGAATGATGCAGATATAAAATCCTTGGTTTACATTCTTTAAAACTTTGCTTATCTACAATATACAAAGTGCGATCGGTGACCCTCATTCCACATATCTTATCATTGCACATTGTCTGATGGTGTATAATTTTAAATGTTTCAAGATGAAACACGTTAATAACATATAATATTTACTGAACTTCTACAAAGTCATGGCCTATTTGCTGGTTTTTTTTAAAATTATAATCATAGTATGTCTGAGATATTGTCTTGTTGCATTGCTATCTTCTTTCAATAAATATGCATCACATTTAAGCAATTTTTCTTATCTTGGATGTTGCTTTATCAATAGCAATACATTTTATATCAAAATGGAGTTCTTTTAGAATGATATGTCAAAGAATCAACCCGGACGATAACAAGGTTCAAAGAAATATACCTCAAGGCATCGTATAATGTTGTGTATAAGGGGATTATTTTCCCTTGTTGAAATACAAATTATAATTTACTTAAACATTTAAATCCTTTTCGTTTGATAGTTATCGCATGTTGTTGCAAATAGAGGGTTTAATATTCCATTTTTGATAGTTTAAAGACAGAAATAAACAATCCTCTTCCCCTTTTATTTAAATAAAATACCAAAAAATCGTCATTGACGCGCATTTTTAACTTTCGAAACAAATTTTTGGATGATTTACAAACACTGGAGGTTGTAAGTTAGCTCCCTTTCCACGAAATTCGAACGTACATAGTACTGGATGGTGATCAGAGACACAAAAAGTATGGTTTTCTCAGACACTCCCTTTCCGAATGTTTTCAATGTTGTCAAAGTTAATTATAATATTATCTATTCCGGTAGCCGGACTGAAACGTACAACCGGGTCCTGTGCAAATCGCCTCCATATTTACAGACACATAGGTTATGTTCAATCATAAGTGAACGGAAACAATCACTTCGTAAGTCTGATAAAAACATGTATCTTGGTCCATTGATTTTCGTATTAAAGTCACCCAATAAAACTACTGTCCCGATTTCCTGATAAGTAGTATATAGTTCAAACATATATTCGACATGTTCACAAAAGAAATCAATTGAGTGAGAAGATGCAGGTAAGTATGCACAAAACACAAAAAATGATTCACAATTTGGAATATTGACTTCAATACCTAGGAATCTAGAGTTGTTACAGTCTATCACCGACGTATACGGATAAATGACTTTCGAGACTAAGAATGCTACTCCTGATCTATCATTTACTCGTAAGGATTCAATATTTGATTCGTCCCCGCCTTTCGAGATAGACACAAAGTTACTATCTATTGAGTCAAGTATATGCAATTGATATGATCGAAGCCAATGCTCAGACAGAGCACAAATGTCAACATTATTATATCTTACGTAAGACTTCTGAGAGATACGGAATGCTAGAAAAGATTCCTCTACAATTCCAACACATGAAATTTAAACTAGTCGTATCCATGATTTTTGTTGTTAGGTACCGCAATTGAATGTTCTGCTGAAAATTGCTCCCATGGCAACCACGGTTTAACAAAAATGCCCTTTGGCCAGAATTCAGGGTTCTTTATCAGAGCTTCATCTTCAGCTGCGACATTCAGGTGAGCAGATGCACTCCGTCTGTACTGTTTGTCAAAATATCGTAGGAAAGTCACCTTAATGTTCCGACTGTCTAAAAATGAACGCATTCCATTTTCGGATGAAGTTCGTTTATCGATTCCGCCAACATAAAATCGGGATATTCTTTTCTTGTTTCTTGATACACTTTTAAATTCGGAAGTTGGGGGATTACATACGGATCTTGGAAAGTGTACATCAATCTTTTGTGTAGAGTCGTTTACGTTTTCAGGGTTCTTTGGTGCACGTGCTGTCCTATTAACAAATGACGCTTCAAATTCGGGTTCCTTTATTTCCGGTGATTTTTGTAATACATCTGAGTCTGATTCGTGTGTTTTTGATTTGCCTATGTTCGAGCGTAGAAATTCGTCAGATTGCATTTCAGATACAATTTTGGCACATGATTTTTGTATGTTGGTCTCATTCGTTTTTGCATACCGTTCAACTGTGTTGATACGTTTGCTGATATAAGTTATTGATGAGGTAAGTGAGGATGATGACGAGTCATATTTTTCTATGCTGGTTATAGGGTCTTTAAGTTGCTCACTAAAAAACTTGCACTTTGGTACGCAATGAATTTACACCGGAGGCTTTCGAGTCAGATATTTTTGTTGTTGCAAATTGAGGGTTTAATATTCCATCTTTGATAGGTTAAAGACAGAAATAAACAATCCTTTTCCCCATAATACTAAAAAATCGTCATTGACGCGCATTTTTAACTTTCGAAACAAATTAAATAACGTGCAGTTTTGTTACATTATCGCTACAAGAAAAGTACATTCGTGTCTTACAGACTCACACTGTATTTGAAATCATAATTTGACTTTCACGTATGGATATTCTTTTTTCGTGTTAAATGCACATGCATCACGACTAAGTGTTCTCGTCGTGTCAGTTCTTCATTTTTGTACATCTTTATCTATCTTTAACTTTCTCATATTTTATTTTTTTAATATAAGATAACAGCCACTTAAATTTATAATGGGGGAGGAGAGGGTCAACTGCAATTTTATCCTGATTTTCTTTTAAAAATTTTTTTTTTTTATTCAAATGAAAAGTATTCTGAATTGTTTAATTCGTAAGAAATTATTGAAAAATTAATATGCTTTTCGTGGAAAAAAAAAGAAAAACATATCTTTCATCAACTTATTTTGTACTATAAATTACTAACAATTTGACTTGTATTTTTCATACACCGTTTTTGGGTGGTTGCGTTCTTCATGTTGTGTAGAATATGTTTTTATTGGGCGAAGATAAAGATTTCTTAACTTTATATCTAGATTAATTTCTTGTCGCATAACACACTTCCGGATGTATTATACGACAAAACAAAAACCTTAGAAGATGCATTATCTATAACATATACATAGTTTATTAATAATTAGTTTTTTACAATAGCCTGTTTTAGTATGAATTTTATAACTAACATATGCATCAAAAACATGTAGGAAATTGGAAAATTAAAAGTCATAGAAGACATTGAAACCTTCTAAAAGTGACTTAACATCATACAAATGAGAATGGAAAAAGGGAATGTGCAAAAGAGACACCAACCCGACTAAAGAGCAGAAAACAGAATGTCTCAAGCACTATTTCACAAGTAGTACAGTTGATTTAGAGAAGTAATGAGCATGTTTGGTGTTGTTTGTATACCAAGCCAGAAAAAAAAAACTGTTGATGGTTAAATATGTTAAAACTATAACGAATTCGATAACTATTTTACCGAACGTAAGGCAAATTTGGGAACGACAAAAAGTGAACTATAATTCATTTCTTGCCTATACTATTTATAATATTCCTTACGTTTTTTTTTTGTAATTCAGATTATAATGGTACTGTTCCATTATCAGGTATGTCAACTATTATTTAATAATGGGGTTACCTTGTGATACATTTACACCATCAAATACAATTAATCATGGTACCATTTATTGTTCTTTAGCGTGTTTAGGACAGCAGTAAATCGTAAATTATATTTCAAAGTTGAGCTTCCGTTAAAAGAAATTAGTTGATAAAAATTTTGATATGGTAGCTACAGTGATGTCTTTATAGCCGATTGTTTTTCGGTCAGCCAAATTGCGTCGCATCTATACAGAGACATATAATCTATCGTCATATATAATACAATATGTCTCTGATATATATATTAATATTTATTTCAAATTATATTCATTCATATTTCGTAGTAATGTCTTTATAACCGATTGTTTTTTTCGGTTATCCAAATTTCAGTGCACACATTTTGTGTATAAAAAGTATATTATTTAAATATATTTGTTCATAATGACATTTATTGGAAGGTTTATGATGCCTGAGTAGAAAAGGCGTTGAAAGAGGTATTATAATTGGGGTAAAGAAAACTGATTTAGCCACTTGTGATGTCAAAATAGCTACGCATCTGAAACATTGCCTGGGAAACATGATTCATTTACTAGCCATTAAGTTTTAGGCGAATAGTTGCCTCATTGACATTCATGTCAGATCTTCTAGTTTTTATATTTTCTGATGGTGAAAGTATAATTCAGTCATTGGTAATATACAAATAATTAACCATATATATGCATAACAGTTAGCAAGTCAAATATCTACATTTGTTATCATATCAATTCTAATTATTTTTCTATATTGTAAATTACCAATCTGGAGTTGATTATTGATTGTTTATCAATTTAAGATCTTTCATGTTTTCACAAGCGTGCTTGGATAGTGGGTGTTTCAATCACCAAAATGACTTCGTTCGTGCTCGGAAGTTTGTAGTCACTTATGGTTGTGTTCTCTTATACATTTTCGTATCACAATTTGTTAGAAAGGTCAAAGTGTTATGAGGCACGTTATGTAAGGAGATAGACTAATCGTATGCTCATTATTGAAGGACCCCGCAATATTAAGTAATCCACTAAAATGGACATGACATCGGACAAAGCGTTCTATACGATAGGACTTAATTTATAAGCGATATTGATTTTCTCTAAGATTTGTAACCTTAGTAAAATTTTACCAAAATTGCAATACAAGAACAAGATTCCAAAAAAGTGATTGAACCGAACTACAGTGACAAGGAATAGTTTATTTGTCAGATATTGAAAGTTATCTAATTTTATACAAGTTACAACTTCAGTTATGCTATTATCAATTTTCACCTATTCATTATTCAGTTATGCTATTATCAATTTGCATCCATTTATTGTCCATCAAACGGCGAAGTAGGTCATTGGCTTCGGGAATCTGTTAGCTAGTAGTTACTGCGATCAGATTCTTGTTATTACAGAATATTACAATCAGAGTTATCTGTTATATCGACTCTCAATGTATGGTACTAGTTGACGGTAACAAGTTCCAAAACATTCTTTATGAAATAAATGTTTTTGAACTTGTTCAGTGGCGGACTTTATAGGCTGCACCAGTACCGATGAACTTGATTTTTCACTGTATAATTATTTAATTTAGAACATTCATCCATATAATCTTCATTTCCATCTCAAACGTAGTTTCGCATGTTAATTTTGGACATCTGTTGCAAGGGTTCAATTCAGCACCCCATTATTTCAAAATTTCATTTCATTTTAGTTTTTATTTGAATTTTGAATTTTATTTATCTATTTTATTTGCATTTAATTTACGATTGCCCAAAGACCCTTTGTTTATGGGCTGGGAACCGACAGAAGCCATGATCTTAATTTGCTAATAAAATATATTTTGACTTTCATAACGTCTTCTCTCTTATAACATCTTTTTTATAATTTTTTCCCGATTTCTCCATTTCCCAACCTGTTGATAAGTTGTCTTTAATCAACGTTTGGTTCGTTTAATCTCAGTTCTTCTATGGTCAAAATTCGATTGTGACGTCAAACCTTGTTGCTTTCTTCTGAATTTATTTTTGTGACGTAATGCAAAAAGGCATTAATGCCTGATGGCGTCACATAGCGAAAACATGTCTTTGTGCATGTCGTTTGAAAATATGTCAGTCTATCATTACAGAAATATATTCCAAATATCGTGCAATATGATATATGACAGTTTAATTCGCGTTTTAAATAAGAAAACTGTAACTGTCTCGAGTGGATAAATATCGTATCGCACTGTCGGCAACATAAAACGCTGATGGTTGAAGGACTTCATTTCTTTTCATAACTATGCGATAATGAGAGTTTCATATTTTGCCCAAATGCATGATGCCATAAATTTGAAAAAAAAGAAAAGTAAAAGCAAAAACATGAAAAAAATCCATTTGAAGTTTTATGGATTTTCGAATTAATTATTTCAATACATTTGTGAAATGAAATATAACATGCAAACTTTAATAAATAAAAATCAACATTCAAGTTTAAATGTATTTGCACATGCTAACTGTAGTGAAACTGTGCAATACTTTTATTTAAGGAGTTATGGTGTGTTTTTTCATCATTACTGTACAGATTTAGCATAACATTTTAAATTTCTATGGTTTTGAAAATTTAACATTCTGGTACGACTTGACCCAGAAAAGGAAAAGTAAAGAAAATATGAATTGTTCTGATTAACTTAATTTCTACTTCTGATTAAGTATCAACTTTGAGAATCACATTAATGTGTAACAAAGAATAATACATGAAACGAAAATAAAAATTAAGAAAAGAAATAGGGAATGTGTCAAAGCGACAACAACCCGACCATAGAGCAGAAAACAGTCAAAGGCCACCAATGGGTCTTCAATGTAGCGAGAATTCCCGCACCCGTAGGTGTCCTTCAACTGGCCCATAAAAAATATGTATACTAGTGTAGTGATAATGAACGCAATACTAATTTCCAAATAGTACACAAGAAACTAAAATTAAAATCATACAAGACTAACAAAGGCCAGAGGCTCCTGACTTGGGACAGGCGCAAAAATGCGGCGGGGTTAAACATGTTCACCTCTTACTATACCTCTAGCCAATGTAGAAAAGTAAATGCATAACAATACCCACATTAAAATTCAGTTCAAGAGAATTGATATAAAAACACTAAGCTAGCTTATCTAAAAGGTACCAACCAGTCACTAAAGTTTCATGAAAACTGTTCAGAGAATTTATGAGCTCTTTTTGTCCGAAACTAAAATAGTTACCCTTTAACATGTTTTAAGAATACAATTACTTAGACAATATACGTATAGTGTCTTGAAATGTGAAATTTATTTGTATGAGGCTTAGAAAGGGAAAATGCGAGGTTCTACCGAGCATTTTCCCGTTTCGTGCCGAATACAAATTAGTTTCATATTTCAAGACACTATACGTATATTGTCTTTATACTGAAATCGAAAAAAAAAAAAATGAAAAATGAAAAAAATCTGTAACAAAAATTGTTTAAAAAAAGTGTTTGGAATTTCCCTCTTGGGGTACCATTTTGGGGTATTTCCCTATGAGCGTAGTCCAGGCGGTAAGACATTGACATATTAAGGAATTAGAAAGGGAAAATGAACTTAATTAATAACATTTGATAAACATGGTATATAAATAACCAATTTGAAGACATAAAAGTTTAAATTCATAAAAGTTTGACCATTGTTACTTTACGTTGTCATGGTCGTGACGTGACGTTGTTGGTGAAATACAGTAGTTCCGGTAAGGAGGCGGGGCTTATAGGTTAGTTGAGGTCATTGACGTATAAAGCTAACGTTTATACGTATAGCTTTATCTGTATAGTAAAATAGCTGATTGCAGTATAAATAACTGGCAAACGTACAATCGTACATTTATAAAAATATAAAACTAGCTTACGTCAATAGATATGAACAATTAAACAAAATTTCCTAAAATTTTTCAACCCTTTTTGAGTTATAGTCCAACATGTTTACGACGGACTGACTCTTGGACAAACGGGCAAATAAAGGTAGACAATCAAACGTCCAGCACACGGGCTTATAAACAGAAACGGAAGATACCGATTGGGCAATCAAAATAACGGAAGATACCGAGTGGGCAATCAAAATAACGGAAGATACCGAGTGGGCAATCAAAATAACGGAAGATACCGAGTGGGAAATCAAAATAACGGAAGATACCGAGTGGGCAATCAAAATAACGAATTACAGGGACAACGCCTTTGCAAGAATATAGCAAGTGGACATAAAAACACAGCTACACGTATCTTACTAAAAAAACGAGGATGATCACATAATTATGCTCTTCAAGAGTAAGCAGATTCTGTTCAACAATTTATGCCAATTATTTTGTTAAATGGAATCACAACTGATGGAGTCTCTGATCTCTATTAGTGACTTTATTATCTTATTTGAAAGGGTATTGCGAGAGACTATCAAAGAAGCTCATTCTTCCCTTATTGTGATATTTTTTAATTGCTGATTCATTGCTTAAGAATATTATTAACTGTGAAATTAATATAAAAGGACTTATTTTGTATCAGTAAAAAACATTTGTTGAATTTATTTTCATCATGTGATATATAGTTGTCAGTTCTGAAATTATTGCAAAATGTCATGTTAAAATAAAGACATAGCAGCTACTATTTGTAAAATGCACAAATTTAAATGAGAAGTTTGAAAGAAGAAACTTCAATCTTTAAAACAGAAATGTCAAAGTGAAACATAGAAATTTGAAGTTTGAAATGAGAAATGACTTGCACTCGAAGACATTTACAAATCTGAATTTCCCAACCGTTCGTATGAATGACTGATTTGTATACACTTCATTTAGATTAAGATTTATGTGAACCCAACCTGATAAGGATACTAGATTTTAAACACAGGAATGATAACAACAATGTCTTCTTATTTAACAGTATTTATATTTGGATCTGCCTGTGGAATTATATTGGCTCAGCATTCTTCTAAAACGGTTTGCAGTTATATTTTCATTTAAATATTTTAATATAAATATTTGTGCATATTTTCTGTTCCGTGATATATCACACATAATAGGGGTTTTTACCCTTTGTTTTACGTTATAAGCTTCTCTTTGTTTTATAACATAAAAATAGGAAGATGTGGCATGCTTGTCATTTCAAAACTCTTCATTTAAGCTAATTGGCTAAGAATTTATGCACTGAAAATCTACGTTTGTCCTTTTAACAATAAGCAGATTAGATTCATACCACATTCTGTCTAATGATATATATATAATTAAAAAAAATACGGTTGTTTAGAATATTTGCTGTTCTTCAACTTTGTAATTGTTTATCGACAAAATGCATTGATTCAAACGCAATCAATGAATATCGAAATAAAAACCTTTTTTTTTGTATAAACCTGATATCATTGAGTTTCTTCTTGCTTAGTATTTTCATATTATAATTACGAGTGACCAAATAGTGTATACACCTGTCCATGTGGTGTATTCTTTTGTTGTTGTTCTTACTGAACCATATCGTATCAACTGATTTATTTTTAGCAGATAGTTTATAACCTGTAAAATTGTTTTAATATTTGGTTCTTGTTCCTAGCCAACCCCGTCATATAAACTGATTTCAGTTTTAATTTTAGTTGCCAGACATTACTGATAAGAATGGTGGATGGTGTATGATGAGAGGTGAATGTGGAAATGATAAGTTAAGCTGTGATTATGATGGACCACCTTCCCCACTTATCAATCCAGAAGCTGTGGGTATTCTAAAACAATACTGTCCTTCCATGGTTCCAGGTAGGTTAACTTATTGTTCGCATACAAAGCAAAGACATACGCCTGTTCCAAGTCAGGAGCCTTTGGTCTTTGTTAGTCTTGTATTTTTTTTTAATTTTAGTTTTTTGTGTACAATTTGAAGTTTAGTATGGCGTGCATTATCACTGAACTAGTATACATATTTGTTTGGAGGCCGGCTGAGGGACGCCTCCGGTAGCGGGAATTTCTCTCTGCATTGAAGACCTGTTGGTGACCTTCTGCTGTTGTATGTTCTATGTTCGGGTTGTTGTCTCTTTGACACATTCCCCATTTCCATTCTCAATTTTATCGTATAAGCAGTCATCTGGCATGCGATTTTGTAAAAGTAAAACAACTTTAGTCATACCACGGAAAAGTATACCGTACGTGATTGAGGTATGGAACTCATCATTCGTGTATCGACTGCATGTTATTATATCATGTATATAAAACACAAGTTTTGCCAAAACCAATTCAATCTTTATTTAAAACAAATAAGATTCGTTATGTATTGCGTAAGCTGAAGAAACCCAAATGTTTATCGATTTTGTATATATATAAAACCGGAACACTTGCAATACTCTATTACAAAGCATTGTTTGTATTTAACACTATTTTCTAAAATAATTTCAAGGGACCAGCCTTCAACATGTTGTTACGCGGATCAAGTGTTTACTTTTAACAAAATCTTCGAGTTTGTAAAGAAGTTTTAAAGAAGTCGATATGTTTCGATAATTTCATCAATGTTTTGTCTATTAGTATGCGTTCATATCGGAGTACCTAACAAGTGTCAATGTCACATCATAGTTCTACTAAGCAAAGTAGTGACGTCAGTCGATTATTAGTTCACGTGATTATGTGGATGGAATGTTTAATTCGTGTGCCAATGTGAGAACGCTTATTCAAACGAAAAGCAATTAATCGCATGTGTGTTTAGGACATCAGGTGCACCAAAACTTTCTTAAGTTGTAGGATCAAACTCAAACGACTTGTCGTATGATGTATCATTCAGAGAAACAGACAAACCGTTTGTTCGAGTTGGAAATAAACATTCGTTCCTTGATTACATCGCTACCCCGTGTAGCGATAGTGGTCATGTAAGGGATTTAAATACAACTGTTTGTCCTCTCCGCAACAACCACACCTTTCAAAAGGAAAAATATTCGATGTTGAAACGGGAAGAAAGTAAAAGGTTATTCGAGGTTTGCAATTACTGCAGCTCACGAGCGAATAAATAAAAAACTGTTATGGGTTTTCTTGGATAAGTCTTTCTGAGAGTATTGATGTCACATTCATGTCGGCAAAAATACATGTTCCAATCAAGATATGACGTTGTTATATTATAGTTCGTGTCTGTTGTGTTACATTTTAACGTTGTGTTTCCGTTGTGTCGTTTGTTTTCTCTTAATTTGAGTGTGAATTCCATAACTATAGAGTGTCACGGACTTATCTATCCCAAACTATGTATTTGGTTTTGATGTTATATTTGTTAGTTCATAGGATTTTGTTAATGCTTAGTCCGTTTCTGTGTGTGTTACATTTAATGTTATGTCGTTGTTCTCTCTTGTATTTAATGCGTTTTCCTCAGTTTTAGTGTGTTACCCGATTTTGTTTTTTGTCATGGATTATGAGTTTGAACAGCGGTATACTACTGTTGCCTTTATTTATTCCATTCGTTTGATGTGTTTGAACTTTTGATTTTTTTATTTGATAACAAACTTTCCGTTTGGATATTGTTATTTTACTGGGTTTTTTTAATATTCAAGAATTCATCCTTTCAAATAACGTCAGTTTCAACACTTGCAAATATAAATCAGTGTATGTGTTACGTGATTGTCTGATTTGTATACGCCGTCACTTCAGCATTGTTCAGTGACAAATAAATGATTCATATTTAGTACAATGTCAATATTGAACTAAAAACAAGTGCCGTTTAGTGGTTAGCCATTAGGAAATCACTGTGAGTTGGCTGTTAAATTATACCATTGGCATTGTATTCAATCCTGTTATTTTTAAATGTTGTTATATATTTTTTTGATTTTTGTTTAGTTCGATCGTTAAAATTGACATTAATTATATTTAACGAAATGAGCAATGATAAACTTGATGGTAAATTGCATTCTCAATTGTCCTTACAATCATCGACACCAATTTCTTTATATTCAAAATACTGTTAAATAATCATAGATAATTACATGGCATTGTCCAAAAGAGGGGCGAATGATACCAGAGGGACAATCAAATTCATAGATCGAAAATAAGCTGACAACGCAATGGTTTAAAACTAAAAAGACAAACAGACAAATAATAGTACACACAACACAACATAGAAAACTAAAGACTTATCAGTACGGACCCTACTAGACTGGGGGAGATCTCAGATACTTCGGAAGGGTAAACAGATACTGCTTCAAATGTTGTCAATATAGGCTCTGATATCATTGGAGACTTCCATATATATCCGGATTGAGTGATTAAGGCCAAGGTCAAGGTATAAGTCGCCGAATGATACTAGTGCCGATTCGGAAAATTCCACGATATGATCTATCTATTATGTGTCATAGCTTATAAAATTGAAACGAAAAATATAATAAACGAAAAATATTCTTTTTTTCCCCCATTTTATAGCAATTCGATCATACCTCAATGAGATTGCATGGGAGTCCCATATTGGCCCTGTTATTTGCCCTGAGCAGCAATATGGGCAAATCTGCGTTTATTACACCTGCAAAACTAAATATATTTCAAACATATGTATAGTACTTTAACGTTACTGTAGAAATCTTTTGTGTTAATGTCACTTTTTTTACTCAAACTTCAATTTGACATAGGCAGTAGTTATAATAGCTAGGCCATCAAATAAGACAGCAATCGACACTTGTGCTTTCAAATAGCATCCTTGTAAACTGCGTGTAACCTGTGTATAAAATTACTACGTACGCCGTCACGAGTTGGTTGACTACTATGGAATATCCATTTCACAGAGGATATCGGTTATGTTCATAATGTCATTTTTACAATCCTGTACCCTTTTCACGAGTGTGACCTACCAAATTAGACTTTTTACCGGTTTGTGACAGCACGAGCAACACATCGTGCGCCTCATGATCTGCTTACCGGAGCACATGACAACACTCAAATGTTTGGTGGGGTTCGTGTTGGTTACTCTTTTTTTCTTCTATTTTGTGTTTTGTGTACTATAATTTTTGTTTGTCTGCTGTTTTTTTTTTTTTTTAGCCATGGTATTGTCAGTTTATTTTTGATAAATGAGTTTGAATGCCCCTCTGGTATTTTGAGCCCCTCTTTTATTGCTATCTGAATCATATGGGAACTGTATATATTATTATAAAAAAGCATTTTGCATTCAAAGAAATTCGTGCAGATAATTTTATGATAAAATGAGATAGGTTGTACTTCAATATACGATCATGTTTATTACAACTCATTTATATATATACCGTCAATTCTAGTTGTCTCAAAGATGATCGAACTAACGAAAAAAATACTAAATAACAATATTGTCGCAATCAGAGGATTAATTGAAGACCAACAATGTAATTTTACATATGCATTATATTTTGGTAATATACATTTTAAGAAAAAAAAGAGGAAAATTTAGTGGAGTGTATTATGCTAATATGAAAAATAAAAACAATTCATTTGCTAAATATCAAATACATGCATTGTCATGAAAATTATAGCCTGCATTAATCTAAATGATCATTGTTGGTTTTTTAAAGATAAAAACTGAGAAAATTAAATACGACTTTAATTCTGTATAAACAGTGATTGTGAAAATCAATATCAACTAATCTGTTTAAGCTGATATACCGTAAAGCGGGTTATTTTCGCGGGTGTAAAATTTCGCGATTTTCATTGAAAAGGGTCTACGAAATATTTTGGACGGTTTAAACGTTTATCAATACCTTTGCATGTGCACTTTTGAATATCCGGAATTTCCTTTTTCGATTTTGTCCTATCCGCGAAAATAAGCGAAAATTTAACGCCGCGATTATAACCCGCTATACAAAGTGTCGTTGTTTAAAAACATTTCCCAAAAATTAATTCAGTCACAGTTATAATTCAAATTTGTCATCTTCATTTACATTTAACCATCCCCTGTTTCAATTGAATCTTCTTCAAACAATTCGTTGTTTTATTTATACTTATCTCACTGGCAATCATACATCTCCTTTTTCTTTCTTCTAACAAATCAAGACGTCCTTGTCTGTTGAGAATAATACGAGACGTCATTGTTTAAGGAAACAATTATATTTTTTTATGAATATTTGATGTCATTATTAAATTTTGACAAAAGAAAAACTGAGATCCAACGTTAATTAAAAAGAACAAGGATAAGAATGAATCGTATAAGAATAAGAGCAATATATTAATCACATATAAAACCACACGAAATATCATATAGTAATCAATCTGTCAGTTAGCTAGCTATAAAACCAGGTTCAATCCACCATTTTCTACATAAGAAAATGCCTGTACCAAGTCAGGAATATGACAGTTGTTATCCATTCGTTTGATGTGTTTGAACTTTTGATTTTGCCATTTGATTGGGGACTTTCCTTTTTGAATTGTCCTTGGAGTTCAGTATTTTTGTGATTTTACTTTTTTCAGTATGCTGCTATACATTTCTTGAGAAATATATAATACACAACAGTATGAGACAAAAGGAAATTTCAAGGTTACAAATACAAGATAACGTTGTCTTTTTTCTGTATCTAGTTGTTTTGACAGCAAACAATCCATTTCGACCTCTGCACTCATATTGTGTTTGCATTTGATAGAATGATTTTGAATTAAATAAAAAACAGTGTTTTAAATTTAAAAAATGCTCGAAAGGGATAATTGGATAAAGATAAATGAAAATTAATCAGACTTACGATCCCCATATATGCCATCATTGGAAAAATGAGTGCAGCTTTAAAATGATAAAATGATTTAATAATTTTGAAAAAGTAAAATGAAAAAAATAGCAAACTCCGAGGAAACGTCTTAGCAGATCTTTCCTAAACAAATGTAAAATAAAAATCTCAAAAAAATCAAACGAATAGATAACAACTGCAATCTTCCGAACTTTTCTTATGTACAAAAATGGTGGATAAACTTTGTTTTATCGCTATCTGTTGGAAGCAAATACATACATGTATGTTAAAACATATACGATCTTGGAAACTTGCAGTGCAAAGGCTTGGATGTGTTTTTTGGATAAAATCTGATGTTTATTCGTAATTCTATAAACAAATGTCTATATTTTTGAAAACAATACTATTAAATGTTGAAAAGTTTTTACATGCTATATACAGCCGAATATCGTTGTCAACATCAACGTACGTATTAATACATAAAGCGATTTTTCTAGCAACTGTAGTATCTTAAATCTTAAATCAAATGACAAAAACAAGACGAACTAATTTACTAAAATGATGTTATCGTTTTAATTAGTGTATTTGTTGTTGCAATCAGTGTTATCTTTTTCAAAGAAAAACAAAATGATTGATTGATTGATGTGTTATGCCTCTTTCGGTGTTATTGTGTGGCTGTTCTTTTATTGAATTGGAAAAACGGAGTTTCTGAATGGTAACACTGAACCTCTGTACGAAAACTGACTATCATTGGCAATACAGATCGGAATATACCGCACCAGCAATGTGCGAGACTTAAACCAACAAAAACCTCCGTATTCACAAAAAGTTAAGTCAAAATAAAATTGAGAATGAAAATGGGGAATGTGTCAAAGCGACAACAACCCGACCACAGAGCAGACAACAGCCGAAGGCCACCAATGCTCTTCAATGTTGCGAGAAACTCTCGCACCCGAAGATGTCATTCAACTGGTCCATACACAAATATATATACTAGTTCAGTGATAATGGACGTCATACTAAACTCTGAATTATACACAAGAAAATATATTTAACAAAACATACAAGACTAACAAAGGCCACAGGCTCCTGACTAGGGAAAGGCGCAAAATTGCGGCGAGGTTAAACATGCTTTTTTGAGATCTCAACCCTCCTCCTTTACCTCTAGTCAACGAAGAAAAACGAAAGCACAACAATACGCACAGTTAAACTCAATGTAAGAGAAGTCCAAGTCCAATTTCAGAATATGAAACAAAAGAAAATAAACAAAGTGACAATAATACATAAATAACAACAGACCACTAGCAGCTACTGATATGCCAGCTCCAGAACTGAATTAAACTTATTGAAAGATTATGTCTTCATCATATGAGTATCAGACACAATCCCTCCTGTTAGGGGTTTAGTATTATACCAACATAAAATATATGAGAAAAACATAACCTGTGTCATGATATTAACTGGATTTAGAATTAAAACATACTGAACTTCGAGAAAACGAAAAGTCCATAAACAAACGGCAAAACCAAAAGCTCAAACACACCAAAAAGAATGGACAACAACTGTCATACTCCTGACTTGGTACAGGCATTTTCTTAAGTCGAATATTTATGGAATAAACCTGGTTTTAAAGCTAGCCAAACCATTCACTTGTATTACAGTCGCATCAAATTGGATTATATTATAGTGTTCGATATGGGATAAATATGTTCGATGATCGTTGAAAACAGTCGTCTGATCGAAATGGGTTAATGGGTGGATTTATAATAGAATAGATAATGTCATGACGTTTGGAGTATTAATATACTTACTTAATATCGTAACAATCATAAGGAAATGGTCGTTGTTGTTTGTAATATCATATTTGGTTTAGAACAGCAGATATCGTGGTCCTCGTGGTAATTTTTGGTTTCACATGTTTTGTAAGGGAAGTCAAATACTCGCTTTTAATACTACTTCTTCTTGATGTTAATACTTGGCACCTTGATAGCTTCAGTTTTATCGGAAAGAAAGTTTGGTTTTGAGCTATTTACGCTTCATACCATGAATCTGACAAACTATATAGCTTTATTAACCAACTTTATTATAAGTTTGATTCAATGTTACATAAATACAAGTGTAGAAAGATACAATAACATGAAAAATAATGGTCACGTGATTAGTAGAGAAAGGAGAATATTGTTTGAACCAATGATAAGGCCTAAACTTTCCTATACATCTGGCGCTGGCATATAAAAGCTTAGAAACTGTTGTAACTATCATATCAAATGCTATTGTTATTTTTTTTTTTTTTTTTTTTTATTATTTATAACTTTCAATTTACAACATAATATACACAAATATAATAGCAATATATAAATCTATAGAGATTATCTATTAAATACATCTTTCTATTAGGAAGCAATTTTTTTTAATATACAAATATAAGATAAAGAGTAAAGCAGTTTGAACACCGGAGAGAGAGAGAGAGAGAGATAGAAAGAGAAAGAGAGTGAGAAAGAAGAGTGTGGTGAGTTTTCAATATAATTCATCTAGAAATTGAATTTTATTTTATTATAGTAAATACAGCATTTTGATTTATAACATGTATTATATTAAATGTAGGCACTTATATTAAATGTAAAGTATATGCATTTTTGTACTTAACTAAGTAATATATCAAAAACATTCCATTCACTGAGAAACTGATGTTCACATTTGTTTTTCAAAGCAATATTTTTGTCCATTGCATACACATATTTCATCTTTTCTTTTACTGAGTTTATTGATTTTTGTTTTTAAACATCTGGAGTTATATATATATATATATTGCTTTATGGTAAGAAAAAGTATGTTCTGCATTACCTTTTGAAATTTTTCCAATGTTACCAAACAAAAAAAAATTCTTTTGTAAAAAGTACACTAATTCCATTGGTCAGAAACAAATTTTCAATTTGTTCTTATAATAATTGTGTATGTTCACATTCCCAAAATAAATGTTCTTATGTTTCAATTTCTCTATTACAAAACGAACAATTTAGATTATCATAAACCGTAATTTTATGAAGAAACTTGTTTGTTGCTAAGATTCTATGATTGAATCTATACTGAAGCCGCTGTAACATAGTATTATTTGTGGCAACAAATGGCAGTTTATAAAAAAAAATTCCAATGATTTTGTATAAATCCTTTTGAACTTTTAACAAGTCTTTTGATATGCTATTGTTATTTTACCCTATACATATATTTTAGCAATTTAGTATTGAAAATACATTACTAAGCTGTTATTTTGTACATATCATTTCAGTGAAATAAATTAAAGCCATCTCAATATATGCATGATTGTAAGTTTTATGTTTCAAAACGTAGGTGTTTGGACCATACTAAATAAAGGCAAAATTAGTATACCGCTGTTCGAAAGTCATCAATCGATTGAGAGAAAACAAATCCGGGTTACAAACTAAAACCGAGGGAAACACAACAACTATAAGAAAAAAACAATTAAACAACAGAAACACTGAAGTGCAACCAAAAAAAAATCGACAATGCAACACAGCCAGAAACCAGCTATAACATAACAACTGCCATTAAAAACGTTTTTAAAACGCTGGTCGGGATAAATGTGTTATGTTTTCAATAATTTGTGTAATTTATTTCAATCTTATTCATGTCTTTGTTCTTCCAAAATACATGTAATTACAATGGCCGTTTAAAGGCGTAAATAGTCCGTGAAAGAAAAATCGGGTTTTCGGATAAATTAAATGTTCTTATTAATAGTCTAATCGGTTTCAATCTAGGATGTTGAACAGTCATATGAATGTACAACGAAACAGACTATAGCATTTTAGTACAACATTTATGCACACAACACTGCAATTTAAAGTTCCCACATTCTCGTTTTTGTTCATTTACGCACTGTAAGAAACACCACGCCATTCATTATACCACCGGTTGCACCAACAAATATTGAAGCATATCGAAGACCCATTGGCGGTTCATCAACTGAAATCCATAGTCCTTCGATTGCATTTAAACCAAACTGTATTACATGGACCAACACAAACAGTGAAAGTTTGAATGCAAGACGTCTTGAGTTGATCGATGACAGTTGCCTAAAAGATTCATTCATAACTCTTGTCTGTCTTTTGATATAACACCATATGATCAAGTACAAGACTATTATGATGGCAAATGACAAAAATACAAAGAGACATACTTGTAGGAAATGGAAGGTCAGGAACCCACGCTCTTCTTTTATCGAACAACTGAAAAATTGAAATAGAAGATAAGAACGATTAAAACGGATTAAACGTTTGACACATGTATAGCCTTTACCTAAAAAATACAACATTCAAGGTGACAATCACAAAATTATATAGAAAAAGGAATATAAATAGAACAAAAATTTACCGAAGACACAATTATATTCTTCCAATTTTGTTTAAGTTTGTATGTCGCATGTTTAAATAAACTCCTTTGGGTTTGTGTTTTTGTTTTGTTTTCTGTCATCATTGTTATATTATATTATCCCTGTAATATTCAACTGCTGTTATGTTATAAGTATAAGTGAAGAGAAATAATAGGTGATATGTTGGCATATCAGAAACAAGAATTTATTTAATATTAATCCCTTTTATATTTCACAAAGAATCATATTTCGTGTCATACCACATGTACACATATATAACAGATGATTTAAAAACTTTTTCAATGATTTTAACAGTTTCGAAACAATCTTACGACAAGTTCTGTGAGATAAAATATTTATCAGCTCTGCAACATGTAAATACAGAAGTATACGATTTAGTGTATACAGGAGCATACATGGACATACGCACACTATACATCTATACAATTGTTTCGGATGACTCAATTTTTTTTAAACATTCTGAATGTAAGTCATAATGCTTTTCTTTAGCAAATTTATACTTTGTATTACAAATAAAGTTCTTTTTTATATGTGCTACCTGCGTTTTGTTCAGTATTTTGCTTTTTTACAAAGCAGTTTGCTTTTATCATATTTAGTACAAATACTACTTACAATGCTGGGTTTGGTGAAAACTTCCCAAAGAAGGCTACTGTTGTCAGTTCAACCAGAGGAAATCCAATTGCAGGACAAAGTAGAAAAACATCCCACTTGCCTAACGGTAAATTCCGACTTCTAATCACAAGATTGAAAGCATAAATTGCTATCACGGTACTTAGAAAAATTTGCGAAATTGCAAATTCAAGTATCAAAATTCCGTAAATTGAACATGCCAAATTAGTAATTCTGGCATATTTAGCAATTCCTTGATGAATTCCAAATGCTGTTTGAGCTGCATAAAATAGAAGATCACATACCACCGTATAAAGACTGAATCTTTCGATGACTTTCCATTTGAAGAAATTACCCTTGTTTGATCTGATAAGATAAATCAAGACAATTGAAGAAATAATGATGCTGAAAAATGTTATAAAAATTATTGGTATACCAATTTCTAATGGTAAACCTTTAAAATCATATGGTGATAATGTTGTGGTGATTTGAAATGTATCATTATTGTGTTGCTCCATCATTCTTCAACGCACGATAGAAAATGATCTGGTTTTTATATATGATCAGATTATCGATGAAAATAAACGTATATTATACTGGACTTTGTTATTTTGTCATAATACATTAAAACGACCTTGTGATTATCTATGTATTATGTAAAAGTAAAGAACCAAAATACAGATAAAGCAAATCGAAATATTAATGAGTTTTGTTTAGAGATCAAGTCGTCATTCCATTTAATTATACGTATCTAGATATAATGGTTAGCCTCATTTGAGCGCAATAGCAGTTCATTAATAATAACAAATGGCCAATTCTTTTGTTTCTGTTAACAAGTAATACTAATAAACACGATAAATGTGTAATAAACACTGACTTATCATCCTCATCGATAATATAGTTATAACCAGCACAAACACAGTCGACACATAATTTTCTATATCACATTGAGGGATGATGAAGCCGCAGATAAACGATACAGAAAACATCACCACTACAGTATCACCATATGGTTTTAAAACATTACCATCAACAATTAGTGCACTATAATATGGTCAAAACCAGCGCAAACACTGTCAACACATCAATTTCTGAATTGCATTGAGGGATGATGAAGCCCCAGATAAACGATACAGAAAACATCAACACTACAGTATCACAATATGGTTTTAGAACACTACCATCAGCAATTGATGCACTATAATATGGTTATAACCAGTGCAAACACAGTCGATACATCAATTTCTGAATCGCATTGAGGGATGATGAAGCCGCAGATAAATGATACAGTTAACATCACCACTACAGTATCACCATATGGTTTTAGAAGATCATCATCAACAATTGGTGCACTATAAAGTGGTTATAACCAGTGCAAATGCATTCAACACATCAATTTCTGAATCGGATTGAGGGATGATGAAGCCGCAGATAAATGATACAGTAAACATCACCACTACAGTATCACCATATGGTTTTAGAACATTATCATCAGCAATTGGTGCACTATAATATAGTTATAACCAACACAAACACAGTCGACACATAATTTTCTGAATCACATTGAGGGATGATGAAGCCGCAGATAAACGATACAGAAAACATCACAACTACAGTATCACCATATGGTTTTAAAACATTACCATCAACAATTAGTGCACTATAATATGGTTAAAACCAGCGCAAACACTGTCAACACATCAATTTCTGAATTGCATTGAGGGATGATGAAGCCCCAGATAAACGATACAGAAAACATCAACACTAAAGTATCACAATATGGTTTTAGAACACTACCATCAGCAATTGATGCACTATAATATGGTTATAACCAGTGCAAACACAGTCGATACATCAATTTCTGAATCGCATTGAGGGATGATGAAGCCGCAGATAAATGATACAGTTAACATAACCACTACAGTATCACCATATGGTTTTAGAAGATCATCATCAACAATTGGTGCACTATAAAGTGGTTATAACCAGTGCAAATGCATTCAACACATCAATTTCTGAATCGTATTGAGGGATGATGAAGCCGCAGATAAATGATACAGAAAACATCACCACGTCAGTATCACCATATGGTTTTAGAACACCATCATCAGCGATTGGTGCACTATAATATGGTTATACCAAGTGCAAACACAGTCGACACATCAATTTCTGAATCGCATTGAAGGATGATGACGCCACACATAAATGATACAGTAAACATCACCACTACAGTATCACCATATGGTTTTAAAACATTACCATTAACAATTGGTATACACTACCAACAATTTGCCTAACGTTTACATGCCGCTATATAAACAGTACTTTTAGGAAACACCACTAATCAGTACATTAAATGCTACTATATAAACAGTACGTTTAGGAAACATCACTAATCAGTACATTTAATACCGCTATATAAACAGTACTTTTAGAAAACATTACTAATCAGTACATTAAATGCTGATATATAAATAGTACTTTCTAATCAGTACATTTATTTATATATCATTTTTAGTAATGTTGAGAAAAAATTGTTTTCAGTACAGAAAATTTCGGTCATTTTTCAGTACTTAAAATTTCATTCACTTTTCAGTACTAAAATTTCAGTCATTTTTCAGTACTGAAAATTTCAATCATGTTTCAGTACTAAAAATTTTAGTCATTTTCAGTACTGAAAATGACTAAATTCAATTTTCAGTACTTAAACTTTTTGTCATCTTTTAGTACTTCTACACATACAATATAAGGTCAATGTCAGAAAAATATAAAATGTTTTTTATACTGCAACTAGTTGTGTTGATTTCATATAAAATTTAGTAACAAAGCTATATTGTGTACGATGTCAATTTCATCATGGCACACTTTCTCCACAATCAGGGGTTCATTTTTAAGGGATGAAAATAAGTTTGACATTTGTGTTACGATTTGAATAGCTATCAATTTATTAATTTAAGTTGCAGTATAAAAACAATATTAGGTCAATGTCAGAAAAATATAAACTTTTTTGTACTCGGCGCAAAACTGGGGAAGGGCTCGGTAGAACCTCGTCCTTCCACAGTTTCTCAGCCTCATACAAAAATAGGTATGAGACTGAGAAACTGGGGAAGGGCGAGATTTTACTGCGCTCTTCCCTTTCCCAGTTTTATTCAGAATACCAAAAGTTTATATCTTTAAGACATTGACCTAAAATTGTTTTTTTACTGTAACTTAAATTAAAATTGATTTTAAAATCGTAACTATTATATATTAATAGCATAAATATCAAACTTATTTGTATCCCTTAATGAACCCCTGAGTGTGGAGAAAGTATTCCATGATGAAATTGACATTGCACAAAATATAGAAATCAACGACAACGGAAGCCCGCAATGAACGGTGTTTTAATCTTTTGTTGACGACAGCTTCCAAATCTACTCAGGACTAGGATCCTTTAAGGTAAAAGGTTACGAAATATATCAAAGTAGTTCACATTTCATTTGGTGGTCGTGAAATCAAATAAGGTGTTCAAATTTGGGGCATTTTAGTTTGGTGCAAAACATGACCGTCCTGGGACAACTCGGACCTTTTAAAAAAACGACATCCCGGACCATCTATAATGACAACTCAACAAAGTTAAAGTACAAAATAAGACTTTGAAATAAATAAATAAATGATTTAAGGCAAAATAACGAGTCTGATGAGAAGTATCTAAATTGATACATTTTTTTCATTCCAATTTTGAGCATGTTGAGTATTATACTATATATAAAATTATAACGTAAACATCAAATTTGCCTCAATGTAGTTACTGCCCTGTAATAAAAGTGAGCTAAGTGTTTCCGACACAATATATCTCAAGTTAAATGAAACCCTTTTTCAGACATTTCAAGTATATCTAACAATATTTATAATTTTATTATATGAAGTTTTCAAAAATGTTTCCCGATTTTGTTTGGGAAAAATATGAATTTTATGAAGAATCTGGTGCCATCTAATACTTTCGAATAGACCTGCAGAGTTATTCATTTTCAATACAATGTAAGTCAGGTTATGTTTTTTTCAAACTACCACAGAACAAACCATTTATTTTTGTGATTATCAAAGCTGAGTTATTTATTTTCAAAATCCTCCTGCCCCCCTCCCCCCTCGAATATCCAATAGTCGTTCCCTTAGTAGGACACTATAAGGACAACTACATGTAGCTGGATAAATGATAAAAACACACGGACAATAACACTAAGGGTACGACCTTTTGTTATTCTAGGGATGGGAATGGGGCAGGAAGTTCTTTTACGGAATTTTTTATTGTTTTTAAAGTTTTAACTTGTCGCTAAGCATGCCTATTGTTTCGAGCTCTTACCAGGCCACCATATTCATATTCAAAATCCTCCTGCCACCTCCCCCTTTTAACTTAAAAATCAAATTATTTTCTCCTTATTGAATACGAGTTCAAATTGATTGATTGTTAGTTTAACGTCAAGCGACTAATATTTCATACATGTTTAGACAAGACGCGAAATTAAGAGTCATGTACGAAAAATGTATACAATATCATAGCAAGTAAGGAGATGTGGTATGACTGCCAATTTGGCAACTATCAACTGGAGTTCAATGAAGTAGTATATCAATCATAACCAACTGTGCGGCCTTCAAAAATGACAAATACCCATACTGTATATCAGTTATAAAAGGCCACGACAAACAAATGTGAAACAATTAAGACGAAATAAACTACAAAAATGTAACGGCCTAACGATATAAAACAAACCCATTCTAAAAACATCAAATATGAATCGACCGATATGAACAAATAATAACCACTTAACTACATGCTCATGATAATGTGGCAGGATTTAACATGTGTGTGAGCGTTTAACCCCAAACTTAGACAGTCAGTGTTGTAATAGTATAACATAAAAACAACGTTTAAACATGTTAAAAGTCCGTTGCAATTGGTTTAATCCAAAACATCGGTACGAGACACAAAAACAACTAACATTTACTAAAGATTATAAACGTGAAGCACCAAAATAAGAGTATTTGTAGTAACTGAAAACTACTAGCAGTTAAAAGCCAATTAAAACCAGCATATAAATCATGCTCTTCCAGACTAAAGAAACAAGAAATTTGCATTTCATATGAAATTAAAAATAATTTGCAATGAGTTGGTAACAAATAAATATTTCCCGCCTATGCATATGTCAAGAAATGACGTTATTGCCAAACCATGCATGTTGTATTCCGCCTGGCTCTTCTGTCCAGTAAAAGGGGTAGGGTGTCATTTTGGCTTAAAGTGGGTGTAGGTTACGTGTTAAGTAAAAAACAGTTTCATAGTTTTACAATATTGATAATTGACAAAATATTCAAAGGGGACACCTCCTAGTATATTTCGATCTATTACCATGATCATCTTTATCTAGGAATACGTTGTGGATTCAAATACTGGCTTTATTACAATGGTAGAGAGAGCGCCGTCGATGTATTGATGGTGCACGAGAGCAGTTTCTGATCATGAACGGCTGCCAACGCTCGGTGTGAGTGTAAAACAGTCAGTGGATTAAATATTTTTATTATATAATTACAAAGTCAAGAAAGATTAAAGTTGAATTGTCCGAATATTCAATAACTCATCACACGGGCACGTGATCGTATAGTGGTATAACTGTTCAGTCCTGATGGAGTACGTTCGGATATTAAGCACATGAGTTCTAGCCTACCCACAAGGGGGAGACCTTGGCGGAATCTCTCTGCACGAATCTCTTGTACCAATCTGTCCCTTGTTCAAGTCCAAAGCTGGATCTTATATAGTTCAGTGGTCCATAAACAATGGCCCATAGCTGTTGGCAGGTTACGTAGTAGTCCTGATGTTGAATAATACTGTCTGAGGTTAATTGTCAAACAATGCAATTAACTTCTGAAGGATACATGTTATTTAACAGTGGACATTGTCATTTATTGGCTGCAGGGTATATGTCTATAATATTCGTACACATTGATATTAAGTGTCTAAAGGGTAAATGTAGTTGTTTCGGTTATGCTATATTTAATTACACCTTGATAATTATTGTTATGAAACACAATTGTGTTACATTTGTCTTTCCTCCAAATTGAACGAAAGTTCAGTAAAATATTGTAGTTTTTCTTCCTGTAGGTTATTCTAAATAGTTCATTGTTAGGTTTCCGGTAACCATCACCACACATCTAATTTAAAAGTTTATAAAGTTCTGTAAGTCCAATATCAGGATATAATAAGTTCATTAATTCATTAAGTACAATAGCTGGATATATTTACATATAGTTTATTCGAATCATAAGTTCAATATTTCGGTATACATAGTTCATGTTTTATTTCCGTCACCATCATAGTCTAATGTTCATCAACTGCTGGAAAGGGCGAAAATCTTTGTACAAGTGTCGGTCATCATCATCTCCATTACGAAGTAGTTGACGCATCTAGCTGGTTGGTTCGTCCTTCTTAAGAGGCTGTTAATAACATCGGCATTGGGTTAAGTTTCGTCCTTGATCAATGGCGCAGAGGAAGATATCAGTCTCTCTAGAAGCAGTAACATCTGTTCCAACCAATTGCGTTGACACCATGTTGTGCCAACTGTTCGTGGCATTAGAACCAGAACTGGCACCCTTCTCTTTGGCTAACCAAGATATATTCTTAATAAATTAATAATACAAAAGTATGGCTATTCCAATGATGATCGCACCTTAACCCCACTGATAAACTTATTTCAATTTGGAAAACTAAAATTTGTCAACTTCCCCTTTGTTTCTTTTTTAATTATCAATCGTCTGGTAAATCTCCTTCAGTTCTCTTGGTTATTCAAGCCTAGCTAAATTTGATAAAACACTTTCTTTGTATAAATCAAAAAACTTTCTCTTCTATATCAAGTTATCTGGTTAGAACAAAAAAAATGAATAAAAATAAATCTTGTATACAACTTCTACAATTTTGAGAAAATCTACCTAATAAAAACAAGATATGTTTATTTATTCATTACTTAAAATATGCATTTATATATAAATTTACAATCAAATAAGTTAATCAATCATTTAATGTAACCCCTACAGCTACATGATACACATGAAATTTTTTTTTTTTAATAAAAAGTTATACTTAACCTTGTTTCCAATTGTAATACTTTTATTTCTTTAACCTTAGTGCCTCAATTATTTAATCTTAACTCTAAATATAGAGCAAAGATTTATTCTCATCACTCTTAAAAAAATCATTTAAGATTCTTTTGATAAAATTTTAACTACGTCTTGTTACTGACTATTTTTCATATTTGACAACAACAACACCAACAACACAAAAAAAATGTCGTTCTGCTTAATCTTTTACATTTTTCCAAAAGTAGTATAAAATTTCCTCATCATAATGATCCCTTTCTTTTTTATATATCTATTTATTTCATTTGTTTTAAAATTTCAAACCTACTGCCTATCCTATTTATACATTTCAATACGGCTAAGTGTTACTCTGAGCAGTTTTAGGGTATAAGTTGAAATCTGATTTTAAAACTTAACTAACATCTTAAAAACTAAAACAATTAAAACAAATCTATGCCTATTTATGACAAAAAATACATCGTTAAGACTCTTTTTTTTCAACTCCTATTTAATTATTTCCTTATTCTTATCTTAATTTCTAATAATAATCCTCATATTAAAGTGTTCATGAAAAATTTCAATTTTACTTTAAAGCTCGTTTTCCTTAATAATATTAATTATCTATTTCACTTAAATTTTCTCATTACGTTCGTATGTCTCTCTTTTTTATATATCAATCTACCACAACAATACTAGTATGTAAATTCCTTACGGCAAAACATATCAATGTTTATCTGTTATGTGCTATTTTCTGAAGATACTTCTCTTAATCTATAAAACATTATAAAAATTTGGCGTAATCTAACACCAAAAACAACTTGCACCATTTAATAACTTAACATCACTTATGTTAAACATCCGAAGAAGGGGTTGGAATATAATATTATAGACTATTTGTTTTCTCTAAACAAATGTGCGTACACACTACCCAACTACGTAAACCCATAATCATCAATGGCTTTAATACGCAAACAATGTATCCTCAATGTACCCTTAACTTCATCTACCAAAGGTTCTAGTTCAACCTTCATTTACACCACTAATTTTGCGTAAAACATATGTTTTCTAGAATAATTGTCAATTGAGTGTATCTTCAAAAAAACAACCCATAATATGACCAAAAACCAAATACAGGGAAAAATGCTTTAATCTAAAAAGTAAAAACACAAAAATACTGAACGCCGAGGAAAATTCAAAAAGGAAAGTCCAAAATCAAAAGGCAAAATCAAAAGTCCAAACACATCAAACGAATGGATAACAGCTGTCATATTCCTGACTTGGTACAGGCATTTTCTAATGTAGAAAATGGTGGATTGAACCTGGTTTTATAGCTAGCTAAACCTCTCACTTGTATGACAGTCGCATCAAATTCCATTACATTGTCAACGATGCATGAACAAAACAAACATACTCAAAGAGTATAAATGTCAAAAATAGGGGTACAGCAGTCAATACTGTATTATCATCTTAATATCACTATAACAACAACAAATGTAACGAAGAAGAACAAAAAGGCATACATCAAATTTAACATACTCATTTTGCTTTTCTTGTGCGACTTAATTTATCTATGTAAAGTCTAACCGTAAATGATAGAAGGTTTTCAGTACTCGTGTAAAATTGCGCGTTTGAAATTCGCACAGGTAGACATAAAAATAATTTTGTCGTTCAAAGTATGACGGCATACATACATGCAGAGTCACGTAAAGTACTTATAACAAAAAACAGACTTAACAGTAAAAGTAATAATAATAAATAAAATAATTGTGTGATTCAAGTATGACGAGATACATAAGTACAGTTTCACGTCAAATGTATATCATAAAAAACAGACTTAACAGAAAAAGTAGTATTATTGAATAAAATAGTTTTGTCATTCATAGTATGTCAAGATCCATCAGTAAAGTAATATTAAAGAATGAAAATAATTTTGTCGTTCAAAGTATGATGTTTTACATAACCACAGAGTCACATCAAAAGAATATCTAAAAAAAAAAAGACTTAACAGTACAAGTAATATTAATAAAGACAAATAAAAGAATACTATAACACGTTATTAAGATGATAACCAACGTCAGTACGCAAAATCTATACTTTAAGATCATCTTGTATTATTTGTGAAGTTGATACGGAATATTTATCAACAAATTCTCGGTATCTTCCGATGAACTTTTTTAGAAAAAGGACGAGACGTTCTTTGACATACCCCTGGTTCATCAACTTTCTGCTCAGACACTGGTGACGTTTTACAAAGTCTGAATAGGAGCTACAAGCTCTTGAATACCTGATAAGTTGGGAAATGTATATTCCATATGCAGGTGAAGTTGGTATATTACTACTAAGGTGGGGGAAATTGATAATTTCAAAATTAGAATCGTCTCGTTTGTCATAGATTCTGGTACTGAGATGACTGTGTATGTCAAATTCGAGGTATAAGTCTAAAAATGAGGCGGAAGAAGCCGTGTCTGTAGTCTCTTTAATTTCTAGTTCTGGTGGGTATATTAATGGAACCCAATCAGAAAAGTTCGGATTGTTAATGGAAAGAACATCATCAATATATCTGAAAGTGAAATTAAATAACCTGGCTTCTTTGATCTTCTTGTTTTTGACAAGTGTCTGAAGGAACTCCGATTCATATGAAAATAAGAAGAGGTCGGCAAGGAGAGGCGCACAGTTCGTTCCCATAGGAATGCCGACAATTTGTTGAAAAAGTCTACCTCCAAATTCAACAAATATGTTGTCAATAAGAAACTCCAGCATACTGATCACTTGTTCCTCTGTGTAGTATGTTTTACCCTTTTGTTCCTTATTAACAAAATATGCCTTATGGTATCCCAAAGTGATAAATTTATAGCGTATGCTACCATTTTTATGATGAAAAGCATTGTGGATTATTTCTTTTAGACGGTTTTTCAATTTCACATGGGGAATGGTTGTATACAAGGTTGAAAAATCAAAAGTTTTAATAGAACTAATTTCAGAAAAAGACCGAGATTTAAAATTATCCAGAAGTTCTTTAGAGTTTTTAAGAATCCACATATGGTTAATACCACTACGTGAGTAAACAGTTTCACAGTATATCTGAAGACCCTCTTTAACTGCAGACAGAATTTTAGTCAATCTAATGGACAATTCTTTAGTAGAACAAGCAGATGAGCCGGCAATGTACCGTTGTTTGTACGGAGTTTTGTGAAGTTTAGGTATCCAATACAAACAAGGTAAGTCCTCCGATTTGTTGTTCAATGCAATGTTCATAGAAGCCATGAAGGACTTATGATTCGCCAAAATCTCATCCTTGTCAAATGATATGTTTTTGTATGTGGGATTACCTGAGTGCTCATTTATTCCTAATTCTTTTATAAGACACTCGTAGTAATACGATTTACATATAAAGACAATATTATTTGAAGCTTTGTCCGCAGGAACAACGACATACTTATCTTGAAGAGATGATAGACATTTTACAGCCTCTTTGTCACTGAAAATGGACTCAGGTTGATCATTCACACAGTTTTTCAACTTATGAATGCGACGTTTTATCAGAGACCTGATTGTTTTGACCCATTCTGACAAAGTGTCCAGTTGAACTTCTTCTCGTTTAGCCCATGCTCTGGCGTAGTTCTCAATGGAATCCATAATTATTTTGAAGTTATGGTTCCAATTGATGTGTTGGGGTTCTCTAAATTTAGGACCACGAGAAATCACCTTTCGGAGATTTTCATGTTGAATTATGTTTAGATCCCCAGTAATAACATGGCCAGAGGGGCTGTAATTGTAAGGCGAGTGGGAACAGTCACATGTCAGAGGTTTTTTTTAGGTATTGTTCTAAATCAAGGTCCTGTAATGCTTGTTTATAGTTAAATATTTTGGGTGCAATGGTTTTGGTGTAACTAAGACATTTAAAAAAAAAAAAAAAAATCTTACATATTCACTCAATACGAAAAACTAGCTTCAAAAATGAAAAATTACGCGTTTTATTTTTTAGGAATCATATATATATGATTTATCTTTTTCTATTGAACAACAGCAAATTAAAAAAAAAAAAAACTATTAAAAACTAACATTTAATTCTAATAAAAAAATGTGTATTCATAATTTTTTAATTGACCTATATATAATACCTAAAAATACCTAATAACAAAAATCATGCCAACCACATCTCGTGAACAACTTCTGATTTTAAGCCTTTTAAAAATACGGCCACATTCCCTTTAAAACAATTACAAATTAACTGGATATGTATGCCATCCCTTGAAAAGCCATTTCTACTTTTTGTACTGACAAAGAAATATCTTGATTGTCCATTTAGAAAAATGACAGATCGTCTGCAAATATGTATTAAATAGAATGGGATTGCATGTCTAATGGCATGAATTATATTCATCAATCTGTTTAATGTTTTTATTCTTTTGTAATGGAGAATCTGTCTAGACGGCTAGTCAGATGTTCTATGATATATAATAAACTCATCATAGATACCAGGATTGAAATTTTGTATTTACGCCAGACACGCCGCGGTTTCATCTACAAAAGATATATAAAGTGAATCTTTATTTTTTCATTTCATGGTTTGCTTGATTTGGTACATATGGATATAACAATGTTGGTTGGTAGATTATATATTGTCCAAAACAATCCATAACCAGGGGCGGATCCAGCCAGGATAAAGGGGGGGGGGGCGGTTCCAACCACATTTCCCCATTCAAATGCATTGATCGTCTAAAAAGAGGGGGTTCCAACCCCCGGAACCCCCCCCTGGGTCCGCCACTGATAATTTACATGTACTGCTACATTCTAACAGTTGTATGTAGTATCAAATCTGTCTTTCTGCCGTTTTGCCAAATTTGTGATTGCAAAAAAAAAAAAAATCATAATATGGTGTTTAATCGCCTCAATTCAATCTATTTTTCTTGTATTTTAATTTATGAATATTTATTTTAGAATCTTAAATATTTATTTTTATGTTATACAAAAAGACAAAATAAAAAGGTCGATAATTTGATTGGTTAGATAGAAAAATACACAGCCCCGTCCAATAGTAATCCTTGGACGTTAAACAATACACAGCCCCGTACCGTCCAATAGCAATCCTGTGACGTTACAAAATACACATTCCCGTCCAATAGCAATCCTGTGACGTTAAAAAATACACAGCCCCGTCCAATAGCAATCCTGTGACGTTAAAAAAATACACAGCCCCGTCCAATAGCAATCCTGTGACGTTAAAAAAGTGAAGGGGTGGGTGAAAGTAAGATTCCCACTACATGAAAAAAAATCACAAACGCTATCGTACGGCAGCCTGTCAGTCCAAAATTCCAACCCACCTATCTAGGAGATCTCATATATAGAAACTAACTATTTGCCGTATTGCTAAAAAATATCGCTTCCTGGATATTTATGTAAACTATGTTATTTCTGATACTGTACATTTAGCGATCAGCATCAGCAATTTATAAGATGATTTATCGATTTTCCTCTAAGTTCAGTATTTTTGTGATTTTACTTTTTATCAAAAGGATCCTGTAATTTAAAAGGATTCATCATTAAAATGTCAATATAATGTAAATTTCGTACTGAATTTTAAGGTTGAGTTATCCTTCTTTAAGTACAAAAGTATACAATAGAATAATCCAGGCTTCAAGATTTGTTTGATTCGTCTACAAATAACTCATCCATGACGCTTGAATCAAATTGGTTTAAAAGGCCAAAAACGAAGTACAAAGTTGAGGAGCAATAACCATTCAGACATATGAAAATGTTGGGATTTGATGATGGTGCCTTTGATGGATGGATTTTTTACGTCTATTGTCAAGTTAAATGATAATATATGCTCATAACGAGAACATGCTAATGCAAAAGTATATTTTAACCCGGCTTTGTACGATACTATTTCAATTAGTTGAATTTTCAAAGTGCTGGTTCACAAGGCAACAATCTTCATATAAACATATCTCTTAGCCTTGAAAAAATATTTTCACCCTGGCCCGACCAGTCTTTGCTATAACTCTTTAACGCTGCTTGGTAAGCGGCAAAGCACCTAATACCAACTTTAAAGTTATTAGTTTGACCCGGAAGAAAATAGAACCAACGACTTCAGCACTCGCGGCAAGAAAGCTACCAAGAAATCCATATAGCTATTAACAAATTGAAACTGCACTTGACAAAGCATTAACAATTGCCCGAGAAATGACCGAGAGGCAGTAACGACGAAGAAGACTGAAATTACTACTCTTCAAGTCATGAGGTTAACATTTCAAATTGGTTGATATTGGTTGTGTTTGTAATTGTTGACCTTCTAGAAAAACATTAACTCCATCAATGATCATACAATACTGCTAATCTAACTTCCCGTCGGGATTGGTGCGTTCAATTCGATGCCCCGTATGGAGTAGAGTGTGACGCTTTCAGCATGTTAAATAGATAAACAGTGTTATAATTAACTCGTTTAAGGCTCTGTCGGTTACAAAACAAAATCATAAGTGATACTGTCTGATAGACTATTATAACTAGATGTTTAAAACACATTATACATTGTATATCTTATTTTATAAAAATAGTTTTTTTTTTATTGGCTGTGTTGGATGCTTTGTTTTACAGCAAAATCCATTCGGAATTGAGACGTCACATCAAATAAAATTGAAAATGGAAATGGTGAATGTATCATAGAGACAAAAACGCGACCAAAGAGCAAAAAACAACCGAAGGCCACCAATAGGTCTTCAACACAAAGAGAAAATCCCGCACCTAAAGGCGTGCATCAGCTGGTCCTGAACAAAAATGGGTACTAGTTCAGTGATAACGGAGGCCATACTAAACTGTAAAACATATAAGTGAACTAAAATTAGAAATCATACAAGACTTACAAAGGCCAGAGACTCCTAACATAGAACATGCACAAAAATGTGGCGGGGTTAAACTTGTTTTTGTGTGATATCAACCTTCCCCCTATAACTTTAGCCAATGTCAGAATAAGTAACAAAAGTACCTAGTAAGCAACATGACAATTATATACATAAATTAACAAAGGAATACCAGAAGTAACTGACATGCCAGCCCCAGACCTCAATTAAACTGATTGAAAGATTTTGGTTTCGTCCTATGAAAATCAAGCACAATCCCTCCCGTTAAGGGTTATGCATCACATCATCATAAAATATATGAGAAGAACATAACCAGTATCATGCCAACAACTGGTTTTAGAATAAACGTGTTTATTTCCGATGCAAAGACCATATTTTGTGAATCAATATCAATACCAAAATATGCCATCTTTAATGACAATCATGACAACAATATCGTAACTATATCCCTTTTTAATAAGTCTGTTTAAAGGTTAGATAAGCTTTTGATGTGAATGTCGACATTGTTGTGCTTTGTAAAGAATATTACAATAAAAGGTGTCTGCATGTTGATTTATGTTTACGAATCATGTCCTTGTACCGAGGATAAAATTTAGTTTTGACTAGTTGTAATACAATGTATCGAAAACCCTAATGCATAGTTAAGAGATAGTACCCATGCTAGTTATATTTGCACGTTAAAAAAAGAACTCTTGCAACAACTTGTAGACGATTATATATGTTGCCTGTTGTTTGTCAAAATTTGCTTCTGTTCCTTTCCCCAATTTTACCGTTGTTTTTCAAGTGTCATTTTGCCTTGAAGTCATAAAAGTTTCGAGTCAGTTTTTTTGGACCCATACCACAAAATCAGCCAATCAAAAGGCTTAATTTAATGGTTCGAGCCCTGAACAAAGTTTTATGACAACCCCTGAAAATTACTGCCATTCATTCCGGTAGATCCACTTTAAACAACTATACCTATTGAATTATGTTTTTATATGTTCTACACCTCAATGTGTTTAATGTTTGCCATTCAACGTTAAGCAAATATAACTCAATCAATTTATATTACACTGCTAATATGCTGTTGCATTGGACACTTTTTGAAAGACTCTACTGTACTGTATATATTGCAAAACATAGAAAACTACACAGATCCTAAACTGCATACGTATTGCATCAAACCACGGTATTGCCAAAAACCTTGTCAACATGCATTGGTTTTACAGACCCTGCACACGTATTGCCACAAACCTTGTCAACGTGGTTTTACAAACACTGTACGCGTTTGTCCACGTGTCAACACCAACCGTAAACAAGTATTACTACAAACCATGACCGTGTATTGATCCAATTTTATCAATGTATACATTTTTTTTTTTAAAATAGGTCGAAGTTACATATGCCCAAGAATAGACATATACAACATGTATGCGACCTGTAGTTGACTGATGTTGCTACTTAGTGTTATACTGTTTGTATTATTGCTCATTAATGTTTCACCAACATGGTTTTATTACCAAAACAAATATAAAGGAGCACTCTGTCGTGTTGCTTTTGATAACAATGAATCCGATAATAAACCATATTTTTCCTCTCAAGAGAATAGACTTACGGTTGTTAGATAGTGGGTGTGACATATGAAATTTATGATACACGTACACGTATTCCATAACGATTAACCAAGTCGAGATGTTATCCAACATAGGCATTGAGTTTAGAAACCTTATTGCAGCAATCCTGTATCTTGGAAATTATTAAAGGAAACACAAGCTCTTGGATGCCAAAATGGTTTAAGTTTGTGTTTAGTTTGTCATAATATTGGTGAATAAATAGCTATAGGTTGTTTTCATTAAGGAAAGTAACAATGTCACAAGGAATATACGTTTTCATTAAGAAGGTTCGCTATTCAGTTTCAAAATAACAAGCTTTTCATAACACTAGTATCTTTCGATAGTGGATTATAAAAGGAACCAATGGAGCTAAAAAAAATATATAGGTCAATGTGCTTGTTTTCGAGATATTAGCCATTGAAATTGTGGCGGTAAAATGTTTTCTCTTGACCTTTCATAGCTTTATCATTGACTAGTTGAAGTGCTCAAAAACTATTAAAAAATAACAAGGATTTTATAAGTCTTTGACAGATGGCAAACATGTAAAAGATTTATAGAAAGAAAAAAAATGGTGGTCAATAGGAAAATTTTTTAATGCATTTAAATGGATAAAACCAGAGGATTCCGAAAATCTGACAAAAATTCCAAAAGCATGACAAGCGAACATCCTTAATGCACCTTTGTCGATTGTATCGGATAGGCAAATCGAATCTAACTGACAGAGACGACATGACTATAGATAAGTTTGAAACATTTTGCAAATGCTTACAGTGAATTGAATGAGAAGATGTAAGCCAGCATCATGTCTGGATTTCTGATAGAAAATAATATCAAAATGTACTAAAATTTGTAATTTCCATAAGGGGTATTTAGTCCACTTGTTTATTTTCTTTTTTAAATATGAATAACTTTTTTTAATCTATACCCAATCTGAAAACAGCATAAAACTATGTAGGCTTATAAAATTTTAAAAGTATTTATAAGTTATTTTCCTGGCGTTAAATTAAGTTTTTTTTGTCACAACAAAACGTAAATTTGGTATGATTGCTATTGAGACAACTATTCAGCAGAGACATACGGACAAGGATATAACCACTATAAGTCACCGTACGGCCTTCGACTTTACACAAATTCCATACCGTATACATGTAGTAGTAAGTCATAGAGGGCACCGTCATACCGACATGACTTTATAGGTTAACAATATCCTTTAACTCATTTCTCGGGTTATTTAGTATTCATAGAAAAGTACGTTGATGTGAGATAAAACTAGGGAGGTTACTTATTAGATACAAGTATCTTGTCTTAGGGAGAGATAAATCCTACTTTGTAAAGGACCACTCTGATTCAAACAAAAAAATCTCTGAAACTGATATTATCAAGATGCTTGATTTCTTGATTGACAACATATTTGTTACGTTCGGAGGACGTGTTTTTCAACAGACTGTCGGCATTCCAATGGGAAAAAACTGTGCCCCTCTACTTGCCGACTTGTTTCTTTATTATTACGAGGCTGACTTCATGCAGGAACTTCTTAGGAAGAAAGATAAGAAGTTAGCAATATCCTTTAACTCTACTTTCCGCTATATAGATGATGATCTTTTACTAAATAATTCAAAATTTGGTGACTACGTGGAACGCATCTATCAAATCGAGCTAGAGATAAAGGATAACACAGATACAGTTAAGTCGGCCTCATATCTTGACTTACATCTAGATATTGACAATGAGGGTCGGTTGAAAACAAAACTTTACGACAAAAGAGATGATTTCAGCTTTCCAATTGTGAACTTTCCATTTCTAAGTAGCAACATTCCAGCAGCACCTGCATACGGGGTATATATCTCTCAATTGATACAATATTCCCGTGCTTGCATTTCCTATCATGATATTCTTGATAGAGGGTTGCTGCTCACAAGGAGGCTATTAAACCAAAAGTTCCAAATGATGAAGTTGAAATCATCCCTTCGTAAATTTTACAGACGCCATCACGAGTTGGTTGACCGTTATGGAATAACCGTTTCACAAATGATATCGGATATGTTCCTTACGTCGTAACTACAATCCCCTTCCCTTTCATGAATGTGACCTACCGAATTAGACTATTTACCGGATTTGTTATCACATAAGCAACACGACGGGTGCCACATGTGGAGCAGGTTCTGCTTACCCTTCCGGAGCACCTGCGATCACCCCTAGTTTTTTTGGGGGTTCATGTTGTTTATTCTTTAGTTTTCTATGTTGTGTCATGTGTGCTGTTTTTTGTTTGTCTTTTTCATTTTTAGCCATGGCGTTGTCAGTTTGTTTTAGATTGATGAGTTTGACTGTCCCTTTGATATCTTTCGTCCCTCTTTTATTCAGACATTAGTAAAATTTGACGGTTTGTGACAGTTCTGTTTAGGCCCCTTTTCAGTTTCATGTTTGAGTGATATTTACGAAGGTTATCACTATTAAGGTTACAATATTTATTTACGTATTATATTGAACGCATATTGTACATTATAGAAATTTCTTACATTTGAAAAGAGAGAGAGAGAGAGAGAGAGAGAGAGAGAGAGAGAGAGAGAGAGAGAGAGAGAGAGAGAGAGAGAGAGAGAGAGAGAGAGAGAGAGAGAGAGAGAGAGAGAGAGAGAGAGAGAGAGAGAGAGAGAGAGAGAGAAAAAAGATACCAAGAAGGCATAAACAAATCATTAGTACAATATAACAAGACAATGTCATGGCCAAAAAATAAAGACAAAAGGACAAACATCACATGGCAACTAAGGACAGATCATTACGAACGGAACCAACAATGTGAAGTCAGATACCCCGGAAGGGTGCATGTGTGTAGTTCCTTCTCCACATCCGGTGTGTTGCTAATTCAAGTACAAACCTTGAATTGAGTCTCTTTCAGTAATAACACAATTGAAAAGATGAGGGTAAGATTGTGATTACGACAATTGGAATCTACCCGTAATTTATTTGACGCAGATGGAGAGAGGAAAAGACTAACTCCATTTAAGATGAAATAAGCAGACTATATCTTAAGAATTCAAGAGACGAACCTTGTTTGAGAAGGCAAACATATTATCATATTCTAGTTAGTATCCCATGTAGTGTCTTTTCTTAATTTTGATTTAAACCCTTGGCGATGCATCGTTATCCATAAGATGTGATACCTCACCAACGGTATTCATGTCTGACATTCAAATGTCAAAGACGTGGTTGTATTATAACTAAACAATTTGTAGATAACAAAACTTTAATATAAAAAAGTGTTAACAATTTAAATCTTTTGAACTCCCATAACTGTTGCATACAGAATCATTACAATCACTGGCTTTTTCCCGCCGTTTTGACGACAGTTTCCGTTTTCCTTTTATGGAATGATTATTTTGATTATGTGTCGGAATCGGATCTGTCCGTGTCTCTTCTTCGACTGAATAATTTATTTCCGGTTCACTTTTTGAATCTTCCTTTCTGTCTTCAAATACGAATTCTTTGTCGTCTGCATCAGACGCAGAGTCACTCGATAAGCGTCTAGATTTTTGCTTGTCTAAATGTTTTGAAGGCTTTTCGGATTCGTTTAACGATAGTAAACGATAAGTAACACGCTTTTTGATTCGTTGTCCTAAATCAGATAGATTTCTTTGCATTGCTTTTTCTGCATTACGAATTGTAGGAGTTGATGGTTCACTTGATATTTTGTCTTGTAAAATTGAACGAGGAGCAGTTAAAGAATTTTTCAAACAGGAAGTAATTTCTGTATGTGATGGCGGGTTTGATGACGACTGTCTTTGAGCAGATTGTAAGAGTATTTTCCGGTCTTCTTTGTACATATCGATGAGCAAATCCATTTTTGATTCTATATCTTCAACCTAAAATAACAGATAAGATATATTTGTTTTAATTTTTTTTTTTTTTTTTTTTTTAATTTTTTTTAAATTTTTTTTATAGTTTTTAATTTTTGTTACTTTGGAATCTTAGTTAGTGTAGGTTAGATAACAACGTGGATTTCATGGGTATTTCTAAAAAAAAACCCATCTAAATCTTTAAAAAAGTAACAAGTTTTCCATAGGGTTTTATGCAAACTTAAGCTAAACTATGATATCCTCGTGCAAGTATTCATGAACATATCATTTTTTCCTCAATCAACAAAAATACTGAATCCACATAAATGTGTATAGATGGGTTGCTGTCTTGTTGACGTATACCAGGCAATTGTATATTTTTATTCGTATATGCAAATGTATACATGTATGTAACAATATTACAATTATTATTTTCTTTCACTACTACGGTGACCTATTATAATAGTTGTTAATTTCTGTGCCATTTTGGTCTCTTGTGGAGGGTTGTCTCATTGGCAATCATACCACATCTTTTTTATATATTTATCTAACGATGTACATGTATGACCATGCACACAAATTAATTACATATTTAAAACACACATTGAATCATTCGTGTATCGTTGTCATTGGTTAACCAGGCATTCATGGTTCCTAAACTCATCATTAGAGGAATCAGTTTTATTTCTATTTATGTACTTGCTTTTTAATTAGGTTTTTATGAACTGTTAATTATGTTGCTACAATGCTGTATGTGCTTTAGTTGCATTATATAATGCTTGCACTTTTATAGTATTGGTTTGTTTTTTTTTTTGGGGGGGGGGGGGTTTCCAGTACTTAATGCTTGATTTTATATATCTACAAACTTGTTCTCAATCAATTTTAACCATTTTTTTCCAGTAGTAAATTCGGTGTTTTCCAATGCAGTAATTAACATTCAGACCTTTTTCGTCATGAATTAGTTAAAGCGTTATTTGTCCCTTGATACTTTTCTGTAATTAAAATCATTGAAAGTGAAAAACGTGATTGTCATTTGAAACCTGCTTAATGACATTTAGTGCGCTTGAGCCTTCTGTAATGTACATGCGCAATAAAGGAAATACATTTATTTAATTTTCTTTTAGAATGGTTTCGAAAAACATTAGTCCAAATAAAAAAAGACAACATTATGGCAAAAATAATATCATCGAAAGGAAAAAAGCAACAAACCTAAAAACGATGACATCACAAACACTATCAACACTCTGCGGTAAACTTATAAATAAATTAGGCCAATAGTTTTATCGTTTGAATTTGTTTTACATTGTCATTTTGGGGTCCTTTATAGCTGACTATGCGGTATGGGCTTTGCTCATTGTTGAAGGCCCTACGATGACATACCGTTTTTAATTTCTGTGTCATTTGGTCTCTTGTGGAGAGTTGTTTCATTGGAAATCTTACCATCGCTTTTTTTTTTATATATTTATACCATTTGATTTTTATGGGGGGGGGGGCTAGGATGAAATTTGAAAATAATAGGCAGGACAGGAGTTTTGAGTTAAAAAAAGGCAGGATGTGACACTTGCAAAAAAAAAGTAAAAAAGATAAACTAAAAAAAAAAAGGCAGGACCGATTAGAGTGAAAAAAAAAAGGCAGGACAGAGATTACAGCTAAAAAAAAATGCAGGACAAAATTTTTCATCCTAGCCCCCCCCCGTAAAAATCAAATGGTAGCTCCCTTAGGTGGTTCGATAGGGTAAGTAGTTCCTGTCCAAACAGGTTAATACACTTGCATATTCTTCTTCAATTTTCCCACAAACTTACAGATCTTTCTACTTTAACAACTCTGGAAGCAAGACTTTGATTGCAGTCATAAACATCTTTTTTCTTGCTGCCTTGTTTACCAAGAATTACATCTAACCTGGAATTAAAAGGACAATGTTCAAATGATATTTGTAATGCTATATAGTCAAGAACAAAGCAGCAGTTTCTGTTTGTACTGTACAATTTAGGGCTAAAACGACGATTCTTAAATATGATTTGAGTAATGTTAATTCTTTTTATTAGGTGTTATACATATTACTTTAATATGTTTTATACAAGTCGAAATTAATAACACAAACATACAAGAAATTCCCCTCCTTCCCTCCCTAAAAAAACAACAACATTTAAGCATTGCATTTCGTTATTTCATCCTACAATATTCATTTTTTACATAAATAAGGCCGTTAGTTTTCTCGTTTGAATTGTTTTGAATTGTCTTATCGGGGCCTTTTTACAGCTGACAATGTGGTATGGGCTTTGCTCATTGTTGAAGGCCGTAGTACGGTGACCTATAGTTGTTAATGTCTGTGTCATTTTGGTCTTTTGTATAAAAAAAGAAGATGTGGTATTATTGCCAATGAGACAACTATCCACAAAAGACCAAAATGACACAGACATTAACAACTATAGGCCTTCAACAATGAGCAAAGCCCATACCGCATAGTCAGCTATAAAAGGCCCCGATAAGACAATGCAAAACAATTCAAACGAGAAAACTAACAGCCTTATTTATGTAAAAAAAGAACGAAAAACAAATATGTAACACATAAACAAACGACAACCACTGAATTACAGGCTCCTGACTTGGGACAATTAAAAGTTTTCATATGTTACCGTGCGTGTATTTGTTTAAGTAACCTTAAATAGTGCAGTGATCTTCCTGACTTTGTTGTGGGTCCGAATATAGGCTCCATTTCCAATTTTAACCCCAAGTGAACACTGAAAATTCCCAATTTTATCAAGTTTTATCATTCATATGATAATCCCTGATGATATTATATTAAAATGCACCAAAAAAAAAAAAATTGATATTTTAAAATTTGTTCAATTGGAATTTTAATAAAAAAAAAAAAAAAAAAAAAAAAAAAAACATTAAACTCTGATAAAAACAATGATTTATTTTGTTCCCAATTGCCTAGGGCCCATACCCCATTTGAAAAAAAGATAGGAAAATCACTGTAGTGGTGTACAACATAATTGACAAACTACCTGTATTTGAGAAAAAGTTTAAATCATCTTTTGTGAATATTCAAGTCACTCAAACATTTACGTCTGAAGGGCGAAAGAAAAAAATAAAGAAAAAAACTAGACAAACCTGCACTGTAAATTTTTAACACGACCAAGCATGTCCACGTGGCCAGCCGAATATTGTTCAATGACATCTTTGACGTCATAAGGTCGCAAAGCTTCCTTGAATTTTCGTCTAGCAACAAAATATTTGATTTTTCGCAATGCTCTAATGGCTTGTTTATCTACATCTGTTATTTGATGTAATTTTGGAGAGTGGTCGAGGTCATCTAAAAAAAACAAACAATTGAAAGACGTCAATCTATTGCATTGAATCGAGTTTTAAAAAAAAAACGTGTTTTAAAGTAATTGTCCTGTAAATAAGAGGTATTCCCATAACAGTGTGGGTACTCGTACATGTTATACTTATGTTGGTAATGGTAACTGAGTCATTTACCTTTACATTGTTTGTCATCAGCTATCGATAACAATTAGTTTATATTATGCTCACCCAGTCTATCAGAGGTCTTGCAGTGGAGATTTAAATAATCAATCGACACACATTTCGATACATAAAAAACACGCAAGTAAACAACGTTTAAGGAATCATTATTAATCAAAACTCAAAAATTATTCCTGTACTAGTTTTTCGAATTATTTTATTAGGCATTGGGAACCTTCGGTGACACAACAGTTTACAGGTTTATAAAACAAAATACTTTGGATTCATTAATATTCTTTTGATACCAATTTTCGTGGATTTCGTGGGTACATGGGAACAATGAATTTAAATGTTTAACCAATTGCAAATTTTCTTAAGGAGCAGTCTTTTTCGCAAGCACGAAATTAAATATCTACGAATATGTAATTTTTCCTCAAACCACAAAAATTGGTACCCACGAAAATAACTGAATCCACAGTACGTCGTGAGAATTGGATGTTACAGACGAACTTTTACCTAATCAATGGGAGACCTGAGCGCGCCAAAAAATGGTCTCGTCCACACTGTTATGAAAACGATTCTATTTGAACACGATAGTCCGAAGAAACATACATGTCAGAAAAAATGGCATTCACTGTACAAGTCAGGCGCGGATCCAGAGGTTTTTTTTTTGGACGATCAATGCATTTGAATGGGGACATGTAGTTGGACCCCCCCCCCCCTTTTTGTCCTGGGTTAGGACCCCCCCCCCCTTTTTGAAATGGCTGGATCCGCCCCTGCAAGTTGTGAAATATTAAAACGATAGCATTAGAAATGACATCAAGATTTAATAACCTTCGTATGATAATGGCGGTGAAGGGTTATCTTTCCTTAGCGGAAGTTGATCCACTCTGTGATCTGCTATTCCTGTAGCAAGACTCAAATGGCTCCTAAAACAAAAACAATTACTTTTTTCATTATTATTCAAATACGTCTAAATTATTGGAATAATTTAGTTAAGTTTCAAAAATGCACTGTTCTTCATTAATGCAACTGAATGCAATCGAACATATAAATCTCTCTTTACTTCGCAGTAAAAAAACATAGTCCAACGTGCCATTTCATACAGACATAATGGTAAATTTCATTAACCTACAATTGGTACATGTAATTCAAGATATCCACCGGATCATTAAAAAAGAGGATAGCGCGAATTATTGAAAGGGCTCAAATTTTCTTTCTCTTTGCTAAGTGTACATGCAAATGTGCTTTTTTTAAGAAACGGTTCTAATATTGAAGCGTGCATTATCAATATTTAATTATATTATTACAGTTGACTAGAGTATTGAAGTATTTTATCGGTCCGTTGCGGAGTGGCTATACTACCCATCAGTAGTTGGTTTTGGTTAAGCTATGTTGGATATATAAAATATATGTAGTCAGGTCTGGTAAGAAGTCTTATGATTCACCCTACACATGTATTGGCCTAAAAGCAGTTGATTTCCGCACTAAACAAAATTAATATGACGTTATTAATACAGGCGATTTTCATTGTCCAGACCCACCTCCGGGTGCGGGAGTTTCTCGCTACATTGAAGACTCATTGGTGGCCGTCGGCTGTTATCTGCTCTTTGGTCAGGTTGTTGTCTCTTTAACATATTACCCATTTCCATTCTCAATTTTATTGTCATAAACGTCACACTATAGCTACCATAAAAAACTAGAATATCATATTCATAACAATTAACAAGGATCTGATGGAAATTAAGCATCTTCTGCTTATTTTAAGTCAACAAATAAAAGAAAAACATAGATCATTTCAATGTACTACTCTAGCAAATAAATATAAGAAAACATAAACATACATGCAAAGCAGCAAAGCACGTTTATTGAATTAGAAATGCAATGATAAATATATATCTTATGTAATTTGCTTTGACACAGATTCGTTTGTCTCGAGTCTCGAAAAGTTTATTTACAGGTCTAGGCCATAACTTTACAAATATATAAAGTCGTTAATTTAAGTCTGATATATATCTTAATATGCAATTTGTTGTGGAATAGATTTTTGTTGTCTCTAGCCTCTAAAAGCTTCATTTCAGGACGAAGCCATAAATATATAGATAAATAGTCGTTAGGCAAAATAAAAGTATATGTGTGGTTCAAGTTACCCGTACTACGGGGCGCCGAATGGGACTCTTGTGGTTTTGTACAAAATTCAATTCTGTCATAACAAAATCATTTTTGTCTTACAAAACTATGTGCTACAGACTTGTTTTGTGAGAACTTCAATTTTGTGATGACAAAATTCATTTGTGTAGACAAAATTCATTTTTGTCATGACAAAATTCATTTTTGTAGACAAAATTCATATTTGTCATGACAAAAGTCAATTTTGTCTAAAAGGTATGCAAATATGCAAATATAAGATATTTGCATACAAAATTGACTTTTGTTACCTGATATGGAAATTAAATCACAAAAGTCAATTGTGTGAGGTAAGATTCAATTTTGTGACACAAAATTGACTTTTGTGAGACAAAATTAACTTTTGTGAGACAAAATTGACTTTTGTGAGACAAAATTGACTTTTGTGAGACAAAATTGACTTTTGTGAGACAAAATTGACTTTTGTGAGACAAAATTCAATTTTGTGAGACAAAATTCAATTTTGTCAATTTTGTTGAGACAAAAGTCAATTTTGTCAATTTTGTTGAGACAAAAGTCAATTTTGTCAATTTTGTTGAGACAAAATTCATTTTTGTCAATTTTGTGTAACAAAAGTCGATTTTGTATGCAAATTAGTTCACAGAAACCAAACTAAACTAATTTGAATACAAAATTGACTTTTGTCGCCCAATTTTCAAATTAGGTAACAAAATTCAAGTCTGTGTAACAAAAATGAATTTTGTCATGACAAAAGTGACTTTTGTCCGCTGATAGATAATTTGTATGACAAAATTTTAAATTTGTAGTATGATACAAATTTTGTTAAACTGAACTTATTTTTGTTGAACAAAAGTCACCTTTGTCCGTACAAAATTGAATTTTGAGTACAAAACCACAAGAGTCCCATTCGGCGCCCCGTACTACCTACCCTACTTTATAGTCTTACTAATAGCCTTCCCTAAAGATTTTTTAGGCATTTTTAATTAAGCACTGTTAAAGTCAGAATGTTGCTCCCATATACTTAATATACTTTCACAAAATCTGGATGTGTTTACAGTAGCACATATCCGTTGTCTGGTTCCGCTTCCGCATAGCCGGAAACCGTAAAATAACATTTTTCTTTCAATTCCAGGGTCATTGAATGTTTTCGAATGATCCAAATAAACATATAAAGCATGCGTTCATTATCACTGAACTAGTATATATATATATTTGTATAGGGGCCAGCTAAAGGACGCCTCCGGGTGCGTGAATTTCTCGCTGCATTGAAGACATATTGGTGACCTTCTGCTGTTGATTGTTCTTTAGTCGGCTTGTTGTCTCTTTGACACATTCCCCGTTTCCATTCACAATTTTATACATCTATTGCTTTTATTTTGTAAATTTTTCATTTAAAAATTATAAATAATATCATTATTAATCCAAGTCAAACTGATCTTGATGTTTATTGACATCTAGTAGTTCGGAATTACTCTGATGTATGCTGGCTTTTTGGAGCTTGGGTCTTTCGAGCACAGTCTATATAGAAAACAAGGAGGGAATATTCGTCAATTCATCATCAAAATACATAGCAGAAATCTTGAATTACTAGCTATATAGCTTAATACAATAAACGACACACTAAACTGTGTTCCTGTCATACGATTTTACTTTTGCAGGTACCAGTAAAGAGCATTAGCAGGCACATATGAATACATTGCAGCGAGAACTCAGTAGAGCCAGCAAGCATTTAGTTTTTGACAATAAAATTTAGTTTAAAAATTTAAAAACAAAAAGTTTTAGTTTTAGTCTTGCAAACCAATAATTAAAAACAAAAAAAAAACAAGTGTACTTACCAAGTCCTGTTTACAAGGCTGCATACAAATACAGGTATAACTAAGACTTAATCATTGTAAAAGAAGGGATATGAGTAAGTAGTATACGCCACAAAGACAAGACAATGTGTAATATATAGTAACTGATACCGTGCTATAAAAACAACCGTATATAGATTTTATTACGCATATATCAGATGTTTTAATGGAATTTATTAATGAAATTTAATAAACTTATTTATGCCACAATAGAGATAGTCTTATTGCCACAGTTTCACCTAATAAATCAAAATAGTATCAAATTTAACTAATTAAATGTATACATGTATGAAAAGAAACAAACATTTCCATCGCCAAAACAAATGTAAAAATATTGGGCTGGGGTACCTTTTTAACCCCTTAAATTATTTCAAACATTTTTTAGTTTTCTTCTCTAGTAAATTCAAATTCCTTTACAACAATTATATTAATTGTAGATCATTTTCTACACAGGCATGTGTTGCAAAACTGTATTGGTAAGTATTACTGTAACAGTTATATGTAGTTATTCCTTACACAGAAGAAGCAAAGCTTATTCAATATCCTTTTAAGACAAAGTCGTTGATGCAAGATGCAAGATGGTCACAACTTTTGACTCTAGGCAAAACAATTGATGCAAGATCTGCACAACTATGAAGCATTTTTGGTAATTTCCAGCCTTCCTGACAACATTATATTCCAGGTGGTTTTATAAGACATATACACAGTCTTGAACATAAAACATTTGAACGTGTACCAGCAACATTTGCCAATCTGATTTTTATAAGCAGGCTGAGGATCTTACCCGGGTGCGGGATTTTATTGCTGCGTTGAAGACCCATTGGTGGCCTTCGGTCGTTGTCTGCTCTTTGGTCGTATTATTGTCTCTTTGATATATTTCCCGTTTTCATTTTTCTATTTTATACTATAATATTTTTTTCACATTATAATTATACTTGTTATGCATGATACTTTTACATTTCAAAGAAATCGTCGCATTTGTTAGAAAGAAAAAAAAAATCCTATTTTTTCTCAACATAAGGGGATTACATCATGTTAAAACAGTCACATACATTTATAATTACGATATGTACGGAATAGTCACCAGGCATTTAAGCAGTGAATATACAATATGCGTATATTTGACTTAAAATACAAAGCCTAAAGTTCTTTTTCAAAAATGAATTTCATCTAGTAACCCTATAATATTGATACTGCTGTATATTTTACTTTCTCTTTTCTGAAAAAAGGTAGCTCGAATAATTACAGCGTCCCCTTCCGGTAAGAAATAAAGCTACGGTTGGATGTTTTCTTTTTCAAAAATGAATTTCATCTAGTAACCCTATAATATTTATACTGCTGTATATTTTACTTTCTCTTTTCTGAAAAAAAGGTAGCTCGAATAATTACAGCGTCCCCTTCCGGTAAGAAATAAAGCTACGGTTTGATTTGTTCTTTTAAAAAAAATGAATTGCATCTAGTAACCCTATAATATTGATACTGCTGTATATTTTACTTTCTCTTTTCTGAAAAAAAGGTAGCTCGAATAATTACAGCGTCCCCTTCCGCTAAGAAATTAAGCTACGGTTTGATTTACCGATATTGACTCTTATTTTTTTTATTCCAGGTGAAAACAATTATAGTTAAGGAATGACTGTAATATTTTTTCTGTCTATGAAGAAATAACATAAAAAATGTGGTGCACACTGAATAACGCGCGTAGCGGGTTATTTAACAGTGTGCACCACATTTTTTATGTTATTTCGAATAGACAGAAAAAATATTACATTCATTTCTTATAATTTAATTCTAAATTCTATTTTAAACCGTAGAAAACCATGAATAAAACGTTGATGACGTTACGGTCACATGACTAAATTATGTCTATGGGCTCATAACAAAATAACGTCAGCCAATCAGAAGACGCGTTACATCCAAAATTAAATTATTCACGAAGGGAGGCATTGTTTGCGTTAGTGCGACATAGACAGTCATTTGTGAAGGTGCAAATACATGTACATATTAAGCGGACAATCATGCACAGTCAAACTTGTTTTCTGATTTCAGTCACAAGTTTGGCGGTGCATCTATTTTGATCGGATATTTTAGCATGCAGAACACGATCAGTGATGGCCTGTTGACAGTACAAAGGTGTAGAGCCTCTCAAACAAGCATGCAATATTCAGCATGTTGGTCATACCTGATGCATTCTGATATCAAATTCCTAGAAAACAATTTGTGTATTCAATAACTTGTATCTTGCGTCTTTTAATATCGAGTATGCAAACTCGCAGATATTTTCGGTTAATCATAAATACAAAATGCTCTTCAACTTCGTACTTTATTTGGCCTTTTTTACTTTTTTGGATTCGAGCGTAACTGACTAGTCTTTTGTAGACGAAACGCGCGTCTGGCGTATATAATAAATTTAGTCCTGGTATCTATGATGAGTTTATATACAAAGCAACCAAACTCTACGAAAATTTTATATGGATTAGATGTTTATTTTCCTGTTTGAATTGTTGTGCACTAGTCATTTTGTGGCCCTTGATATATTGCTGTTTGGTGTGAGCAAAGGCAACGTGTTGAAGACCGTAATTTGATCATCTTATTTCTATTTACCAATATACCGTATGTTTAAAATTGTCCAATGTTTGAAAACCGTACAAAGAAAAAAAGTGTAAGTTTTCTTGATGACATCTTCATGGTTTATTTTGTTCCTTTGAATTTTTTAATTCATATCGCTCAGACGGTTTCGCAGTACTTTTGTAGTACATGTATAAGAACATCATCATTGTAAATGCAATATGGCCTTAAACTTTTTTTTTTCACTAAACGCATTCTAAATGTTACGGAAGGAATTAAGTATTTATTTGAAACGAATTTAAGGATATGGGCTGTGATATGTATGGTGAGGCTCCTCATGGGCTTAATTGGTCGTTTTTATAGTGATTATTTGATTAACAGACCAAGGCTTTCATGATTATTTGATTATTTGATTATTTTGTTTAAAAAATTAACTAATGATTATGTTATTATATGGCAATACATTTTGTGATTATGCGATTACTTGGAAACCCCTATGAGTGGCCTCTTTGGTACTGCAATTTGTTTCAATACAAACCATTGATTTATCTGTATACTTGATTATATAATAGCACTGACATTTGCACAAAGTATTTTTTCCACTTTCAATTCTTTAATGTGTCATAATATTTCAACTTTATAGCAGAAGATCAAAGACCCGGATGCACATATTGTTTATTAAACAAACAATGTGCTCAATATTGATCATTTAAGTTTTTGAAATATAATACTTAAAAAATCTTAATGCCTCCGAGGGCCCGCTCCAGTCATGCTCCAGTGATTCCCTATATAAACAACCAAAGTTTTCCAGAAAAGAGGAGCCGGGCCCCCTGGCCCCCTCTTAATCCGCCTCTGCATACGTGTAATGTGCATGTGAATTTTAAGAGACATGAATTGAAAATTTTGGAGCAGTTGATTACACAAAGTAGGTACCCTGCACCACCGTCCGCTCGCCTGTCCATCCGCCCGATCGATATCACGATACTGAACCCACTTTACCCTGCACCACCGTACACTCGCCTGTCCATCCGCCCGATCGATATCACGATACTGAACCCACTTTACCCTGCACCACCGTCCGCTCGCCTGTCCATCCGCCGATCGATATCACGATACTGAACCCACTTTACCCTGCACCACCGTCCGTTCGCCTGTCCATCCGCCCGATCGATACCACGGTACTGAGCCCATTTTACACTGTACCACCGTACACTCGCCTGTCCATCAACCCGATCGATATCACGATACTGAACCCACTTTAGCCTGCACCACCGTCCGCTCGCCTGTCCATCCGCCTGATCGATATCACGGTACTGAACCCACTTTACCCTACACCACCGTCCGCTCGCCTGTCCATCCGCCCGATCGATATCACGGCACTGAGCCCACTTTACACTGTACCACCGTATACTCGCCTGTCCATCAACCCGATCGATACCACGATACTGAACCCACTTTACCCTGTACCACCGTACACTCGCCTGTCCATCCGCCCGATCGATATCACGGTACTGAACCCACTTTACCCTACACCACCGTCCGCTCGCCTGTCCATCCGCCCGATCGATATCAAGGTACTGAAAGCTAATGATCAGCTTTTCAGTCTTTCAGCTTTCAGTAGTATGAGAAAAGTGGCCGAACGGAAGGATGGACAAGGGTTGAAATGTTTCATAATGGATCATATCCTTAAAACATGGCTACAGCTGCTAATTATATCATGAAGCAAATGGTAGATTCGGCGACTGAAATCGAAACAAAAATAGGAATAGTAGTACAGACCGAAGTTGGAACCATAAGTTTTGCTTATGATAATAAACCGTGCAGCTAACAGACGGACCAGCACGAATACTTTACTGTACGTGCTACATGTATATTTTAACAATACCATTACAACAGCCAATTTTAAGATTAGTCTTCAGAACATTTTGGGCAAATCACAAAATGGTGGGGTGAATAGATACATGTATATCATAGGGAAAATCCAATTAGTCATTTTAATGTGTAACAATCAAAATGTTGGTTAACAGTGGACTGTTCAGTCATCTATACACAATACTGTGTAATGCCGTTAACTGATTCACATTACCTATAATATAATAAAAAGTGAAAGGTTTTTTTTTGCAATATAATTACCTATGCAATGTATCTGGAACTTCCTCCTGATCTAAGAGATTTGTTCTTCTATTGTTTTCCTTTCTCGGCTGTATCAATGGGGAATGAGGGTTTCCGGAATGACTATGGTTACTTCCGCCGGTACTTCTATCCCGCCGTCTTGTAGAAAAGCGACTGACAAATGACGCATTATTTTTAAACTGTCTATCACTGAAAGAAAGAAGTAGAATCATTTTCATAACAGCGTGGACAACCGCAATACTTATGTTGGTAATAATATCGAATCATATATATTTTTTGTCATCGGCTATCAATAACAGTGGTTTAATGCTAACTAAGACTGACAGAGGCCTTCCTATGGGGATTTAAATACAATAAAAGAGTAAACTACATGCAGGTGAACGGACAGAAACAAGAATGTGTCCGTAGTACACGGATGAATCACTTGCACTATCATTTCTATGTTCAGTGGACCGTGAAATTGGGGTCAAAAGTCTCATTTGGTATTAAGATTAGAACGATCATATCACAGGAAACATGTATATATAGTTGATTGGACTTCAACTTCCTAATTAAACTATCTTAACCAAAAACTTTAACCTGAAGCGGGACTGACGGACGAACTGGCGAACAGACAGATGGACATACGGACGGACACACGGACGGATAGGCCAGAAAACATAATGCCAATCAATGAGATATACAAATAAAGTTTAAGTATTCAACTTTTAAATCAACATACAAGGTTTTAAATTAGTCCTTTGCTATTTATTCGCAGTATTTGATTTAGGCGTTTAGAACCTTTGGCTTCCTCGCTCAGTCAATTGATAACCTGAGCGCCAAGAATGGTCTTGTCCACGCTGTAATGATAATGATTCTAACAATAGCAATATCCGTATATTTGAAGATATCTAAACAATGTCATTAAATGATTAATTTCCTTACCAAACATATGTCAATAACGGAGATGGAATTCAAAAGAAATGCATCATTTCTTGTCATAATACATTTCCTAAGGACGATATTTTGTCTGGAGTTTCTATCAAGTTTCACTTTTATGATGTATTATCTTGGGCAGTCGATCAATGAAGACACAGCATACAATAATATTTACGTCTAAGAAACTACCGTTTTTATATGAACCGAAAAATATAGCAAACGCAGTAATATTTTCAAAAACTGCATATAGAACATAGCATGACAGAGAGAAACATAGGAGGCAAACGGAGATCATAGATTAGGAAAAAAAAAATATAAAAAACGAAAAGACAAACAATGCGGTATGGGCTTTGGTCATTATTGAAGACCGTTATGTGATCTCATTGATAATGTTAATGTCTGTGTCATCTGATCGTTTGTGGAAAGTTGTCTCATTGGCAATCATACCACATTTTCTAATTTTCAAAAGAACAACCTTAAAACTTCAACTTCATTGTTTGTCAAAATCCTTACAGAGCATCATTAAAGAGGACATGTGTGCATGCTAGTAGTCTGATGTGAGCACACTATCCAATAAAAGATTTAAAATTTTAAAATACAACAAGTACATGTATTGAAATTTACACTAAACAAAAGTTCAAGCTCGTTAGTTTATGTTTTTTTCCTTGGCTGGTGTGCCTGGATGGGTGACGAGAAGGTCTCCAGAGATAGGTTAGAATGCACCCGATTCTGACAGAATGTACCAGGTGGAAACTATGATAGGGAAAAATGAATCTTGGTATGATTGTGTTGATTCTGCAGTGTTATTGCAGAAATTTTAAACTGTCGTTGTAATATAGAATAATGGTATATAGCTATTACAGCGGATTCCATTGAGTGTGTAGAGAAATGTTATATCTTTGGTAAGCTTGCTTGTTAGCTGAACCGTGAAGTCATTATTAGGTCAGGTATACTCCCTCCTTTAGAAGTAGCATAGTCCAACAGACAAATCGATTAGTTTTCTGTTGGACTAGCCTATTCTCAAAGTAGGGTAGTTTACCTATCCCAACAATGACTTTACGGTCCAGCTAACAAGCAAGCTAACCAAATATATTACCTTTGGCTACGCACTCAAGGGAATGCGCTGTAATGGTATTTGGTGTTATACTTTGTACACGAGGGTGTCACTGATATTTACCGTATACTCCATAGAATACTCATAGGAAAGCAATAAAAACGCTTCCAAAAACCGAAAGTGATATAAACTACTCTGGAAAGGTAATAAATTCCTGCTTTACACATGGCACCCGTAAACTACACATTTAATAAAGATAACATTGTTGTATTCCAACTTATCATTAGATTTGTCTTGTTTAAATAGAAAGAAACAGGATAGTATTAGAGGTGTTTGATCGACATCTCCTTTTTTAGCTCTCCTGGCCCGAAGGGCCAAGTGAGCTTTTCCCATCACTTTGCGTCCGTCGTCCGGCGTCCGTCGTTGTTCGGCGTCCGTTGTCGTCCGGCGTCCGTCGTCGTTCGGCGTCCGTCGTCGTCCGGCGTCCGTCGTCGTCCGTCGTCGTTAACTTTTACAAAAATCTTCTCCTCTGAAACTACTGGGCCAAATAAATTCAAACTTGGCCACAATCATTATTGGGGTATCTAGTTTAAAAAATGTGTCCGGTGACCCGGCCAACTAGCCAAGATAGCCGCCATGGCTAAAAATAGAACATAGGGGTAAAATGCAGTTTTTGGATTATAACTATAAAACCAAAGCATTTAAAGCAAATCTGACATGGGTAAAATTGTTTATCAGGTCAAGATCTATCTGCCCCGAAATTTTCAGATGAATCGGACAACCCATTGTTTGGTTGCTGCCCCTGATTTGGTAATTTTAAGGAAATTTTACTGTTTTTGGTTATTATCTTGAATATTACTATATATAGAAATAAACTGTAAACAGAAATTATGTTCAGCAAAGTAAGATTTACAAATAAGTCAACATGACTGAAATGGTCAATTGACCCCCTAAGGAGTTATTGTCCTTTATAGTCAATTTTTAACAATTTTCATAAAATTTGTAAATTTTTACTAACATTTTCCACTGAAACTACTTGGGCAAGTTCATTATAGATAGAGATAATTGTAAGCAGCAAGCATGTTCAGTAAAGTAAGATGTACAAACACATCACCATCACCAAAACACATTTTTTCATGAATCCATCTGCTTCCTTTGTTTAATATTCACATAGACCTAGGTGAGCGACACAGGCTCTTTAGAGCCCCTAGTTTCTTCTCCTTTTGATTTATAATTTTGATTTCAATCGGCAAGCTACAATTTTACATCCTAAAATACAAGCCTTTTGTGCACAATTCGAGATGTGAGAATGTACTGCATTGCTGGTAATTGCATTGTTCGTAATCCAAAAGAAAATTACGTCATCTCGTTAGTTCAATTTCCATTGCTGTTTAAGACGTTGATAGCCAATCACAAGGCTTGTTATTCAATTTTCAATGCAACGGCCAATTAAACACCATTATACTTACGCCGTTGGACTAGGACAGGGAATCATATGGGGTTTCCACGTAGCTATAGATATAGAATTTCTGTCTGCTGCATAGCAACGCCACAAACTCTGTATTAACATGGCGGCTGGAACTCTCCTACGAATGAGGTGTTTTTGTCGTTGCTGTTGCTGTACTTTAAGAGCAAACCCTGATCCAAGTATACCCTATTAAAAGTAAATAAATGGCTACAAACAGTGGTAAATAAAAAAACTCAAACAATATCATACTTTAAAACAATTTTTTATAAAATTTTTGAAATTATTTAAGGGATTTTTGAATGACTACTGTTCAAAGTTAAGGAAAGAACGAATGCTTACACACATGTCTATTATTTTAGCATTTAAGGCTTTTGTTTTTGTCATGCAAAGGCCTTTGTACAGCTTACATTACGTGAATGTTGAAGGTGCTTACAAGGTGGAAAGTTATACGAAATTTTTAAAATTGTATAAAACTGTATTACATAGGAGTTGTCCGTATCTCTTTGTTTACCTGCTCATTTAGTGTAAATTTTATTTCTTAAAGTGAGTTATGCAATGCACTTTTAAAATATATCTTTTCCAAGCAGTTTTAGAGCAAAACACTTGTACCTTAAGTTTAAACGTCTGGAAAAATTTTAATCTATCTTTTGAATGTAATGTAATCTTGCCGACTAACAATTTCAAAAAAATGTTAACAGTAGAATACACACTTACTGCAGGTAGAGCAAAAAATGAAATCCCTAAGATAGCTGAAAATCCTGCAATAACCTTTCCAGCCCACGTCTGAGGTACAACATCACCATATCCCACCGTGCATAATGTTATCTACAAAAATAAAACAAGAACAAATACATTTTTTGTCCTAACTATAAATAACAATGCTTGGTTGTTTCGTTGGTTTTTTTTTAAAGTTTATAAAATATCTATTGTTTTTGGTTTTGTTGATAAAATAATGTTGCGTATTTTAGTATCTTGACTTTTGTCATGCTACATGTTGTAACCTTATCTGTATCGTTATATTTCAAGATGACTTTTAAACCATTATATCTAATTTCTGTAAATTTATTAGTATAGTTACATGTATGTCCACTTTCTGTCTTACTCGGTAAGTTACATTCGGGAAAAGGGGACGGAATTGTAGTAATGACATTTGAAACATATCCGCTATCATCCGTGAAACGGATAGTCCGTAACTGTCAACCAACTCGCGATGGCGTCCGTATAAACTCCATCTTTTGGAACTCTTGGTTTAGTACCTTCCTTGTGTTCAGCGACCCTCTTTCAAGGAAATTATGCTAGGAAAGCAAGCCTTTGAATATCGTATGAACCGGGAGATATATACTCCGTATACAGGCGCAACTGGAATGTAGCTACACAGAAACGAAAAGTTCACAATCGGAAAGCTAAAATAATCTCTGTTTTTGTAAAGTTTTGTTTTTTAATGACATTCACTGTCAATTTCTAGATGCAATTCTATCTAAGAGGCAGAATTAACTGAATCTATTGTATCCTTTATCACTAGATGCGATCACATAGTCACCACAAAGAGTAACACGTTATTTAAATTTTCCATCCTTCGTCAATCATAAGTCTATAAATGTACAATATGTGCCTTACATCAATTGACGTTTACCAATCATGAGCAACACGATGAGTAATATTTGTGGAGCATAAATTGTTCAGTGCACCTGCTTTCGTACTTTTTGGTTGTGTTTTCTGTCTGAAATAAAGTCGACAAAGACATCTAAAAGTCAATACTGGTCTAGTAGTATACTTACCACGCCCCACCAAATTGCATCAGCAAAACTTTTTAATTTTGGTTTTTCGGAATCTTTTTCGGCGATGTGATCTTTTTCGGCGAGAAAAACGAGGAATGAAAAGAAAAGTAAACCTAGAATTCCTATATACAGTGTTGTTAACAGCTCCTGAAATAAATAAATGTTTTATGGTTAACGCAAAAAATAACAAAACAATAATACATACATGTATTCCAAAATTTAAAAAATAGCCAAATGCATGGTTTTATGTATTGTAAAACGCATGATTTCATGTATAATTGTAAAACGCGTGATTTCATGTATTGTAAAACGCATAATTTCATGTATTGTAAAACGCATGATTTCATGTATCGTAAAACGCATGATTTCATGTATCGTAAAACGCGTGATTTTATGTATCGTAAAACGCATGAGTTCATGTATAATTGTAAAACGCGTGATTTCATGTATTGTAAAACGCATGATTTTATGTATTGTAAAACGCGTGATTTTATGTATCGTAAAACGCATGAGTTCATGTATAATTGTAAAACGCGTGATTTCATGTATTGTAAAACGCATGATTTTATGTATTGTAAAATGCATGATTTCATGTATCGTAAAACGCGTGATTTTATGTATTGTAAAACGCATGATTTCATGTATAATTGTAAAACGCGTGATTTCATGTATTGTAAAACGCATGATTTTATGTATTGTAAAACGCGTGATTTTATGTATCGTAAAACGCATGAGTTCATGTATAATTGTAAAACGCGTGATTTCATGTATTGTAAAACGCATGATTTTATGTATTGTAAAACGCATGATTTTATGTATTGTAAAACGCGTGATTTTATGTATCGTAAAACGCATGAGTTCATGTATAATTGTAAAACGCGTGATTTCATGTATTGTAAAACGCATGATTTTATGTATTGTAAAATGCATGATTTCATGTATTGTAAAACGCGTGATTTCATGTATTGTAAAACGCATGATTTCATGTATCGTAAAACGCGTGATTTTATGTATCGTAAAACGCATGAGTTCATGTATAATTGTAAAACGCGTGATTTCATGTATTGTAAAACGCATGATTTTATGTATTGTAAAATGCATGATTTCATGTATCGTAAAACGCATAACTTGATGTATTGAAAGGACATACATTGTAAACATATAGATTCCACAACTGTAACAACTATAACAAGTGTATTACGATATTTCTCCATTCGAGACAGTTAAATTTTAATATTTCTTTTTAAATAATTTAAATTTAACTGTTGAGATTGTTATACACGAGTTAAAGTGGTGGAATCTGTTTCTCTAATGATTTTATCCTTTCTTTTCAAAGATTTGAGGAAAGTTTTGCACCGGTCAGGAAATGTGAAAATAGCACAAAAATTATACGCGTTATTCCTTAATGAACTTTATTTCAAAATGATTTGTAACATTCACGATGACACGTGCTTCTACAATGAAGTGCACAGGTAAATAAAGAAAACAAACTGGATAGTAATCGTATTTTCATGTTCAAAGCGAAAAAAAAATTAATTATAAGTATTGAATGCTTCAATCGTTTAGTATCTCCGTAGGTTGTAAAAGCGTTAACCGTGCGTACATTTCTTGAATGTACTTCGGTCAACGCTTTTACACTCCAATGAAGTTATGAAAAGAAACATTCAATTCTTAAGTATACCAGACGTGCGTTTCGTTCACACAAGACTTATCAGTGCAACTCAAAATCTAGCTAAATCTATCTATGTAAATAAACTCATCATAAATACCAGGATTAAAATTTTACAAAGTTGATGAATTAGGGACCCAAAATTCAAAAAAGTTGTGCCAAATACGGCTAATGTAATCTATTCCTGGGATAAGAAAATCCTTAGATTTTTTTGTAAAATTCAATATTTAGTAAACATGAAATTTATAAAAAGGACAAAATAATTGATATTCATGTCAACACCGAAGGGTTGACTACTGGGCTTGTAAAATACTGTTAGTGTACGAATAATAGTAATAATAATTATAATAATCTAAGTTAAATATTCAGCCTGCATTTATTTTATTCTATTGTATAATTGTCTAATAAAGATATCTGCGTATTTTAATCAAGTCAGATTGTCGGCCTTGAATGAATAAAAAATAGGTAGATGTATTTGCCAATGACAAAGCAACACAACGACAAACATGAAACAGAAAATGTATCCTTTGTTTGAAGCTGAAGCTACAAATTTGACAGCTTAGAAACGAAAATAGATGATTATATGTTATCCTATCAATACCTGTTGTGATATTGGCTAAGAGCATTGTTTTAAATTATATAAGGGAGCTACCATTTGATTTTTATGGGGGGGGGGGGGGGGGAGGCTAGGATGAAATTTGAAAAAAATATGCAGGACAGGAGTTTTGAGTAAAAAAAAAGGCAGGATGAGACACTTGTTTGCCAAAAAAAAAGGTCAGGACAACAATTTAGGTAAAAAAAGTCAGGATAAACTTTAAAAAAAAAGACAGGACCGAACAGAGTGACAAATAAAAAGGCAGGACAGAGATTACAGCTAAAAAAAAATGCAGGACAAAATTTTTCATCCTAGCCCCCCCCCCCCCCCCCCCCCCTAAAAATCAAATGGTAGCTCCCTAATTCAAGACATCTAAATTAAAATGTTTGCAACAAGACAAACCACAAACGTATCAACTTATTTGAGATTTATTACTATGATTTAAAGCTAACCTGTCTGTGAGCCCATATAACTGATCCTAAGAGTTTCCAAGACCCTCCACGACGGTCCATTCGAACCATTCGTAGAATTTGGAAGAACCGAAGACCTCGAAGTGATGTAGCGGCGAATGCTGAGCTTAGTGATCCAACAAATAATATCACGACAATGGAAATAATCAAAATTAAATCTGCAATAGAAAAAAATGTGGTCTATGGTTTGGTATTACAACCTGCAATAGCAGAACATGTGTTCTATGGTTTCGTATTACAATCTGCAATACAAGAACATGTACGTGTTCTATGGTTTCGCATTACAATTTGCAATAGAACAACTTGTGTTCTATGGTTTCGTATTACAGTCTGCAATAGAAGAACATGTGTTCTATGGTTTCGTATTACAATCTGCAATATATAGAAGAACATGTGTTCTTTGGTTTCGTTCTATAATCTGCAATAGAAGAACATGTGTTCGTTGGTTTCGTGTTACAAGCGGCAATATAAGAACATGTGTTATATGGTCCCGTATTACAATCTGCAATAGAAGAAAATAAGTTCTATGGTTTCGTATTACAATCTGCAATAGAAGAAAATGTGTTTTATGGTTTCGTATTACAATCTGCAATAGACGACCATGTGTTCTATGGTTTCCTATTACAATCTGCAATAGAAGAAAATGTGTTCTTTGGTTTCGTATTAAAATCTGCAATAGAAGAACATGTGTTCTATGGTTTCGTATTACAATCTGCAATATATAGAAGAACATGTGTTCTTTGGTTTCGTTCTACAATCTGCAATAGAAGAACATGTGTTCGTTGGTTTCGTGTTACAATCGGCAATATGAGAACATGTGTTATATGGTCCCGTATTACAATCTGCAATAGAAGAAAATAAGTTCTATGGTTTCGTATTACAATCTGCAATAGACGAAAATGTGTTTTATGGTTTCGTATTACAATCTGCAATAGACGACCATGTGTTCTATGGTTTCCTATTATAATCTGCAATAGAAGAAAATGTGTTCTTTGGTTTCGTATTAAAATCTGCAATAGAAGAACATGTGATCTATGGTTTCGTATTACAATCTGCAATAGAAGACCATGTGTTCTATGGTTTCGTTTTACAATCTGTTCTATGGTTTCAAATGACATGCTTTGATATATTCTACTTTATGATTAATTAGTTAAAATTTTAGCAGTAATAAGGAAAGTATATAGGCTGTTATATAATCAAGAATATATTTACAGATAGGGACTAATACAGCTTTTATTTCTTTGTCAATTTTTGTTTTATTAATGGTGAAAGGTTTTCATAGAAATTTTCCTCTTTCGAATATACATCATTCTGTAATTAGTCATTTCAGAATCTAAAGGACTATGGGTAATTTCATTGTTCGTACACCAAAATGAAGAAAACGTCACGTCATTGGTTTAATTTTAAGACGTGTTTAACTAGTCACGATGTTTTGGTGTACACTTTTGAAAATATTACCCAGAATGCAGTAGACTCTGAAACGGCGAATTGGTCGTGAGTCGACATGACTAAATATAATTAATACGTCTTCTTCGCTATTTCTCCACCATGAATGAAATTTGAATTATCAAAAAGGGAAGAAAATGTGATGTTTGTATGATGTTCGTTGATCAAAGTCACACACATTGGGTAGACTGTCGTAGACATCTAATGATTTCGGCTATTTCATTGAAATTTAAACTGGTTGGTATAGAATGCTTTAGTTGAACCATGTTTAAGTACCTTTTTTCCAATAATGCATATCGCTTTCCTGTTTAGTCAGGACGTGATTCCAAGACAAAAATTATTTTGCCTGAGTCGTAAATATATATCAAACCGGACAGTAAAGAAGTAAGTAACAGACCATTACACAAATCCGCCATACTTGCCTATAATGCATAATGGTCTTCTCATAAACCTGAATCTTCCACTCCTCCCTTGGAATCTGGATCGACAGCCAGCTGCCCAAATACGTACTATATACTCTGTAATCAGCCATATTAACAAGGCAGGTTCCTAAAACATATCTACAGTTTTGTACATGGGTTATTTGTGATCGACAGCCAGCTGCCCAAATACGTACAATATACTCTGTAATCAGTCATATTAACAAAGCAGATTCCTACAACATAGCAACATTATATCTTCAGAAAACCTCTCTGCAAATTCAGGGATTTGACAGTTGTTTTCCATTGGTTCTGTTGGTTAATAAAGTCTGACGTTTGTTTTTGTCAGTTTTTTTTTTATATAGTTAATGGAGTTCCCCTTTTTAAATTACCTTGGAGTTCGGTATTTTTCTTTTATATATATTTTAGTTTTATATGAAATGGTTATTTGTGTTGCTGGATTGTGTCATCGATGTATATTCTTCATCTTCCTTTTTTATATAATGCTAGAGAATCGACATATACAGTGGATATCACTTCTATATTAACCTCGTATTAGAACTGTCAGAATAATCTGTCCTAGAACTGTTCCAAGTAGAACTGTCAAAATCAGTTCTAGGTAGTACTGTCGGATCAATTCTAGGTAGAACGTCCAAAATCAGTTCTAGTAGTGCATGTAGAACATTCAACAGAACTGACCAAATAACTTCTAACCGTAGAACTGTCAGCAGAACTGACTAAATCAGTTCTAACCATAGAACTGTCGGCAGAACTGTCTAAAACTGTTCTAGCCATTAGGTTATGGACACTTTCCGGAACAAAAAATGTTTACTTAAAACAGTGCTGTGATGAGAATTTTTTTATGTATATTATATTCTTTTGACTTATTTATATTTAAGACAAATAGTTCTTAGGACTGACTTAATCAATTCTAGCCGTGGAACTGACCAAATCAGTTCTAATCGTAGAACTGTTCTAGTCGTAGAACTGTTCTAGCCATAGAACTGTTCGTCACAGAACTGACCAAATAATTGGGAGTATTTTCTAAAACTGTTCTAGGGTAGAACTGTCAGAATCACTTCTAGGTAGAACTGTCCAAATATGTTCTAGGTAGAACTGACCAAATCAAAATCAGTTCTATGTTATAACTGTTCTAGCTAGAAGTGTATAGGTGTCAGGATGACAGTTCTACATACTGTCATAGAACAGTTCTCCTGGCAGATTCTGACAGATTTGATGAGAGGTTAGAAGTGATCTCCACTGTATGCGCAAACACATTTACATTAAAGGGTTGTGGTATAAAATATAATCAATGAAGCTGACAATTGCATAGTGTGATCCTTATGGTACATGTAGTGATGCTTTTGTCTTTTGTGTGAATTTGTGCTTGTAAATGACTTGATAGATTTTAGTGTTGACGTATTATGAACATTATTATTTTTTTAATATACATGTACACAAATGTTTACATGTATCAAATATCAAATTAAAATTTAGACACATGTTTACATAGTTTGCTACATGTATATTGCATTGTGTTTTTGTTGTATTTTTTAATTTAAAATGCCTGGCGAACTGCTGCTCAACAGTGTGAACATATGCCTTAGTGATATTATAATGCTATTCTAAAACATTGAAATCAGTATTTATTTTTTCATTCACAGATATATTTTGTTTTTCATTAGTGTTTGTGCATCTTCGCTAGCCAAGAGAAGGGAAGTGGATCGTAACCATTGACTAGCGAAGATGGTGTTTGTGTAACGCCGTATCAGCGCGATAAGGGATATATCGTGCCGATAGATAGTCTGGGATCCTGACCCAATTTTTGCTTCGCGTCAGTATTATAACCATATTTCGTGCCTGGTTTCTTTCGTTCTTCCAGTTAATTGCAGATATTTTCTGTATGATTGGGTAATATAAATGCATATTATAACCCTAGTAATTATTCTTAAGCAAACTTGTTATAAAAATACATAAATATTTCATACAATGATAGTCAATGTATAGCTTTTTGAACTCTAAAACGATAAAATACAGTAACTTATTCGTAGCTATCAATCTGACATGACCGTTTTCTTCAACAAATAAATCGTTCAACTAATAATTTTCCCAAAAAAGTGATATATTATATATTCAATAAGCTCAATATCTATCTATCTGGTCAGGACCCATTTGAATGCATACAGAAATAGAGAATATTGATTAGGTTCTTATACCATTAGAAAATTGAAGGAACAGTCTTATACAAATGTATCTAATCGTTTATTGTTTGCTATTTTGATTCTATAGTAAAAATGGAAAAGCTTACCATATAAATATATCATTTCATCTGCAGATTTCTATTTGCATTCTATAGATAGCATAAGAGGCATACACTATCTGGTCTACTTCGTCGTTGATTTCAGAATTAGAATTTGATCTTAATTTCTTGTTTAATATGGTATAAGATGCATCTTAATTTGAAGTACCGGGTGAATTAGGAGATAACTGATTGTATTTTAAGCTCCGACGGCATCAATTGGGGATTTGATGGTCTCAAATTAAGTTTACTGGCGACGCGTTAATGAAACTGACTGAAAACAACGTTAAAACATGTATTTAAAGTTTGCCATATGCCGTCTGCGTTTGCGCGTACGTCCAATAGCATCAATTGTCAATTCAGTTGTCAATTGATGCCATCGATAAATATGTGACGTTATCCAATAAAAATGAACGTTACAAATTTGTTGCATTAGAATTTTGCATTACCTGACACTGTTAATAGAGTTTTATTTCTTTGAAGCCACTTTGAGCACTATTGGCAAGTTCGTGGCGGGACGTTTTTATTGATTAAGGAAACCATAGTGCCAAGACAAAATTGCCAACCTTCGTCAGGAACAATGGCAATTCTAGTAATTAGTCGAACGCACCTGCAATGCATGTACGGGATTCGAACTCACAACTTCAGTGTTGACAGGCTAGTGGTACAGTAGTTGAACTACTATGACATATGAGCCACTAAGGCACAAATACTACATAATTATAATTACTCACTATGTACATAATAACATCTGAAATAACTTCTGTTGATAGATCATCTATGGTAGCCAACACACTTAAAACGAGACATGACACACATGCTAAAAACCTGAAAGACAAAAAATATTTTCAGAAAAATGATTTGAAACCCAAATAGTATCAATGCAAATTTAAGGTAAAAGTCTGAGTCAGCCTTTTTCTTTTACATTTTAAAACTCAAATATCTCGAATACTGATCAATATTTTTAGCTTATTTTGTTCCTTAACTAATGCTCGACCGACTTGAAGTATCAATTTTAAATTCTTTATTTTATTACTTTCACCTAAGGTCATCCTTAAATTAAATAAAATAGGAAAAATAATAAGACCATCGTTTTCATTAAAGAAATGGCTACCGACTTAGAACCATAGATAGATTATCGTCATTCGATCATTACACTGTTTTAATTACAGAATGTATAAAATATGATTATGAATAGATGTGAGATAGGATCCAAATGACAATTAAAATTCTTTTTAAAAACTTCAGGGCAGTAGAGGTACCCCTCACTTCAAATTTGTGTTAGCGCTAAATATCTTTATCATATTTCAAAATTTCGGTATTCTTTACTTAGGTGGCCAATTATTTCAATTCTGTAAACTCCATTAACATCCTCATTTATTTTAGAGTTTTGCTTGGACACATAACGTTGCCTTTGCTATTTTTGTATAGTTATATATCATCTCATTTACATTTTTTACAACTTTGACAACACAGATACATATCAACAATTCTGTATAAAAACACATTAAGTTGTTGTTTTAGAGGACAATGTTTTAATAAATGAGTGTTCAAAACTTCTCAGTGGAGTTTAAATAATAAAGTTTTGTATGCAAACAACCCCTTGGGACAATAAAGCACGAAATACCATTTCCATCAAATAAATTGAAAATTACAACTGGGACACTATTCATGTTATACATTGAGTTAATGCACTTAAGCTCATTGTTGTGCATTTATACAAGCAAATAGAGAACATAAAAACATGTTATTTATCTGCTTGTTATTTAATTTTAAACCAGTATCATGGTTTGTAAACAGCAATAAATTCTAAATGGTTGTAAACATCCGAGTTCCAGACGGTTTCTTGTCTCCTCTTATTATTACAGAGCCGCATCAAAATACCACTTATAATTCATCAATAGGACTTTATTCCGCTGTAATATTACATCTAAGGGCAATTTGATTGGACAGTGTCTGTCACCAAATTCACTACCGATGACATTTAACGCCAATTTAATTGGACAGTGTCTGCCACTAGTTCTACTACTGGAATCATTGGCAACACTCAGTCGACGTTTCCGGAAAAGTTAAAATGTTGCATTCTAAATATTTTGCATATTGTACTTTGTATTAGGTATTCAAAGAACTGCAACTATCAAATCAATTATGCGCATGACCAGGACTACTTCATTTACGACCGTCGAACCTCCAATTCACGATGATGACGACTCAGGAGATGCAGTATTGTTATTCCTTATAGCTATGTCAGGAATTTGAAATGAGAACAGTATAATCATACAGTTTGTATATTAGGGAACGACAATTGAACTTAAAAAAAACTGAAAGTTGACTTCATTTTAAATGTACACTTAGACTTTGGATCAAATACTTTTGTTGCCAAGAATTATTTTGTCGTTTATTTTAAAGAAAAAAAATATTTGAATGACAATATATGTTAACGTGTCTTTATTAATACATTTTTATAGTATGGTAATATCTCTTCAACACTTAAAAAATACTAAACAAACATAATTTCATACCCCACATATTGTTTTTGTAAATACAGACAACAAGTGTTGTTTATAATGATAGAAACTGAGATAAAAGAGAAATATATCTATTTTCTCGGTGTTATTTTACGAAGCAGACTGACTGATGATATTTCCTGATGTCTTTAGCCTCACTTTGATGTGACAACATATCGATTCTTGTCACGAGACGCAAAAGTCACATCAAAGAAAATTTCATGTAATCGGATGTCAAAAGTGTTTAATATGATTTTTTTCTTCTCAATTCATCCGATTGTAATCATATTGAAGCACTCCCTGACAAATGAAATAATAAAAAATACATATCAATTTTGCTAAAAAAATAAAGTATATTTTACGTTTTATTTTCAAGGGAAAGGCGTCCAAAAGTGATTCTTTTCCTCGTTAGGAGAAATGGTTTTGATGCATGGCAGATATATATTTTTGATAGTTTATGTTTACTTAGTTGTTTTCTCTTTTCAAGGCTAACAGCACCTGAGATCACCCCTAGTTTTTGGTGGGGTTCGTGTTGCTTATTCTTTAGTTTTCTATGTTGTGTCATGTGTACTATTGTTTGTCTGTTTGTCTTTTTTATTTTTAGCCATGGCGTTGTCAGTTTATTTTCAATTTATGAGTTGGACTGTCCCTCTGGTATCTTTCATCCCTCTTTTTTTAGCTTGACTTATTGTAGTAAATAAACTCATCATAGATACCAGGACTTAAATTTTACACTTACGTCAGACGCGCGTTTCGTCTACAAAAGACTCATCAGCGACGCTCGAATTAAAAAAATGTTTGTCTTTTTTGAATATAATATCTTTATTACAAATGTCTTCATAATTTGAAGTTTGCTTGTGGTGCTGTCTTTTAGTCATAAATTAGTAGATGTGGTATGAGAGCCAATGAGACAACTTTCGCTCCAAGTCATTATGTGTGAAAAGTAAACAATTATAGGTCAAAGTATGGCCTTTAACACGTAGCCTTGGCTTAAACCGAATATCAGGCTATAAAAGTCCTCAAAATGGCTGATGTAAAACCATTCAAACGGTAAAACCAATGGTCTAATCTATATATAAAAAAACAGAAACGAGAAACAATGTGTTCTACACCAACAAACGACAACCAAATACATGTAGTATACAAGAGATACCGACTTAAAACTGGCACAGAACTTGAGTTATTAAAAAGAATTTGACAAAAATCAAACCATGATTACATTTGTACATTGAGCTTTGAAGAATAATAAGTTTTAAAAATTATGCGCATCTTCAACCTTTGATGTAAAATGTTACTAGGAAAATATTTTCTTGAATCCGGACAGCAAATGTTCAGATATTTTTGCAAGGCTCAGTAACATTAATAAACATAGGATTTTGTCCTGTCTTATCCCTAGATGAGCTTTAGTAAGCAGTATTTGCTGATAAGTTTGGCTTCTCAAAGCTCTTCAACTTAAATTTGAAATTTTGCCTTTTTACTTTAACTATCCGAGCGTCAATAATTAGTTCTTTTGTAGACGAAACTCGCGACTGGCATACTAAATTGACTCATCATAGATACAGTACTAGGACTAAAACTCTACACTTACGCCAGACGCGCGTTTCGTCTACAAAAGACCAGTGACGCTCGAATAAAAAATGTAAATTATACGTCAGGTATTGCTTATGATTTTCTTTTTCAAAAATTCAACAATAAGCAATATTTGTAACAAAAGTATCAAACTATATGACCTCCAATAGGATTAAGCGTACTATACAGCAATAACAACCAGTGTAAGTAAATATTAGTACTTTGTCAATGGAAATATAAGTATGATATTTTAAGTGCATGTAAATAAAATTCTGTGTGACCGAGTATTAATAGAAGGATATCGAACGTAATCTCTGTTATTGCATAAGTAAATAATATCGATACAGAACTGCTTATATTATTCCCGCGTATTTGTATAGATACACTAAATAAACAATTCTTGCTCTGACGATAGACACTTCACCGACTTCAAAAGATAGAAAAAAATCGCTTAAAATAATAAATAACTGATGTTTATGTTATGATTACGTATTTTGCATATACAATGTGCATTGTTATTTGTTTTTAATGCTTAGAAAACTATTTCAACCTTCCTTTGTTAAAGCGAATTACCATTATAAATATTCGTGTAAGAGGTGTTTTTTTTATTTTTTCAATAACTATAACAGGTGGTTAATTCACTGGAAAATGTTTCAGATAAGTTTTGTTCAAAAGTCATTCAGATTTACATAAAATTCTCTGTGTCCTTGTTGTTTGAACTGTCAATAAACAACTTATGGGTTTTAACTCAATTTGTTAATATGCCAAAACACAAAGCCAACGTTTAAAACTATAGTATTAATGAATGGGTATTTTTATAATGGCCCTGTTATATGTCCAAGGTCTGTAATAATGGTCGAGGAAGTCTGTAAAGGCCCGAGGCAACGCCGAGGGCCATTACAGACATCGAGGCCATTATTTCTTACCGAGGACATATAACAGGGCCATTATAAAAACACCCATTTCTTAATACATTTATTAACCAACTGAAAAAAGTGTATGTGTTGCTGCCAACTTGATGTATTCTCTTACTCTTTTAATGACAGTTTAGTTTGAAAAAAATAATTTGTACTTCACCATGATCAAGCTTTAAATATACCAAATATTCAAAATATTAAGTTGAAAGAAACTATGTGTTGAAAAACAGGATGAACAGTGATCCCTTTATGTGGTTCTTTAATGTTTGTTGCTGGTTACTAAATTAAATAAAATACAAAAGGGTATTATACTCTTTACAGCTTAATTTTAATAACTTTATTAAAACCCTAACTTAATACAGACAAGCTGGGCATTAATACAGGGCCATTACAGAAAAACAGGGCCATTACAGAAATAACAGGGCCATTAGAGAAAAACAGGGCCATTACAGAAAAACAGGGCCAATACAGAAAAACAGGGCCATTACAGAAAATATGTTATTTTTAATAACCAGTCATTTTTGGCAATAATGTACTTAGTTGGTTAATAAATTATTTTTAATCTTTTACAATCATTCTAAAAGATGTTGTAGTCTTTAGTTTTCTATGGTGTGTTTTGTGCACTATTGTTTGTCTGCCTGTTTTTTTCTTCTTTTAAGCCATAGCGTTGTCAGTTTATTTTTGATTTATTAGTTTGAATGTCCCTCGGATGTCTTTCGTCCCTCTTTTATAGGAGAGATAAAATCTTGTCTACCAATTTTCATACACGTGTTTTCGTACATTGGATCTTTCTGTCCGTTCCTAGAAGTTTGCACTTTTAACGTAGTATATTTTATTTTAAATACCTAACGTTTTAGCTTTATGTTCTTTTTAAATAAATAAATGTTTGCTGATAGTAATGTACATGTTAATCCCGATGCTTGGATATTTCGTGTAGAGTTTATAAATTGATCTAACGTCTATATTGAAGCAGCCATTCAATTTAATACATTTGAAATCTGTTTTTTTTACATTAATTACGCAGTTAGTTTTTCTCGTTTGAAATGATAAGCAACATTTTTCATTTCAAAGCCTTTTATAGCTGACTATGCAATATGGGCTTTGCTCATTGTTGAAGGCCGTATGGTGACCTATAGTTGTTACTTTCTGTGTTATTTGGTCTCTTGCGAAGTGTTGTCTCTTCGGCAATCATACTATACGGACTTCATGTACAGGAGTGTGCTCCTTACGCAGAAACTGCTCCAACAAAGTTATGAGGAGGACAGATTAAAATTGACACTCCGTAAATTTTATGGACACCATCACGAATTGGTGGACCCATATGATGTCTCTTTAACCAAACTAGCTAAGGACATTTTTACCACATGGTAGATTGTGGCTTGTCATTATGTCGTCTAATCTTTTAATTACCAAACGTGACTTATTCCCGATTGTGACTGTTTTGCTGAATGTGAATTCGTATTACTATAAGACGTGTTTCTGTACTTGTTTATCCCAAATTTATGTATTTAGTTTACATGTTTAATGTTATATTTGTAATTCTCATTTTGTCAAATGTGTTGACGTCTTTTTATTATATTTAGGTGTTACGGATGGAAAAATTAATCACCGCCTTTATTTATTATATTTAATTTCGTACGATTAATTACGTTTGATTCATAACAAACTGGACATATATATATATTACAGTTAATTGCTATTAATAAGTATTGCAATATGCATTTTGTTTTAATAAATTATCAGTATTTAGTTCTAATATAATCTTTAAGCAATCCTAATTCTATCTCACTTTTGAATTATAGTTTTTCATGTGTGACGTCATGCTGTTTCTAAATTTCATAAATTCAAATGTGGCATAACGTTTGCCTTTTCGCCATCGTATGTGACGTCATTTTTTTTAATTGCGTTGACGCCTGGACTGATTAGGGTGTGTCTATGCTGTATTGAACTTGGCATCATGTATTCGGGTTTAGTTTTCTGTAATAAGTTAATACTTCAGTTTCATTATGAATATATCTTTCACATTCATTTGTTCAAATTTACTGTTTGCAATACTAGTAGCATGAATCGTTCTATATAAAAGTGTTCTTATCCCGGGCATAAAAACAATGCCGTATTTGGCAAAACCTTTTCAACTTTTGATCTTCAATGCTGTACAACTTTGTACTTTTTTCAATTTCGATCTTTTATATCTGGGCGTTATGTATTCGGGTTTAGTTTTCTGTAATTAGTTAATACTTTAGTTTCATTATGTATATCTCTTTCATATTCATTTGATAACATTTACTGTTTGCAATAGCATGAATTGTTCTATATAATAAGAATGTTCTTATCCCGGGCATACAAACAATGCCGTATTTGGCAAAACCTTTTCAACTTTTGATCTTCAGTGCTGTACAACTTTGTACTTTTTTCACTTTCGATCTTTTATATCTGGGCGTCACTATTGAGTCTTGTGTGGACTAGACGCGTTTTTGGCGTATTGAATTTTAAACCTGATGCTTTTTGTTATCTATTAATCATGCTTTTCTTTGTCTAATATGGTCTCCTTTTTATTTGTATTGTAGTCCTGTAATATTATGTTGTCATTTCAATGTTATATTTAACTTTGCCATTAAAGTGCGAGGTTTGGCATGCCATAAAACCAGGTTCAACCCACCACTTTTATTCCCCTTTAAAAGTGTCCTGTACCAAGTCAGGAAGATGGCCATTGTTATAATATTGTTCGTTTCTGTGTGTGTGTTGCATTTTAACGTTGAGTCGTTCGTGTTTTCTCTTATTTTTTAGATAAGACGTGGCACGGTACTTGTCTATCCCAAATTCATGTATTTGGTTTTGATGTTATATTTGTTATTCTCGTGGTGTTTTGTCTATTGCTTGGTCCGTTTCTGTGTGTGTTGCGTTTCGGTGTTGTGTCGTTGTTCTCCTCTTATATTTAATGCGTTTCCCTCGGTTTTAGTTTGTTACCCCGATTTTGTTTTTTGTCCATGGATTTATGAGTTTTGAACAGCGGTATACTACTGTTGCCTTTATATACCACATCGTCTTTTTTTTATTTATATTTGCCAAAACAGTAAATGTAAATGTATTCATAAATAAGATGAAGTCAGGATAATTTTATCATTTTGATCAATTATCTGTAAATTTCAATTTATTTTGTTTTCTAATTTCAAAAGTGCAGTATTGCATAACTTGATAATTTTCCAACTGGGATACCCAAAAGACATCGTGCAATTAATTATATCTAAAAAAGACTACCTGTAATCAATTTAAACATCTGCAGTTAACAAACAAAATCTATTCCAAGTGTCTTGAAGACAGTTATTGTTTAATTTGAAACCTTAGAGGAATTTCAAATCCAGATTAATGTCTTGAAAATTCCATTGTTTGGTTTCATTACGGTTTAAAGTTGTTTACACAGCTGATTCGGTTATATATCATTGTTTGTGACTTTTATATGACAAGTATCAATTTAATCATGCTGAGTTTTCTAGTCAGAGACAATCAAGGATGAAGTAAATAGTGAGAGTGGTATACTTTTACAAAACAATTAATTAAACAACATGAACTAAAGATGACCTCAGGCTTTGTCAGAAACAAACAATTACTTATAACAAGTACGGTGCACACGGACATTTTATTACGTTTTTCTCGAACAAACTCTCGTCACAAGAATCTACATAGACGGTTATTACGTTTTTTTCTCGTACAAACTCACGTCTTAAAAATCTACATAGACGGTTATTACGTTTTTTCTCGTACAAACTCACGTCCTAAGAATCTACATAGACGGTTATTACGTTTTTTCTCGTACAAACTCACGTCCTAAGAATCTACATAGACGGTAGCACTGCGGATAATTAAGTTCAATCATTCATTGTCTTTACATTGTTATATTGAATATTGTTTGTCTGTTTTGTAGATTCTGTATCTTTACAATAAATTATAGTTGTGTGTTTGCTTTTTTTTCTTTGTACATGTATACTCACATGAGAAGAAAATTAAGATTTACGTATTCAGTAAGATTCATTGTCTCGTTATTTTTCTTCAAAACATAATATCACGTGAACAACTTTATATAATACAAAATATATACACCAAACGATAGAAATCATTACTTAACAACACAAGACTTTAATTTAAACTATTCAAATAACCAATTTAAAGTTCGTACAAATTTGTAGACAAAAAAGATGATTAAAATTTATTTTTGAAAATACACGAATACCATGCACAGAATAACACATGTAACATCTTAATCAATTTAAATTCGGGAAAAAACCTACTGGAAAAATGTTTAACCACTGCTTGCCTTGGAGTTACATTTCGAAAGATAATCACCAATTTATATGCACAACAAAAATTGATTTTTCTCGCCTTACATAATCTTTGTTCGGATCAGTTTATACAAGACTGTTAGCATCTGACTACAAAATAGAACAACCATTCTTCTATCTATACACACAGGTCAAGACGACCAAATTCCAAGCTATTAGGAATTTATCTTTTAGATTAATATCAGACAATCTTTGCATCTCTTTCTACTGAACGGTATTGATTAGATCAAAAGTTTTGAATTATCAATTGAAGGGCTGTGTAATTTCTGTAGAAGCTAATTGGTACGGATATAGACACAAGATAGTTTTTATACGATTTGACTTGTGTAGTGGTGAATGCAAATTTTCGTTTTTGCTTTCTATTCTTGAAAGAACTGATTTGTACTCTTAATGTAACATACAAATGTATAAGTTATGGCCGTTGTTAAATAAGGCAACAGTAGTATACTGCTGTTCAAAGGTCATAAATCGATTGGGAGAAAAGAAATCCGGGTAACAAACTGAAACCCAGGTAAATACATCCACTATCGGTGTTGATAAATAAAGGCAACTATAGTATACCGCTGTTAAAAGTCAGAGAGTCAGAGAAATCAAATCGTGGTTACAAACTCAAACAGCAGGAAAACACATCAAAACAGTAACAGCTTTTTCACTTATTTCTAATCCGTCAATTTTGCAATTATTCAGCAGTCTGATGTATAAATCTAAATGTGAAGCGGATGATACCCAAATCGATAGTATAAGTCGAAGACTATCTGTCAATATCAAGATCATAAAAAATGAAAATCTACTAATAGTTATCAAAGGTACCAGGGTTATAATTTAGTATGCCAGACGCGCGTTTGCATTACATAAGATCATCAGTGACGCTCAGATAAAAAAATTGCAAAGCCAAAACAAGTACAAAGTTGAAGAGCATAAGACAAACAGCAGTCTACATACAAAACACAACATAGAAAACCGGACTGTGAGCATCATGAACCCCACCGAACCCGAGGGTGATCTGAATATCAATACGATTGATTCCTGACAATTTATGGAAAAGGATATGTAACAGCAGTCTTTTGACTGAAAGGAAGCAGTTTATCATGTGTATACATTAAAAAAAAATGAAAATCAAACGAAACTAGATAATTGCTTTTTTGCTGTATTCATACAGAAATTAGCAACAAACACATGGGTCAAGACTATGAGACTGAAGGGTGCACATAACATGCAGAGGGAAGCTTGCTTTGTCCTCTATTTTTGGCTAGCCAGAAAAAACTGCAGGTGGAATAGTTTAGTTTTTTCTGTTTTTTTCTTATGATCTCTGCATTGGTTTGCATTTTTCAGATAGTCTGTAGTAACAATAAATGTTGTTTTAAGGTGGCTCTGGGTACAAAATTCAGCAAAAATTAAACTTTATTTTTTATACAAGTTTTATTTATTACACTATTTATATATTACTTATGATATGGTACAATAATCAACCAAAAAATTGATTCTGTTTGGCCAAGATGACTTTTAAAATGTTTATATCATTGAAAAAGCTCCAAATTATCTCCCTTTGGTGCAATAAATGCCATTTTGTCATTAAATTTGAATAACTTTTTTAACTAAACATGACCTATATTTTTATTATTGTTTTCAAATAAGCTGTACATAAACTAAATAATTGTAAAATTAAGCGATTTCTGTAATTAGGTTATTTTTTATTTCGATATTACATCTATTTTCCTATTAGTTTAACAGAAAAAAAGGACATTAACAAAAATGTATGCTTCTTCCAGAGGCAGATTGTGAGCTTAAATGAACGGTGACTCCATCTTTTTATTTCATTTTTCCTTTAAGTATATGATAAAGTTCATTTATAAAAAAATATAGCGAAATCCTATATTAGAAAAAAAATTTGATTTATACCCAGGAGCCCCCTTAATTGTTTTAAAATGCGACGAATTGCAGACACCCATGAATTAAAATCATTGACAAATAACTTTTAAATAGGTATATAATACCTACTGACGGTACATACTATAACATTGACAGGTCAATTCATCTGCTTTGGGTAATGGAAGCTATTCATTAACACAGGCATCAACTTTCAGAGCAAACACTTCAAATGTTAAACCTATTAAATATCCTCTTTTGTTATTAATGCGTATAACAGTTCAGATAGAACACTAGACTTTAGTTTTTGAATTTTAACAAGCGCGCAATACAATTAGTAAAAAATGATAAAAATCAACTAAATTATTTTCCATATGATTAAACGCAGATATTCCTTAATGGTCCATGACAATATGATGGTGTCCGAAAAAAAACCAACACATTCATGATGATAACTTTAGCTTTAACAAAATAACTATTGATTCAATAGTTTCCTTGTAAAATATTTGAATTAGAACATACTTATTCAATCTAATTGCTATACAGTACTCTAAACAACATTAAATGTTTTTTACGTGTCTACTTTTGTCAGACATTTTTTTTATTTATAACTTTGTTTTCTATAAGAAAATGTCCGTTATCAAAAGCTTTTCATAAAAGGTTACTGTAACAAGACACGCAACACATACCCTCGAGGCCTATTATTTAAGATTCTAGTACCTAGTGATTTAATCCGTTATTACAAGCGCTTAAGCTTGTTGACTAAGATAAGTACTGATGTCGCCAATGTATGTTCGATTTTCTTGATGTATTGCCTAAATACAAGCGGAAAATGACAATAGCTATGTTTTAACATAGTTTTTTTTTTAATTGGGTCCGTCGAGTAAATATTTAACTTACCGACGCACATTCAAGAACTAGTATCACGTGTGATATTATGTGCATCAGAAAATATTTAAGACTGCAAAATGAAACGTCTAACTTTCAAATATTGCATAAAGCAGTTTAAGTATTGCTGCTTCCAACAATAAACTAGTAGACACCTAATTTAGAGTTCGATGCATTTTTGTCAAAAACTTTGGTTTTAGTGAACATCAATCGTGCGTTCAGGGGCATCGTCACTTCCGTTCCCATGTTGAGCTTGTGGTTGGAAAACTTTGGTGCTATATTGCAATAATTATTCGGCAAATTGAATTTTCATAATTGACAATCAGCCCTGCTTTCATTTGGGAATTATATTATTTTTAGTTTATCCTGCACAATGACGATCACTAAGACGATTTATGAACGTTAATATTGCAGGGATACAGGCAAATGCGTCAATAAAGGCGGCATAATTGACGATTTTTTTTTCCGTTGAAGGACAAACGCTAAAGTGACTATTATTAATACATCGAACTATATGATTGAAAGCAATACTGAATACATGTAGAAGTTTAAACTAGTGAAGCTTTAAACGCATGGAAGCATTTCATCGAACGACGATAGTTTCTACATATTTGTATTGTTTAGTTTCATAAAAAGCAAGATTCAGAACACCCTACATGTATTTACAGATAAATTATAGTACCAAATATAAGCGAAAACATAAAGAATAAAAAAAGAAATCGAAAGCAAAAACCACTACAAATATATTTTCTTTCCCTTATAACAAACACTAATTGCATTTAGGGAATAATTCATAATATTGAATCAATATGCTGTAATAACCATTTCGCACATGTAGAATGATTTCTAATTTGCAAAATTGCTGTCTGGATACAACAAGATTAAACATTAAGGATATGTTCAAATATACCATTAATTGATTCAACCTAATAACAGTCTGGGAGGTTTATATTTCTTCCCTAACTGTACCTCAATTTATTAATCTAACTCCACAGACTGTGAACTGTAACAATCTATTAGTACTACCGCTAATTTGTATCTGTCAACAACAGGGAAATGTAATCAAATCTACTAGATTCATACTCACCATTACTACTCGATAGGCGATAATGAAATCATATTATTTCTAAATTGTGGATATGTGCTGCCTTTTATTGTTTATAAATGAAATCATGTTCTCAGAAGCACGAAGGAAGTCTTAAACTCTAGCTTATATTCTAGATATAACTATATATGGATTTATTCACATTTGTAATGGCTACTGAACACATTTCCTGACATTTTAGAACCAATGTGTTGTCAAACGGTATATTTAAAAGTTTTTCTTACATAAAAGATACATGTTATCCTCTCGAGGATATCACCATCCCGTAGTGTTCTTACTGTCTATTGTTATTGAACTTTCAATTACTTTTACATTTTTTCTCTGTTTTTGTTAATAAAGTATTGATTTTAATATTTTGACTTCGAACATCACTAATAGACGCATTGATTATCAATATGCAATACTGGTGCACTTACATTTAGTACTTTATATCGTGACAACAATCCTGTTCCCTTTTCACGAATACTTACACTTAACCCAATTAAGAATATTTTATCGGGATTGTTAAAACATGAGCAACATTGTGCACATGCGGTTGCAGGGTATGATTCCTTTCGGAGCACCTGAACCACCTGTTTTCGGTAACTTTTCGTGAGTTCGTGTTGTATAGTCTTAAGTGTTTATGTTGTGTCTTGTGACTATTATTTGTTTAGCATGAAAACCATTAGCAACGCATAGTGGAGCAGGACCTCCTTACCCTTTTGAGCACCTGAGATCACCCAGAAAAATTTTCTTTTAAAACCCCCAAAAAGGAAAAAACAATACAAAAATAAAAGAACACAGTTAGTAGATATTAACCAAAACATCAAACTAACAAGAACAAAAACGAACAAAATCAAAGCACAAAAACAAACAAAACAATCATAAACAAAAATGCAACCAACTGAAGAAAAAAAAATGAAAAAAAAAACCACCCAAAAGTCAAGAAAGTCTTCAGAATCAATTGTCACATGCTATTATAACTAATGCCGAATACCATGCCTCAGATATAACCTTATCCCTTTGATCAGAAACTTTCTAGATCACAATACGTATGACTCTATCCATTAGTTTCACCGTTTGTTCTTGACGTCATACCAACACTCAGTTTATTGACGTTTATATTGAAAATGAATCCATGTCTGATTATTTTATACAAGCTTTACCAATAACTTTTCTTGCTATCCTATACTTTATGTCAATATCAATTATATGCCGTAAAATAAAATAGACGTTACAGTCAGATATGTTTTCAATATAGAACAATATTACACGAAGCTTGAGAGCTAAATTATTATTTTTTTATTTGATTATCAAGATCTTAGACAAAATGTATAAACGGTGTCAACCAAAAGTTCATTTGGGATCTACGACACAAGATTAAAATAAAAACTAACTATTTTACCATAATACAATAAATGGTAGCTAATGGTGCGTTTTGTTTGTATTCACTTATAGTGCAGTTACGTTTAGTGTTGGGTTATACAAAAAAGTACTAATTTACAAAAATATGTTTTTATAGAAATCCATAAAATGTTATCAATGTTCATACATGTAGTACAAAACAAATACTTTTGAGATAAAAAAAATTAAACAAAAGGCGAAATATATCAAAAACGATATTCAAACGCATAAGTCAAACCAACTGACAATGCCATGGTAAAAAACCAAAACGACAAAATACAAATAGCATGCAAAACATAAAAAAATATAATTTTTTTTTATTCTTGAAAACGCAGTTCTACAGGACATAAAATTACATGAAATTATCACATACTATGCCAGGATTAAAAAAAAAAGACCACGCATTTCGTCAAAAAAACATTGACCAGTGGCACTCGAAAAAAAAGAAAAATTAAAAGGCCAAATATAGCATGAAGAAATAATTCAAAAAGGGTTTTGCAAAATACAGCTAAGGTTATCTTTTCCTGTCGTAATAAATCAATGTTTATTTTCAAACGTTCAAGGTTAAATCCTCTCTTTAAACCAAATACTAATAATTCGATATTATACGCTCTCATTCTGATATCATAATGCGTACAGTACTGTATGACTCTTTCCTTTATTTTCACCGTTTCTCTATGACGTCATACCGACGAACACTCATAGTATTGATAAAATTGAGAATGGAAATGGGGAATGTGCCAAAGAGACAACAACCCGACCATAAGAAAAAAACAACAGCAGTAGGTCACCAACAGGTCTTCAATGTATCGAGAAATTCCCGCACCGGAAGCGTCCTTCAGCTGGCCCCTAAACAAATTCAGTTGGAATGTTGGTGAATTGGTGATTTCTTTATTCAGAACCTCAAATGTAATATTGAAACTGAATCCTTGCCTGATTATATTATTTTATTTATTATTTTGTGTCAATGTCAATTATATCCGTTTACGCAAAATAGATGAAGTTGATTTTCAATAAGGAACAATATTAGGCTTTAGAAACTAACTAGTAGTATACTGTGTTCTAAGATTATCAAGTCACATTCTAATCCATTCAGATTCTAAGTTACAGTAAATACCTATATTTCCTTAATATAAAAGTGACTTTTTACTATACCACTTACAGTGCAACTACATATACTGTATACTATCAGGTATAGCGTAATGATTAAAATATTTTGATAATGTCCATATGAGAAATTAACACTTAAGAGGGATAATAATTATCTTCTCTATGTAAATTTTTATTCTTCCAATAAAAAAGTGACACTACAAACACACGCTCACATGTAAACTTAAAAGGAAATTGACCCAATTTCAAAATTGACTGACATATTTCCATTCTAAGTTCAGAGATAAATGCGTCGTTATAATGACCATGTATTCTAATCAAAGATATTACTTGAAAATAAAATGTAGAACTGTATAATTTTGATTGACAAGTATTATTTGAAAGCAGCCTTCAATAATATAACAATGCATATCTGCTCGATAAATTGTTGATTACTGAACTATACACCAAAGGGAATACAAATTGAAGGCTTTGTTATGTAAAAAAAAGTAAATCTTTAGTAAACGTTATAAATACTCACTCGATATTTGTAATAGACTTATTTATTCTTACATGAAATGACAGCCTAACTTTTGTTATTGTTCATTTGTTTGTGAATTGACAGTACTATGCGTATCGTGTATTTATCCGAGGTCACCTCATTGACCGAGGATGTTCAGACGATGAATTGTAATCTACTTACATAGATATAATTAATGATAAACTTATATTTTTTTCAGGTCATAAAAATTAAAATAGTTAAAGAAATTGTTTTGATAAAACTGGAATAAAATCTTTTTCTCAATGAACCAAGAGAAAACAAAAACAATTCAAAGCAAAAAACACAAGCATCAACAATGAGAACAAGAGTAAGCAGCAATAACCCATTTTTAAATCAGTGATGGTCTCAGGTAATCTGAACTCATTTTCAATTGCTTGTAACAAGAGTTGTTTAAACATTGCCGAAGTATGTCACTTGAAAACATATTGATATCTACTAGAGGCAGTTTCACATTCTAAGAAAATTTCTTAGTTAGATTTAATTCCTGAAAATTACCTTTTGCGTACAAATGATATGATAACACTTCTATGTGAAATAGCTGATATTTTGTCTGTACGTCCATGTGTTGTTTTTCTGTGATTTAATAAAGCATTGGCAAGATAATTCTTAAGACACAGCTAGTTGATTTAGTTCTCTCACTTATCTTTACTCGGAAAATGAACCCTACGCCGCATTTGGAAATCCAATATATTTATTACAAAAAAGATTTAATATCAGAAATAATTTCATACAAAGTACTATTTATGAGTTATATGCAATCATATTTTCCGTGTGGTTTGATTAAGTAACTTTTCTAATAAGTCTTTCCCCAATGATCATATATCATTGATTTGTGATATATATATAATAAAGTTATGAATAATTTATCTTAAATGCATGCATTGAAATAGCTGACATTTGAAAACAAAAAAACCGATTCCTCAATTTAGGGCAGGGAAATGTGTGTCACGTTTAGTCAAATGATGGGATTTCCGACTTATAATTTTGTCTACTCCATTCCCTATTCAATTTCAATTATTGTTTAGTGAATAAACTCATCGTAGATACCAGGATTAAAATTTTGCATTTGCGCCAGACGTGCGTTTCGTCTATATAACTATTATCTGTGACGCTCGAATACGGTAATGGTATGCCTCCTCAACAGAGCGAAATAGTGTCAAGTTCAAATTAAAAAAAGGAATAATAAAACATCGATGACATATAATTGTGTCATGTATTCTTCATATTTAAAAGGTGGCGACCATTGATGTAATTTGGGATGGAGATAGGAGGGTTTATAACAAATTGCCGTGTCAGAATCTAATAAATCCTGGGTAATATTTCAAAAGTGTACACCAACACGTGATTGGTTAAAAATGTCAAAAACAATAGAAATTAAATCGATGACGTGACGTTATTTACATTTTGGGGTACGAACAATGAAATCACCCAAGATGCTTTAGAGCTGAAACGGCCAATTGGCTACTCATTTTCATCTTTTGCATTAATTCATACATTGCTTGGTGCATAATGCATTTATTAATGTTCAGCTTTTACCAGGTCAGATATTCATTTAACCCCCCCCCCCCCCCCCCCCCCTCAAACAATATCTTCTAACACAAACTAATGCATCTATGGAAAAAGTAGAATAACAAGAATACCAAACTCCAAGGAAAATTTTAAATTAAATTCCCTGATCAAATTACAAAATCAAAAGCTCCATACGTCTATATTTACTAATTACAAAAGTAGTGTATTTTATATGCGCTACAGAGAGACACACAATTAGCTACAAACAATTACTACACAAAGCGGTTATAATAAATCAAAATTCACAATTATTCATAATTAGAGTTATCATAAATTGTACAGAAATGGACATCACCATTTGATAAACTTCCTTTTTGGGTAAAGATTAATAGAATATCGCAACATGAACATATTCATTTCTTGCCAAAAGATATGGTTTTGATTTAAGAATGACACGACAGTAATTATTTTGTTTATTTCTGGAAAAACCTAATTGTGAACTCACATTAGCCTGAATAAAGTTTAATAAAAAAAATATCTGAATTGAAAGATGGTGGGTGACAAATCTCATTTTACAATGACAACATGTAACTAGAGCAACTACTTGTTTTTGAATTGTAATATAGAATTTTTTCTTGTTTTGGTACTATATAATTTTCAATCAAGTTAACATTTATTTTAAAGGATCAAAGACGTTTTAAATGTTACAACCATGCCCAAAATGTACTGATCATAATTTATAGTTACATGCATTATGAAATAATAATCATTATAAAAATCTTTTTAAGGTGGTACCCAACACTTTAACTAAAATTAATTTGGCTCGTTTAAATTTCTTAAAATTTTGACAAAGTATTTACTTTGACCTTTTTACAAATATATAAAAATTTCAAAAAATTTGAACCAACCGTTTTATCAGAAAAATTACACTGGTTATATAGCAGTTTGACAAACACTTATTTTGATCATTGAAAAGCTTAATATTCCCTTAACAACACAACGTAATTAAAACGTTTAGCTGATTTTACAGAGTTATCTCCCTGTAGTGTTAGGTACCACCTTAAACGATTATTTTTTTTTTTAATTTGAACTTTAAGGAGAAAATATGCTCCTATGCTTAACAACCTGCGACGACAGATGCATATACACTTTAAGATGTTTATCCAATACATTTCATGCACTACAAATCCAATAAACATGTGTCATGCTGAGAACTGCATGAATTGAGATATTGTTTATTTTGAAACATTAAAAAACCAATTTCTTGTGATTTGTTTTTAATTGAAATGATACGGCAGTTATTATTGTTTTTTTTTCTTGAAAACCAGATCGAGAACTCGCATTAGCCTAATCAAAATTATAAAATATATATAAATCATTTGAAAGATGGTGATATATAACTATGACATTTAGATCTTTTCCTAACTATGCTAACCTCTTTTTTTATTCGGCACACCATTGGTCAGTTTACGTATTCTATGCATTTTAAACAAGAAAACTTTGCTTTAATAAAAATCGCAGAAACGTGTCCTCTATGTACCCGTATGATTGTATATTTGTATGCATTATGCAATAAAAAGCATTTGAAAACATGTTTTGTTTCAAGTTCCAATTTTAAGGTGAATGTATTGCTCCTATGCAAAATAATGTTTGTTTCACCCGACGACGACAGATGCATATACACTGTAATATATTTATTCTCTATATTTCATTTGCTACAAAACCAATACGTTTTTAATTTGTATTAATATGCTCACAACTGAATGATCTGAGATATCGTTTATCCATGCCTACTAACGATAGAGCTATAGAAAATATCTGGACGAAAGGCAATAACATAGCTGTAAACCTTTAACAGTGAAACAATAAAAAGCCCAGAAATAATAAAGTACATGCGAAGTATGAACAATAAAATATGTTTAGTGACAGCTCAGATTATTCTACATTCAATATAAATGATATCAATTTTGTGCAGTGTTGTTGAATGACATACTTATTTTCGAACCAAATCCTTTTTTTCATAAAACAGCTTCATAAACGTTCGTATATATTTATATTATATATGTCCTAAGTCGTTTTTACTTCATTTCGTACAGAAATATTTATTGACTTTGTTTTTTTTTCTGTAGTTTTTAAAGACTGCTTCATAAAAATCTATAGTATTGGCATTATAACTTAAGTTTGATCTTTTTTAATATCTATAAACTCATCGTTCATGTAATATAATCACGTTTTGTCTTCAAAAGCTTCATCAGTGACGCTCGAATCAAAAGTTTAAAGAGTCAAATAAAATGAAACAGCATTAAATGAAACTTCATGTCAACACAATAGTGCTTACTTCTGGGCAATGTAACTGTCAAAATATTAAGCATTCCAAGTTATATTTCCATAGCATACCCTAAAACGTTGTGATTGTTTAAAAAAACATATTAAACAATTGAAGTCATGACAATAGCATGACTTTTTATTTTATTATTTTGGGAATTTGAACATAGTCCTCTGAATTCTTAAAGGGCGTAATGTAAAGCGATGTTATACATATTACGTGTTTTACCATTTCAAATGAATTCAGTTAAAAAAAACAAAAAAAAACAATATTGTAAATTCACTAAAACAAACACGTGGACAACAGTTTCAAGAAGAATTTGCACATTTTCATTGGACATAATCTAGTTACTTATCCCATGTATGTAATTTCAGGGTGTGTTTGGATAGAAGCATAAGGCAACCTATAGTTACCCATAGATACTTTTGGGTACCCATGGTTTGATATTTAGAAATTAGTAAACATAGTCGTATATCCAAACATAGCATGTAGTAAAAGATGCAACTCTTTCAGGAAAGGTTGTACGTTTCGATGTATTTTTACCATTTTAAAAAACATTAGAATACCAAATATATTGAACAACTCAACAGAACATACCAACAGCTTAGCCGCGGAAGAAAATTGATAATCAAACAAAGACAAGCAAATGTGATCAATAAACATATTGTCCAAATAGCCTGTCTTACTAAATGCACAACATATTTAGATTGTATATGCCAAAAAACAATTTTGTCTGTACAAATTGATGGTGCCAAACCTATATAAAACAAGAGTACTCAAGGAACTAGAAACATCAGTTCTTAAATCAATATAATTTTTTTTATAATTATTTTATCTTATGATGTTATCTTTAAGCCCTGCATTTTCACTTGAGTATATTGAGAAAACAATTGATAAATAATGACAAAAAGGGAGATACAACGGTCAATATTAAATATAGGCAACAGTAATATACCGCTGTTCAAAATTCATAAATCGATTGAGAAAAATCAAATCCTAGTTACAAACTAAAACTGAGGGAAACACATCAAATATAAGAGGGGAACAACGACACTACAGAAACACACCACTAAAATGATCCACACACAGAAACGAACTAATATAACAATGTCCATTTTCCTGACTTGGTACAGGAAATTATAAGAAACAAATGGTGGGTTGAACTTGGTGGTTGTGTCTAGCTAAACCTCGAACATTTATGGCAATGTGAAGTATAACACTTAACGACACCATTACATGACAGGAACACAGCACACATAAATACAAAAACATTCAGGACATAGAATTACGCAAATATCCACATTTAGACAAGTCGAAGGAAAACAGATAACGACATAACTGGACAATAAATTACAGAGAAATAAAAGGATTATATAGCACTACATACATGTAGCATAAAAAAGATTGACTTAATCGAAAATGTAGTGAACGGAATTACCAAGAAAACAATGAATAAGAAGTTGTGAGGAAATAATAGATAAATACAAAAAGTGAAATAACAAAAATATCAAATTCCGAGGAAAATTCAAACCAGAAAGTCCCGAAATAATATAATTGTGTATTAATGTTGTTATTGATGTGTTCCATTTCTAATAAGATGTGAGTATATGGAAATCATCATTTTAACTCCAATCCATAAGAACAAGACTTAGTACATAAAAGTTATTTTAAATCTTCAGCTTCTTATTGATATGTATTTCTTATTTTCTAATGAGTCTGCTTCAATTTTCTTCTTATAAAATATGAATTATCACCACTTACATTTAAAATTAGCTCATGAGTTTAAGATACGTTTATAATTTGTTCTTATGTTGTGTTTTTACACTGCTTACAAAGAAAGGATAGAGGTGGGTGTCGATGAGTGTTTAACAACATGTCTAACCCCATTACATTCTTTATGTGCCTGTCCCAATCCAGGGACCTGTTATTCAATTGGTTTTATTTTTGTTTTTTTTCTCCTTCCTTTTTTATCTTCTAAACTGGGACATAATTTTTTTTGTGTACAGAATGTAATTAAAAATCTTAAATCAGTGTTTTAAAGTCAGAACAGATAATAACGATTTTTTTGTAGTTTCTGCCAAAAAAGAAATCATTTATTTGAGATTCTAACATGACGTCCTTCAAACGCTTTGAGTACACACCCGTGGTAAAATATGAATATATATTGTCAGGGCTGTTCCAATCGTACTCCCACGTCATATGCTTTTTTATGAATGAGCTTCCCGATGTCATAGAACGTCGACGTAAGAATATAAGCATTTTACGGGAAAATACACGCTTGTGTAACAGAAAATCATCACAACATGGAAACGTAAACAAACGATACTAAAATGTGATATAAGCCATTTTTGTTTAACATATATAAGACATAAGTAAATTGTCATTTAAATTCACCCAAAACTATCTAAATACGTTATTATAAATAGTTTAAGCATGTCACTAATTCAGTTTGCTCCGTTCTTTTACGCCATTTTAATAGTGTGTTTGTTTATGGGAATGGCAAGTATTTGCCTCCACCTAGAGCGCTTCGATCCAAATGAAATGCCGTATTCGTCCTATTAGAATCGAAATAATTCAATTGTTGTTGGTTGATGTCTTTCATTTGTTTTGGTGTAAATGTATTTTTTCTAAATTAGACCAGTAGTTTCCCTTTTTTTTTCAGGTTAATACCTTTGTGCAGCTCATTTTACAGTTTGTATATTCTTTCTATTGAATATCGTATGGTTGCCAATTCTTGCATGTGCTTACATCTTCTGTCCGTCATTTCAACAGATGTGAATATTTGTCCCACTGGAAACGTTACCCCCTCTTCTAAATGTTATAATGTCGCTTTGAAATACAAATTCGCGACTATAAATTTTAAATCGAAATATATTAAGTTCCTTTTAATTGAATTGTGTTCTGCATGACGAGACAATACGTCACGTGGAACAAAGCTAAAAACTGTAAGTTATGGAATAAAATACTCAATTATTTTGTTTTTTATTTAAGTATTCAATTGAGCGAATATTGTCATAAATAAACTGATCATAGATACCAGGATTAAATTTTGTATTTACGCCGGACGCAAGTGTCATACGTATGTAGAATCTATTAAAAACAAAATACTTCTAATGACAAGACAATTATCTCTTTGCAACCCTTTTCATAGGAATCATTAATAGAGAATCAATGCCGATAGGGTATGAAATTCCGGAACAATACACATCAAACTGATTAGAGTCTGAACATTTCCCAGGAGAAAATACCAATCGGTGAACTTAAATTTTTAAAATGAAGAGAAAAAAGCCTTAAACTTTCTACTTGTACTTTAAAAATATCTGTTGGGGAGTTATATACTTTAATGAAAAGAGGTTGAAATATAACTATTTTTTTGGTCTATCTAATTAAGTCTATATTAAAAACATGTGCAATATTTCATTTCAATATCATGAAGTGTACGCACTTTGAACATTGAGAAAGTTCACAAGCCGTTTATGCAGCGACAGAGACAAGGATGCGCATTGATCCCAACAAAAACTATACATTTTTTCTTTGACAAACTTAATATCTCCATCAATCTACTACTTTAGAAGGAGACATCAGATATCAATATTGTCTGATTTATCTATAGAGATGACAAAGTTCAAACATCAGAAAGTATTTTCTAGACTGATACAGAGACCGTAATGTGATATATTTATATCAAGTATACTTGTTTATCTTACCTCCTATACATTTCCAGGAATATGATTGGTTAAAATCGTCCGCGTGCAAACCGTGTATATTTGATATTAGGTTAGTAGGGAGGCGGGGCTTATCTCATACACGGTTAGTAGTGGAGTTACGTCCCTTTATATTCCATATTAGGTAAGAAGGGGGCTGGGCTTATTTCATACACGTTTAGTAATGGTGTTATGTCCCTTTATAAAACAAAACGGTACTGAGAAAAAATATTAAAAGTTCCAACAGACGAAGAAATTGATGATTAAGATTGAAATAAATTCATAAAACACATTTAAACCTTACAAGTCGTTATTGTTGGCATCTGTTTTTGTAGGATCAATGGTAGTATTTTCTTAATGCTAACAGTATTAATGACTTGCTCATTTTGAGAATCACTACTCTTAATTTCACACGTTCAGATATTCGGTAAGATAAATTCGTTACATAGTGTGCTAGTGACGTAATCGGTATATATGGGGTCAGTAAATTCCATATGGAGATTCGAGCTTCGCTCTCACCCCATATGGAATTTACTGACCCCATATATACCGTATTAGGTCACTAGCACACTATGTAACTAATAATATTTGATGGCAAACAAAAAAACGTTGTTGAATATGTAAAAATGCTGTATTTGGCAAAACTTATAGGAATTTTTGGTCCTCAATGCTCTTCAACTTTCTACTTTTTGACCTTTTTAACTAAATTTTTATTCGAGCGTCAATAATGAGTCCGTTGTAAACTGGCGCTAATAAAAAATTTCGATTATGGTATTTATGATGAGTTTATTTATTTCGAAAATAAAAAAAGGTAAAACTATGTATATATGCCACAATGAAGTCAATCGACTATTTTCTACATGCCTGTACTAAGTCAAGAACATTATTGTTGTTCTTTTTACGTATGATGTGTTTAAGCTTTTGATTTTGCTATTTGTTAAGCAACTTTCCGTTCTGAATTTTCCTTCATGTTCGGTATTTTTGTTATTTTACTCTTGACATGATATCATCTGGCTTTTTTCACTTAACACTTTTGAATGGAATCTTTGGTTGTAATGGTTACTTGTCTAATGTTTTGAATGTTTACCATATTTACCCTATTAAAATAAGTCATGCTGCATCAGCCCTTACAAAACATTCTATGATTTAAGTTCAAAAGTGACTACATATATCTTTTTTTGTATCTTCTCACATATACGCTTCATTGTTTGATGTAAAACTATTCAACCGGCAGTCATCTTTATTAAGAATGAAAATATTATTTAATCACAGTGTTCACTCCAACTGACTCGATATGTGACAAAACATATTCTAAAGAATGTTTTCATAAGTCGCATTTCATTCCGATTGTATGGTTATTTACAAAAATTGTGAAGACAGTAATAAGCATGTTTCAGATTGTAATCTGTAATAATGGGATCATTGTATATTTATAGCAAATAAATATATTGTATCATAACTGATGCCTAAGGAACTCAAGAAAACTTGAGCTCTGTTTCCGTTTGCTAATAGCGAAAAAATGATAAAGTAAAGTCTTATCAAACTTTACTAATGCCTACCCTTTCCTTGTGCGTAATATACCTTAATATATGAAAAAGTAAACAAAACACAACATTGAATAGAACTAGCTTGAATAGATTCTTAAGTTTTTATTATAGAAATGTGTTTATGCCCAAGTTTGTAGATTTGAGTAAATCAGTCATAAAATTTAATGATCAGTCATATCAACACGAAGCATTCTCTAATGTATAAATTCGTCAACATTCTGAGTAAATTGAGCTACAAAAATGTAGGTCGATGGTGTCGTTCTAAACCTTAATGTTTGAAAGCACCTAATCTTATTCATTTTAACTCTTAGTGCAGCCCTATAACGAGTCTTAACGGATTTTCAATGTCTTTAAATGTCAAATGCGTCTATAACACGATGCTTATCCGCCATGTCAGTAATTAAACAGTCGTGATTTCAAACGATTAAGGGATGTTTTGTTTAATGATGGCAATACCGTTTGATCTTTTGTGTATGGATGAAGAGAATAACAAAAAAGTTGAGACATGATCAGCAAATTATAATTCTGTCAATAATACCTTAATATACAAACCTTTACATGACTGTCAAGATAGAACTAAGACATATATATTATAAAGTGAGATTTCAATCACTCATTGGATATGCGTTGTACATTTTTAATCAAGAATTGAATGATCTTGAATGCTAAGAAAGGAACCTGATGTTCAGTGGTTGTCGTTTGTTGATGAGGTTCATAAATATTTCCTATTTCTCGTTTTTGTTTTAAATAGATTAGATAATTTGTTTTGCCGTTTGTATGGTTTTACACTAGTCATTCTTTGGTCCTTTATAACTTGTTGTTCGGTGTGAGCCAAGGTTCCGTGTTGCATACATTTGACATATAATGGTTTCCTTTACAAAAAATTGTGACTTGGACGATGAGTCTTACCACATCTTTTTATAACTACTTGTCAGTATGTTAAGCTCTTTATTGTTCCGATTTTTTTTTCTTTAGCATTTACAATTTTTTTTTAATATAATCAAAATAGCTGTTAATTACTATGTCAATTGGTCTCTTGTGGAGAGTTGTCTCATTAGCAATAATGCCACATATTCCTATGCTAACAGAGAGTGACATAAATAAATGTACTTTTGCAATAAAACCTTTAAAGAGTTAAGCTTACTGGGCAACTCTCGTAAGCACTAAGAGTTCTTTGGTAACATTTGCATATAGATAACTTTAAGAAACGAGATATCAATTAGATTGAGATTGAGAAACGTTTTGGAGTAATATAAGCAATTTAAGATAAAGAACTCTTTCTTAATCAATAGCATAAAATCCGAGACACAAAAATTAAATACGCATCTTCTTTTGCTTAAACCTGATTGACTCCGTTGCAAATTGTATATATACATGATATATGTTTCGCCCCTCTCTCGTCACTGGTGAGTCTTATGTAGACGAAACGCGCGTCTGGCGTACTAAATTTTGGACAACAACTGGACTTCAAATCCTCTTGCATTAAACATTTTCTAAATTTTGATACTAAAATGATGTATCGTTTAAATTAAAAAGACTTTATCCTTATCGTATGAGTGCAAGTTTTATATTTGTAAAAACCTTCTTTTATTAGAAACTTAAAACCTTGCGAAAAGGACAAAACACTTAGTCTCCTTATAACTTGCGATGGAATGAACTGAAAATGTAAGAACATTCACGCATGTCCCCCCTATGCAAAACTATTTGCACACAATTACTTTAAAATGATACATAGAAAAAAACTCAAAGGATGCAACTACTTGTTACATCTGTTGAAACTGATGTGGTTATTGAGTTTTTACATAGTCTATTACGTTTCGTATTTAGATTAATCAGCTTGTCAGTGGTATATTTAAATTCACTATATATCTTTCTTGTGTAACTTATATGAAAGTCTACATTCATAAAAGATTAAAGCAAATACTTTCATTGAACATAATTGCAAAACCATATTTTTATTAATATCTTTGAAGTTTGCTTTTCTAATTGCCGTAGCCATTAACCCATTTCTCATCTACATGTTTATAAGACCACCAAATTCGACTGATATATTGACTCTTCAACTACCAAAGGAATCCCTGACAAAATTATTATCCTTATCTGATCACTTGTGGAATAGATGTAGCACATGAATATTAAGAAAAAAAACCGGACCAGAACTGTACATGCAATACTAAGATGTGAGGCAAGCCTCCTATCCCCCTTTTTTATTTATAGATTTAAGAAAATCGAAAATATCATGCGGAACGTCGACAAGTTTCATGAGACTACCCTTTTCATATGTGACATCTACTCTACGGACTGTTTGATATCACAAACAATGCATTTAAATTGTACATATTCACTAAAACAAAGCCAAATCATATTTTGATAGTAATTGTTCATCATGAATTGATACGTCATATCCGTTTTCCGTCGTTTTTAAAGAAGAGATTGTCTCTCATTTTGTGGTCAACTAATCATGATGGCGTCTGTAAAATATGATGTGAGTTCAAGACAATATAGGTACTACCAAGTTACAATGCATACGTAAGTAATTTTTCATCGTGTGTCATTTAACCATTTATTGGGTAAAAGTTTAATACACTATTATCATCAACACCTCATATAATTAATGGAATAACAAATATCTACGTGAAAATGGATATACGAACGTCATGAAACAATTCATTTGTGCAAAATGGATATACACAATCCAGATAAAAATAGCTGGAGTTATCTTTGATACATGACTTTCAATATCATCAGTATGAAAACTAATTACAATATGTAGGATTAAATGTGTTAAGTATTATAAAGGGATTATTACATAAAGATTATATTCGGATTCATACACGTCATATATTGCTTATTCTAAATGAATATAAACATCCATTACGAGGTCATTGATAGAACTTATTAAATCCGACACAACGTCATTTGTATTCGCGTCGAACATTAGGTTTCATATTTAATACAATCTAAAGATAAAATCTGATATGAGGTCTTTGGTATTCTAGTTGAACCTTATTTCATTCTATCACGACAAAAGGAAAATCCCATGTAATTCAAATCAGCTCTTGAAATAACAAATATTAAAGTAAATATTAATATTAAAACGTTATAAAACTATTTGCGCGACAGAAATATACAATTAATTTGCTCAGTGCATTGTATTATAAAGGGATAATTAAGAAACGAAAATATTAGGATTCATACACGTCTATAGTTATTGTTTCTTTTTACATGGACATAAATGCGACATGAGGGCATTGGTACTCGAGTTGAACTACACATTTTCCAATGTATATTTAGTTAAAAAAACTATGAATATGAAGATAATTGTTCCTCAGTTGAATTTTACATTTTCCTATAGATAAAACGTATGATAATCCGACATGAGATCATTGATATTCGAATCAAACTACATAAAAGAGGGACGCAAGATACCAGAGCGACAATCAAATAATAGGCACTTTTTTTTTACAATAACAATAGAAAACTCGATACACCTGCTAGTTAATTGTGATATGTGTGAGTTCCCAATGGTATCGTTTGCTCTATATTCAGTACATCGACATCAACGTGATATATAACATACCGTCAAAAATTCTCTGTCGATAAATTGAAAATAAAAGGTTCCAATTTCCTCAGTCAAAGTTGTTGTAAGATGGGTTTGACTATCGTTCTAGTTCAAATAGCTTCTAACGTGTATTTAAAAATATAAAATATATATTTGTATTACCAAAGTGTATATAAACTATAGGTATATCGAAGTTTATCCTGTACATCTTGGTGTTTTGGGGTTTGAGCATTTCTAATGACGGTAAATCCGGAAAAAAAAATATACTTTTGAGCCACACAATTATAAAGTATCATATTATTGTTTACGTTACTTGTCCATTTGAAAACTGGAGAGCTTTTGAAACACAAAAGATTGAATACATTAAAACTTATTGATCTCTTCACATGTGATATTTATAGTAAAGTAAAACTTTGTGTTGTTGCAGTAATGTCCTATAACGGAATATAAAATATAAAATGATGTTTAGGCAATAGGAATTATAAAAGATCGAATTTTCTTCAATTTAAGATGAAGCACCTTTTAGATAATTTATAAAATGGATTGTGCTAATTGAGGACAATCTATTGGTCTGATGTGTAGCTAAATGTAAGATTCATGGTTGATTTAAATCAAAGAAACAACTTTCAACAAACGACATATTTACTAAACTTAAACAAAGTAATGATACAGATCAAAGACAGTACATCAATAAAGACAGGACCAAATACGAATAATAATTCCGGTTATGATGAATAGTTTCATGGTCAGTTATTGTCTTATGTCATATCTTAATCGATGCTCAAAAATGTTTAGAATTTGATGTTCTAAGATAGTGCAAACGTATTAAAACAGGTAACCCAGATCTGAGAAACAGACGAATCGTACCCTAATTTTATATTTCATGTATTATGTGTTTTATATAGTCAAACATTGTTCTACAATTATCATGAGTTATCAGCAATCATTTGATATAAAATTTACTTTACATTGTTGAAAGTGATACAATCAATTTTTCCGAAATATTTAATATATGTGTTTTGGTGATTTGCATCGTTGATTATTTAAGCAATGACTGTAATGTTTGTCCGTTCTATGAAGAAATAACATAAAAAATGTGGCGGGTCATTTTAAAGTGTGCACAACATTTGTTCTGTTATCTCAAAATATTAAACCATGAAAAAACGTTGATGACATCACATTGACGTTAATCCCGTATATTTTATTTATTCCTATGCATACCAAATTTATATGTAATCAGTACAAACTTGTATGGTTTATGTCTTAAAAACGACATATGAAGGGAAAAGTATTCCAAGTTAAGCTTTTCAATTAAAAACGTTAACTGTTTTTACAGACAAAATATCTGAAGTGACAGTTCAGTGACACGGAACACTAACATGCTAAAGTTAATTAAGAACCATTTCAAATGATGTTAAATACTGCGTTTGTTTATGTTGGGATGTTTTATGCTGCTGTCAGCAAAAAGTTATCTTTCATGCAGTAAGGGTTTTTTTGTTATCAAAGAACCAGGCAGATCATCGACCTTCTACGAGAAAACTAGCAGTCCTTGTCAATTACGATTGACGTGAAACACAACTCGTTAGGATTCGAATTTAGAAACTTGGAATTGGCAGTTTATTGCGCAAAGTATAAGAAAAGTAAACTTACAAAAATATCGAACTCCGACCAAACATCAAATGAATGGATAACAACTTTCAATTTCCTTACTTGGAACAGTCATTTTCGTATGTAAAAATGGAGACTAAACCTGCTTTTAAAGCTAGTTAAACCTCTTACGTGTATGACTGTTGAATAAAATGCCATTATATTGACAACGATGTGTGATCAAAACAAACAGACATTAAACGATGTCAAGATTGATGTACAGCAGTTAACACTGTGATAAAATCCGTATTTTGAACTTCTGCTACCACACGACCACCGATACTCTAAAAGTCTGACTCGTTGTATCATCATTTGATGACAGTTGATAAATAAATCCTGCATTTTGATATATTTGAGATAAATATAAGTAAAACATAAAACATGAATTTTTATCAGTTTTAGTCACGCAATTTCTAAAATGTACATGTTTATGCGGATTTGTCTTAAAGTAAGATCAGTAAATACTTCAAAGGAATAGTGCCACGATATACATGGTCTACTTATATCAACATATCATTTTTAAGATAGCATCGCTTGACAACTATTCAAAATACACATGAAAACAATACGTCACAAGTTCAACTTATAGATACGATTTAGCATATAATATATCATGTTGTATTTTGCAATGTATAACAATCACTAGACACGTACATGTATGGTGCAGTTTTAAACTATTGGGGATAATGAGTTAATTCACTGAATAAATAACAAAAGGGAAATTGGCATTTTTTTATAAAGCAAAATAACGACACATACATATAAGGATACTTTTACACTGCTTAAACATGAAAATAACGGAATGTATATGTGTAAATTTGCATTTTTCTAAGAAAGAAAATAACTGCACGTTTATGGGTAACTTAACAATGTTTGAAAGAAAAAACAGAACGTTTATGGGTAACTTAACAATGTTTGAAGAAAAAAGAACACGTTTATGGGTAACTTAACAATGTTTGAATAGAAAAAAACAGAACGTTTTTGGTAACTTAACAATGTTTGAAAGAAAAAAAACAGAACGTTTATGGGTAACTTAACAATGTTTGAAAGAAAAAAAGACAACGTTTATGGGTAACTTAACAATATTTGAAAGAAAAAACAGAACGGTTATGGGTAACTTAACAATGTTTGAAAGAAAAAAACAGAACGTTTATGGGTAAATTAAAAAAGTTTAAAAAGAAAAATAACCGCTAGTTTATAGGGAAAATTGGCATAACTTAAAAAGTCAAAAGGCACGTATATGGTTAAATATGCATGGTTTTTGGTGAACGGTTTGAAAAACATTGCATTACACGTCATAATGTATTAAGAAACAAATACAATGATGAATGCTTGTTTACAAAAAGACAATGATTTCACTATAACAGTAAAACACTTTTAAAACTAGTTATATTCTTCTCGGTCTTAAGTTTTTTTTTTAATTCAGTTATGATTTTCAGTCAAGAGAGGAACTTTTAAGTTTAGTTTTGACTACTATCAGATACGATTTATGTGCACTTTCTGTTTTTGGCAATCTTTAATACTTACACAATTGTCTCTTTACCTTTTATTCTGCCAATTATTATCTTTTATTATTTTTCACCACCCTAATAATTTCTTTTATTTTAATTTTGATATTCAGTTATTTCTATTCTATCTAATCTTTCATAGTTTCCATGTTATTTGAACCTCATCCTGACATTATCTTTCTATATATTAAAATTGGGAATTTTAAAAATGACCATGTATAAACCAAAGTGCAAAGAACTTTTGAATTGTATTGGTTTCAATTTTGTTCTAGAGCATTCGGTAACACGCACATTTTGCTTACATCATATCATCAATATTCTAACTGATTCAATTTTGACGTTTTAATTATCCATGAATAATATTATGAAAATGTGCTGTTATTGAAATATAAAGAAATTATAAGAAAATGCCAATAAATTGCTTTTAAATTATGTAATAGTTTGCATGTAACTTTTCATCCATCTATTTTTTACCAACATCTTGAGGTGTTAGTTAGGAATCTTATTGCCTCTTTCGTCTTACCTTAGTTTGTTTTTTATAGAATTATCAAAGAAAATTGAATAAGTAATCATTTGACGAGGAGAATTAAAGCATTTTAAGTATGAATTTAGTTAACTACAATACTCGTTGCACAGGTTAAAGAAATAATTAAATGTACTTCAAAGTGTAATCGCTCTGTATTTCAGGTCTTAATAATAAATTAACTGTTTGCAAACCTTTGAATTTTTAACATTTGTTCTTCGATCGTCACTTATGGGATTGTGTAGACGAAACGCACGTCTACAAAATTCAAAATTAAAAAAGAAGATGTGGTATGATTTCGAATGAGACAACTCTCCTGAGGAGACCAAAATGATACAGAAATGAACAACTATAGGTTACCGTACGGCCTTTTACAACGAGCAAAGCCCATACCTTATAGTCAGCTTTACAAGGCCCCGACATGGCAATGTAAAACAATTCAAACGAGAAAACTTACGACCTTATGTAAAGTCTGGTATCTATGATGAGATTATCTGTCGTGCAATGCGTATCAACTACCAAAAGGACACTAATTAGTTTTTCAGTATCAATGTTGTCTTCTTCTTTTCGTCTTATATTTTTATGCCGGGTTTGACACTAACGGTAGTCCGGTAGTCCGGTGCCCCCCTAAAATCTAGGAGGACTACCAAAACATGGTTAATCAGTAGTCCTGTGGACCACCTGGAAATTTGTATATGGTCTGGCTATTTCAATGCTAAAAATTGGCATAAAAGTCCTCCCAATTATGTTTACATTATTCAAAGACAGTGATGGCATTTGGAAGAACATAAATTTTATATTGTTATTATGAAAGCACTTTTGAGATCCAGATTTCTGATCAGAATCTTCACAGTGTTTGTAACACATGGGATTTTCAATGTAAAATGAAAATGTCTGATAACCAAAATGTGAAGAAACTGCAGAATAGACAGCAAAGGACAGCAATAAAAACGTAGGTGTCAGAGATAAAAAAAAAAATACTTCCTAAATTTGGATAAACAAATTATTACCCCCAAAAAAAGAAACAGGAAGAGTTAGTTTGAAAAAAAAGCCAACAATATTTTTGGTGGCTTTCTTATTAAAAAAAAACCATATATGCATGTCATTCAAAATGGTATTAAAGGCATTTTGTTTTAGCAACATATCCACTGAATTGCTTTCAACAGTGATGATGAAGTTGACCTCTAGTTCACAAACAAAGACATTGTATCACTACAAGAAAAATCCTAAAACTGTTTGAAGAATTAATGAAAACTTTTGACTTATTTTTATCCTTTTTTTTCTAAATAATCCTGGAATAAAAGGTCAAATAACTCCACCTAACAAGGCCTTAGAAATTGTCTCAGATTGCAGATTTTGCATTTCATTTTTCAAAATTTTCTGATGGTAAAAGTTCAGGAGTAATAAAATTTATTCACTGAATGTCAACTTTAATTTATCTGAAAAAAAACCAAAATATTTTCAAAACTCAAATGAACATTTGTGTGCTTTTGAGGTGCTCAGATGGCAGGAAATTGCATCTTATTTCGAAACATTTTCATGGGGGGGGGGGCATGCCCCCAAACCCCCCTAGCAAGTTCGGCCCTCACCGGTGATAGACGTGGACTACCAGGACTACCAAAATTTTTCCTTGGTAGTCCTGTGGACTACATCACCTCTAATGTTAGTGTCAAACCCGGTAGTCACATAAGTGAATTCTAATCTACATGGCTATGCACATGTCTTTTTTACGATAACAATGTAATAGTGGTTTAATCTGATTTCACTTTGTCAACGTCCATATTCAGTATATCTAAATTTGACTATTGGTAATATTCTTTATTGTTTATTTAAATAGTGCATATATGTTATGAGCTATTAATCATAATACTAGTATATTAGATTTTGAATTGAATTATTATCTAGTCCTAGATAACAATGTATCTATAGTATATCGTCCAGAAGACAGCGACTAACCAAGTCTTAAACATGTGTAAATGTGTTTCAATGTTGGTAGCAAACACACTTAAAACGAGACACGACACACATGCTACAAACCTGAAAGAAAAAATTGCTTATGAGAAAAAAGATTTTTGAGACCCAAATAGTATCAATGCAAATTTAAGGTAAAAGTCCGAGTCAGCCTTTTTCTTTTACATTTTAAAACTAAAATTTCTCGAATACCGATTAATATGTTGAGAGCTTATTTTGTTCCTTAACTAATGCTCGTCCGACTTGAAGTATCAATTTCAATTTCTTGATCTTATAACTTTCACCTTAGTTTGTACATCCTTAATTAAATAAAATAGGGAAAATAATAAGACCATCGTTCTCATTAAAGCCATGGCTACTGACTTAGGACCATAGATTATCATCATTCAATTATTACACTGTTTTAATTACAGACTGTATAAAATATGAATATGAATAGATGTGAGATAGGACCCAAATGACAATTAAACTTCTTGTTAAGGTGGTACCCAACACTTTCACTAAAATTAATTTGGCTCGTTTAATTTTCATAAAAGTTTGTCAAAGTATTTACTTTGACCCTTTTTCAAAACTATAAAAATTTCAAATATTATGAATCAACCGTTTTATCAGAAAAATTACATTGGTTATATAGCAGTTTGACAAACATCAATTTTGATCATTGAGAAGCTTAATATTCCATTTACAACACAATTAATTAAACGTTTAGCTGACTTTACAGAGTTATCTTCCTATAGTGTTAGGTACCACCTTAGAACTATCTACAGAGCAGAAGAGGTACCCCTCACTTCAAATTTTTTTTAGTCCAAAATATCTTTATCATATTTCAAAGTTTCGGTATTCTTTACTTAGGTGGCCAAAATTTCAATTTCTGTAATCCCCTATTTACATCCTCATTTATTTTAGAGTTTTGCATGGAACATTACGTTGCCTTTGCTATTTTATACAGTTATATATCGTCTCATTTACATTTTTTACAACTTTGACAAAACAGATACATATCAACAGTTCTGTATATATAAACACATTAAATTGTTGTTTTAGAGGACACTGTTTCAATAAATGAGTGTTCAAAACTTCTCAGTGGAGTTTAATTTATAAAGTTTTGTATGGAAACAACCCCCAGGGACAATAAAGCACGAACTACCACTCCATCAAATAAATTGAAAATTACAACTGGGACACTACCCATGTTAAACATTGCAAGTAAATGCACTTAAGCTCATTGTTGTGCATTTATACAGAAGGAAATAGAGAACATAAAACCATGTATTTATCTCCTTGCTATTTAATTTTAAACCAGTATCATGGTTTGTAAACAACAATTAAATCTAAATGCTTGTAAATATCCGAGTTCCAGACGGTTTCTTGTCTCCTCTTATTATTACAGAGCCGCAATCAAAGTACCACTTGTAATTCATCAATAGGACTTTATTCCGCTGTAATATTACATCTAACACCAATTTGATTGGACAGTGTCTGCCAACAATTTCACTACCGATGACATTTAACACCAATTTGATTGGACAGTGTCAGCCACTAATTCTACTACCGGAATCATTGGCAACACTCAGTCGACGTTTCCGGAAAACTTGAAATGTTGCATTCTAAATATTTTGCATATTGTACTTTGATTTGGACCAAGAGTCACGTATGCCAAGAGCTGCAAATACAAATCAGCTCCGCGCATTACCAGACTTCTTTATTGAGACCTTTAAACCTCCAATTGACGATGATGACTCCTTGCATAACCAGGACTACTTCATTTGCGACCGTCGAACCTCCGATTGACGATGATGACTCATGAGATGCAATATTGTTAATCCTTATAGCTATTTTCGGTTATTCGGTTATTGTTTATTATTAGGTGTATTGTCGGTAGGTCAATAATGATAGCTTGAATAACTTATTGGTCAGGAGTTAGAAATGAGAACAGTATAACCATACAGTTTGTATATTAAGGAAAAGACAATTTAACTAAACAAGAATGTGTCCCAAGTACATGAATGCCCATGCACTCGCACTATCTTTTTCTATGTTCAGTGGAACGTGAATTTTGGGTAAAAACTCAATTTGGCATCAAAATTAGAAAGATCATATCATAGGGAACATGTGTACTAAGTTTCAAGTTTGATTGGACTTCAACTTCATCAAAAACTACCTTGACCAAAAACTTTAATCTAAAGTGGGAGAACGAACGGACGACGAAACGGACCCACAGACCAGAAAAACATAATGCCCCTCTACTATCGAAGGTGTTGCATAAAAAGTTGAAAGTTGACTTCATTTTAAATTTGCACTTAGACTTTAGATCAAAGACTTTGGATGCCAAGAACTATTTTGTCGTTTATTTTGAAGAAAAAAAATTTGAATGACACCACATGTTAACGTGTCTTTAATAATTATACATTTATAGTATGGTAATATCCCTCCAACACTTAAAAAACATAATTTCATACCCCACCTATTGTTTTGGTAAATACAGACAACAATTGTTGTTTATAATGAATTGAAACTGAGATAAAATGGAAATATATCTATTTTGTCGGTGTTATTTTACGAAGCAGACTAACTTTATGGCATTTTCTGATGTCTTTAGTCTCGCTTTGATGGACAACATATCGGTTCTTGTCACATGACGTCAAAAGTCACATCAAAGAAAATTTCATTAATCGGATGTCAAAAGTGTTTAATATGATTTTTTTCTTCTTAATTCATCCGATTGTAATCCTATTGAAGCACTCCCTGACAATGAAATGATAAAACAAATATTAGTTTTGTTCAGAAAAAAAGTATAACTTACATTGTATTGTCATGTAAAAGGCGTCCAAAAGTGAAATGTCATACCGTTATAAAACAGAATTCTTTCTGAATTGGTTTTGTATTGTAAATTTAAAAAAAATAAGAACATGTGATATGATTGCCAATAAGACAAATTAATCTCTAAAAGAAACAAAATGACAAAAAATTTCAAAAAAATCTCCAGTAAACGAAAGGGACCGCAATTTACAAACGTAAAACAATTCAATCGAGAGAACTAACGGCCTGATTTATGGACAAAATAATGAACGGAAAACAAAAATGATCAACTAGTCCTTCTGCATACCATTTGTTTTTTCTATTGATCAAGATTAAAAGAAGGTGATATAAACATGTTCTGTTTATATGTTTTATCTTGTGATTTGTCAAAAATGCGTTTCTTTGTTGCTGGTTTGTATGTTATCGGGTTTTAAAGTCAGGAATCTCTTCAAATGTTGGCTTTATTTGTTAATCTTAACAGTTTTTTAAGAGAAATGGTTTTGATGCATGGCAAATATATATTGTGATTGCTTATGTTAATGTTTTTTCTCTTTGCAAAGCTAAGAAATACTTTGAGCTGACTTATTGTAATAAAACATTTGTCCGTTCTTGAATATAATATCTATATTACAATGTTATAATTTGAAGTTTGATTGTGTTTCTGTCTCATTCATTATAAATACGTAGATGTGGTGTTAGAGCCAATGAGACAACTTTCTCTCCAAGTCATTATGTGAAAAGTAAACAATTATAGGTTAAAGTATGTCCTTTTACACGTAGCCTTGACACAAACCGAATATCAGGCTATAAAAGTCCCCAAAATGCCTGGTGTAAAACCATTTAAACGGGAAAACCAACGGTCTAATCTATAAAATAAAAAAAAGAGAAACGAGAAACAAATGTGTTGTACAGCAACGAACGACAACCAAATAGTATACAAGAGATACCGGCTAAAAACTCCCACAGAACTGGAGTTATTTATTATTTTTTTTTACAAAAATCAAGCCATGATTACATTTGTACATTGAGCTTTAAAGAATCATAAGTTTTAAAAATTATGCGCATCTTCAACATTTGATATCAAATGTTAGGAAATATTTGCTTGAACCCGAACAGCAAATGTTGAGATATTTTTGCAAGGCTCAATAGCATTAATAAACATAGGATATTTGTCCCGTCTTATCCCCAGATTACCTTTAGTCAATAACTTTGGCTCCTCAAAACTATTTATCTTGTATTTGATTAAACCTGTTCACTTTAATAATCCGAGCGTCACTGATGAGTCTTTTGTAGACGAAACACGCGATTGGCATAAACAATTATATGTTAGGTATCTCTTATGATTTTCTTTTACAACAATAAAGCAATATATGAAACTAAAGTATCAATTCTCTTCCAAGTCAAACTATGTGACCTCCAAGTGGATTAAGCGCACTATAACAGCAATACCCACCAGTGTAAGTCAATATTAGTACTTTGTCAATGGAAATATAAGTATGATCGTCTTAGTGCATGTAAATAAAATATATTTCTGTGTGACCGAATAATTAAGAAGGATATCGAACGTATTCTCTGTTCATTGCATAAGTAAATAATATCGATACAGAACTGCCCAATTATTAACGCGTATTTGTATAGATTCACTAAATAAAAAATTCTTGCTCTGACGATAGACACTTTTCACCGACTTCAAAAGATCGCAAAACTCGCTTAAAATAATAAATATCTGATGTTCATATTATGATTACGTATTTTGCATATACAATGTGCATTGTTATTTGTTTTTAATGCTTAGAAAATTATTTCAACCTTCCTTTGTTAAAACGAATTACCATTATAAATATTCGTGGAAGCAGTGCCTTTTTTATTTTTTCAATTATCATAACAGGTGGTTAATTCACTGGAAAATGTTTCAGATAAGTTTTCTTCAAAAGTCATTTAGATGTACATTTAGTTTTCTGTTTTCTTGTTGTTTGAACTGTCAATAAATAGCTTGTGAGTTTTAACTCAATTTGTTAATATGCCAAAACATAAACATGATAAAAGCCAACGTTCAAAACTATATTGTCAATCTTTTACAATCATTCTAAATAAAGGCAACAGTAGTATACCGCTGTTCAAAACTCATAAATCCATGGACAAAAAACAAAATCGGGGTAACAAACTAAAACCGAGGGAAACGCATTAAATATAAGAGGAGAACAACGACATAACACTAAAATGTAACACACATAGACAAAATCCCACGAGAATAACAAATATAACATACATTGTATATATATAACATCATTCTAAAACATGTTTTAGTCTTAAGCTAAAATCTATGTTGATTTTTTGTTCACTACTGGTTGTCTGCTTTTCTTTTTTCTTTTTAAGCCATGGCGTTATTAGTTTATTTTTGATGTATGAGTTTGAATGTCCTTCTTGTGTCTTTCGACCTTCTTTTTATAGGATAAATGTTTACCAATTTTTGTACACTTGTTTTCTTTCTTTCAATCTTTCTGTCTATTCTTAGAAGTTTTCACTTTTAACGTAGTATATTTGGTCTCATGCGAAGTGTTGTCTCTTTAACAATCATACCACATCATTTTTTTTATATTATATTTGAAAAAAAACAAGTATTAAATGTATTCATAAATAAGATGATGTCAGGATAATTTTATTTGATGAATTATCTGTCAATTTCAATTCATTTGGTTTTCTTGTTTCAAAAGTGCAGGTATGCATAACTTGATAATGTACCAACTGGGATACCAAAAGACATCGTGCAATTAATTGTATCTAAAAAAGACTACCCGTAACCAATTTAAACATCTGCAGTTAACAAACAAAATCTATTCTACGTGTCATGAAGACAGTTATTGTTTAATTTGAAACCTTAGAGGAATTTCAAATCCAGATTAATGTCTTGAAAATTCCATTGTTTGGTTTCATTACGGTTAAGAGTTGTCGTTTACACAGCCGATTCGGTTATATATCATTGTTTGTGATTTTTATATGACAAGTACCAATTTAATCATGCTGAGTTTTCTAGTCAGAGACAATCAAGGATGAAGTAAATAGTCAGAGTGTTATTCTTTTCCAAACATCATGAACTAAAGATAACCTCAGGCTATGTCAGAAACAAACACGTACTACTTATTACAAGTACAGTACACATTTTATCACGTGTTTTCTCGTACAAACTCACATCTCAAGAATCGACATATACGGTAGCACTGCGGATAATTGATTTCAATTATTCATTCTCTTTACATTGTTATATTAAATGTTGTTTTTCTGTTTTGTCGATTCTTTATCTTTAAAATAACTTATAGTTGTGTGTTCGCTTTTTGTTACTTTGCTTATGTATCAACATGAGAAGAAATTAATAAAATATTGGCATATTCAGAATATTCATGTTTGCGTATTTTTTCTGCTCGCGAACGTCACGTTATTAACGCGCAAAATATAATATCACGTGAACAACTTTATATCACACAAAAAAGATACATCAAATGATAGAAATCACCATCAAACAGCACAACACTTTAAACTATTCAAATAACCAAATTGAATGTAATTCAAAGTTCGTACGCATTTGTATACAAAAAAAGATGACTAAATGTTTTTTTTTGAAAAGACAAGAATACCATGTTCGGAATAACAAATATGACATCTGTTAAAAACAATTAAAATTCGGGGAAAAAATGTTAAACCACAATTTGCCTTAGAGTTGCTTTCGAAAGATAAACACCAATTTATATGCACAACAAGCTTCTGACTACAAAATAGAACAACCATTCTTCTATCTATACACAAAGGTCAAAACGACCAAATTCCAAGCTATTAGGAATTTATCTTTTAGATTAATATCAGACAATCTTTGCATCTCTTTATTCTGAGTGGTATTGATTAGATCAAAAGTTTTGAATTATCAATGAAAGGGCTGTGTTATTTCTGTATAAGCTAATGGGTACGGATATAGACACAATATATTTTTTCTGCGATATGACTTGTTGTAGTGAATGTTAATTTTCGTCTTTTCTTCTATTCTCGAAAGTTCTTATTTGTACTTTTAAGGACCATAACTGTAAAACAAAGTCAGCTTTTTGGATGCCTTCTGTTCTGATTTTATAAGGCAACTCTAGTTAACACTTTCTATACATTAAAAAAAAATCTAAATGTTTTGCACTAAACAGTTTATAGAACAATATATATTTAATTGTTTTTCCCTCCTCAACTGAGAAAAGTAGAACTACATATTCATATAATCTGTCAGGTAAAAAGTCTGCAATGATTGTGGTTTAATTGTTTTAAAATGCGATGAATTGGGGACACCCATGAATTCAAATCAATGAAAAATAAAATTTTGATAGATATATAATACCTGCTGACGATAAAATAAATGACTTAACATTGACAGAACAATTCATCTGCTTGAGGTAATGACAACTATTCATTAAAAAATAGTCGTCAACTTTCAGAGCAAAACATTACTATGTTAAACCTATTAAATTCTGTGTTGTAAGTATTGCGTATACCAGGCCTTGTGGTCATAAAACTTTCGAGCAGAATTTTTGTACTCAGACTCAAGAATCAACCAATCAAAAAACTGGATTAATGTTTCGAGCAGGATTTTTGTGCTCCGAGCACTGAGCAAAGTTTTATGACTTCAACCCCAGTTCCGAATAAAGGAGGACGGAAGTCATTCTTCTTCTAATTGGTTCAATCGTATGTTTTATTTTTGGCGCAAATGATACAAGGTAATTTTAAAACAGGTGGCGCAAACGTAGCATTGGAGAAAAAAGTTGTTGCGCAAAAGGACGCTTTTTTGCGCAAAAGGATCTCTCCCGTTCAGATAAAATACCCGAATCTTAGCATTTGCGCCAAATAATTAATAAACATGATATAAATCAATTGAATTATTTTCCATATGATTTAACGCAGATATTCCATAATGGTCCTGAAAATATGATGTTGTCCGAACAAAAACCCGCATCCATGGCGATAATTTGAAATTTAACAAACAGAAATCTGGATTCAATGGTTTCCTTGTAAAATATTTTGGATTAGAACATACTTGTTCGACATAAATTCCTATACAGTACTCTAAACAACATTAAATGTTTTTTACGTGCCTACTTATGTCAGACTTCTTTTCTTTTATTTATAACTTTGTGTTCTATAAGAAAATGTCCGTTATCAAAAGCTTTTCATAAAAGATAACTGTGACAAGACACGCAACACATACCCTCGAGGTCAATTATTTAAGATTCTAGTACCTATTTGCGTTAACCCGTTATAGCTCTTAATGTTGTGGACTCAATCGGCAAACATCGGGTGAACCCGTTACTTTCCAAGGTACATAATCGACCGAGTTGTGACGAATGATTGTTTATTAAGATTCGTTCTGATGTCGTCAATGTACATGTGTATATTCGATTTTTTTTCTTGCACAAGATCTTTGATCTGTGATCGTACCAGGAAAAGATTTAATGATGTAGTGCTTAAACACACGGAAAATGACAATGGCTATGTTCAGATTAATTTTTAATAAATATCTTTCTTAAGTGGCTTCCGTCTAACTTACTGACGTTAATTCAAAAACTAGTATCACGTGTGAAATGATGAGCATAACAACAATTTTAAGACTGCAAAAAATAAAACGTGTTACTTTCAAATATTGCATCAAAGCAGTTTAGTTATTGCTGCTACCACCAATAGACTAATATGAATATATCATCGAGCCCATAATCAAACTATTTTATATATTGAAAGCATAACTGGCATAATCGAAATAAAAGGGTAGCATGAAACGTCATAGAAGCATTTCATCAAACGACGATAGTTTTTAACATTATTTGTATTGTTTTGATAGCAGTCAGTGTTTAGTTACATTACAGGAATATTCAGAGCACCCTATTTACTGACGAATTATTGTCACAAAATATAAGATTTATAAATTGAATAAATAACAATAACAAAAGACAAAAGCAGAAAACTCTACACATATATGTTATGCTTTCCCTAATTACAAACACCAATTGAATTTAGGGAATAATTCATGTTATTGATATTAAGATGTTGTAATACATATTTTTTCACATGTAGAATAGTTTCTAATTTGCAACATTGCTGTCTGGATACAACAGGATTATATATTGAGAGGAGAGTGTTCAAATATAACCATTAATTGATTCAACCTAATTACAAGTCTGGAAAGTTTATATTAGTGTTGATTTATCTTAACCTAACTGTACCTCAATTTCATTAATATCCCTCCGCAGACTGAGAACAATTTTTTAATATCCTTCCCCAGACTGTGAACTGTAACAATCTTATTAGTACACCGCTAAATTTGTATCTGTCAACAACAGGGAAAATGTAATCAAATCTACTAGATTCATACTCACCATTACTACTCGGCTAGGCGATAATGAAATCATATTATTTTCTAAATTGTGGGATATGTGCTGCCTTTTATTGTTTATAAATGGAATCATGTTCTCAGACGACACGAATAAAGTCTTAAACTCTAGCTTATATTCTCTAGATATAACTATAATGGCTTTATTCACATTTGTTATGGTTACTGAACACATTTCCTGCATTTAGAACCGAGGAGTGTCAAACGGTATATTTAAAAATTCAAATTTTCCATATATGTTGAGATACATAGTGTATCCCTTGACTATTAGCCAGTACTTCTGTACTGTCATAAGAATATGGATATTGTGTTAATAAGATCTAATGTTAGAATTTTTTTGAAATCATCTTAAATCAATGAAAACATCTTTTTCAGGGAAAGCTAAGAATCCCTATCCGTCTTTTCTATACGGTCCTTTTTGACTTAAAAAGATCTTTTGTTTTTGTTAAAAAGTTTTATATTTCAAAATATTTTGGCTTTGAACATCACAATAGATGCATTAATTATCAACGTGCATATCTGGTGCACTATCATGTGTACCTTTAATGTTGTTACACGTACAATGGCTACCATGGTTACCAGATGTTGGTGCGCTACATGCAGAAAGTTGTTCTTTATAATAAATGCATTTTTACGTCATTGGTTTTGATGAAGTCACATAAAAGAGGAGCGAAAGATACCAAAGGGGCATTCAAACTCATAGATCGAAAATAAATTTAAAATAACATGGATAATAAAGAACATATAATACCCCAGTCCCACTAGGCCACGATCGCACTACGATCTGTGAAAAAAATGCAAATTTTGATGATCGTAGTGCGATCGTGTAGATCGCAGTAAGGTCGTATCACGCTCGTGGTGAGGTCTTTAAGATCATGAAGAGCGTGGCCAACTTTGAACATGTTCAAAACAATCGTGGTGCGGTCGTGGCGAAATCAGGTCGTAGTAGAAGCGTAGTGAGAGCGCACTAAGATCGTAGTAAGATCGCAAAGGTCGCTGTACAATCGTAGCGAGAGCGTAGCGAAAGCGTGATTCTATTCGGAGAGACTGCGCTACGATCGCACAGCGACGTTATCACGACCTCACTACGTACGACCATCACGTTATCACTGCGACCCAACTACGCTTCCATTACGACTATACCACGCTGTTCACTACCATAGTACGATACTAGCACGCCCTTGTCGTCCTCATCACGCTCTTCTTACGACCTGACTACGTTCACACTACGACCATCATTCTCATTGTCATTTTCACATAAAATATATAAAAAAGCTCCCTAGATATTGTTTGTTTGAATGCAATTATCCATTTGCTCTAACGGCTCAACAATGCACGCTTCTCGTTTTTCTATAGATTAGACCGTTGGTTTTCCCGTTTAAATGGTTGAACACTAGTAATAGTTTCGGTCCTTTATAACATGCTGATTGATGTGAGCCAAGGCTCCGTGTTGAAGGCCGTACCTTGACCTATAATGGTTTACTTTTCTAAATTGTTACTTGGATGGAGAGTTGTCTCATTGGCACTCATACCACATCTTCCTATATATATTGATACATCTATGTCATCTCTGCTATTGTTCACTAAAATATCGTCATTGAGCTTTATGTACCAGAAATAGGTTGTAATTTAGGTTGGATTGGTCGGTCCGACATCTCTGCTTGATCAGGATTCGTTACTTTGCTCTCTCTGCCTGTACATTAACTCATACCACCATGCCCACGTGTTCTGGTAGATTTTGACTGTATTGTTTCCGGGAAATCTACGATTTAATCAGAAATAGAAGGAATTGAACTGTATTAATATTGTATTGATATGGAACACGATGTTGACGTTATTGCTGAGAACGTAGTAAGATCGCGCTATGAACGTAGTATAATCGTGGTAAGAACGTGTTATAATCGCAGTAAGATCGTGTTGCAATGGGATAGCTCGTGGTATGGTCGAAGTGAGAACGTAAAGAGCGTAGAAAGATCTTGATAAGCGTAGTGAGGTCGCAGAATAAGCGCGGTGAGAACGTGGTATAATCGTAGCGGGATCTTTGTAGAAGCGTAGAGAGGACGTAGTAGCATCGTGAAAGCAACGAAAATTTACATTTTCATGCCGCTCATACCGCTACCTCACCACGATCTAAATTTATCTTAGATCGCGGTGAGCGTGGTGCGATCGTGGTCTAGTGGGACTGGGGCTTAAGGAGTTTTTTTTTTAATATTCTGAACAATTCTGAATACTTACTAAAGTCTGTAAAGCTTATATAATCCTGTTTCCTTGTCACGAATGTGATCTACCAAATAAGAGTCACTACCGGGTTTGTACTCTCATGAGCAACACACGTGGAGCAGGACCTGCTCACTCTTCTGAACACCTGAGATCACCCGCAGTTTTGATGGGGTTCGTTTTGCTATGTCTTTATTTTTTCATGTTATATTTAGGTTTAATTAATTATTGTTTGTCTGTTTGTATTTTGTTTAAGCCATATCGTTTCATTTTGTGTTCTCTTAATGAGTTTGAATGTTTCTCTGGTATCTCTCTTCCATTGGCCCTCTTTTATACCATCAGATGATATCTAAACAAAGCAGGAATGTAAATAACCGAATAAATAAACGAAAATAAATAAGCAAAATAATAGCAAGTTTTTTATAGCGATTTAAAAAAAACTAACTAACAAGAACAATAAAAAAAAAACTTTTTAAAAGACAGAAAATAAAAACCAGTAATACCAAAATTATAGAAGAAGTTATAAGATATTAACCACATACACCGAACAAAGAAGAACATAAACACAGAAAAATAACAAATCATCAAAACAAATCAAAACCTTCATATAGTACACAATAAATGCAACAGAATGAAGAAAAAAACAAGTGAAAAAAAAATAACAGAGCCAAAAGTCATGAACACCAATTGTAACTGTTCATTCGTGATTTTATAACTAATGCCGACTAACATGCAATCAAAAATATAACCAGACGACGCCTTATCCACTTTCATCAATAGCATTCTGAGATCACAATACTTATGACTCTATCTATTAGTTTCACCGTTTGTTCTTGACGTCATACCAACACTCAGTTTATTGACGTTTATATTGAAAATGAATCCATGTCTGATTATTTTATACAAGATTTACCAATAACTTGTCTTGCCATCCTATACTTTATGTCATTATCAATTATATGCCGTAAAACAAAATAGACGTTACAAACAGCTATGTTTTCAATATAGAACAATATTACACGAAGCTTGAGAAGCTAAATTATCTCTTTTTTATTTGATTATCAAGATCTTAGACAAAATATATAAACGGTGTCAACCAAAAGTTCATTTGGGATCTATGTTACCACAATACAATAAATGGTAGCTAATGGTGCGTTTTGTTTGTATTCACTTATAGTGCAGTTACGTTTAGTGTTGGGTTATACAAAAAAATACTAATTTACAAAAATATGTTTTTATAGAAATCCATAAAATGTTATCAATGTTCATACATGTAGTACAAAACAAATACTTTTGAGATAAAAAAAAAAATTAAACAGAAAGGCGAAATATATCCAAAACGATATTCAAACGCATAAGTCAAACCAACTGACAACGCCATGGTAAAAAACCAAAACGACAAAAATACAAATAGCAGTGCACAAACAAAAACAAATATGATTTTTTTATTCTTGTAAAACCCAGTTCTACAGGACATAATCATTACATGAAATTATCACATACTATGCCAGGATTAAACAAAAAGACCACGCATTTCCAACAAAACATTGATCAGTGGCACTCGAAAAGAAAAAGAAAGATTAAAAGGCCAAATATAGCATGAATTAATAATTCAAAAAGGGTTTTGCCAAACACAGCTAAGGTTATCTTTTCCTGTCGTAATAAATCAATGTTTATTTTCAAAAGTTCAAGGTTTAATCTTCTCTTTAAACCAAATACTATTAATTCGATATTATACGCTCTCATTCTGATATCATAATGCGTACATTACTGTATGACTCTTTTCTTTATCTTCACCGTTTCTCTATGACGTCATACCGACAAACACTCATAGTATTGATGATTATATTGAAACTGAATCCTTGTCTGATTATATTATGCAAGTATAGCAATAGATTTTCTTGCCATCCTATACTCTGTGTCAATATCAATTATATCCGTTTACGAAAAATAGACGAAGTTGTTTTCAATAAGGAACAATATAAATCTTTAGAAACTACTAATAGACCGTTGGTTTTCCCGTTTGAATGGTTTTTCACTAGTAATTTGGGCCCTTTATAGCTTGTTGTTCGGTGTGAGCCAAGGCTCCGTGTTGAAGGCCGTACATTGACCTATAATGGTTTACTTTTTTTTAAATTGTTATTTGGATGGAGAGTTGTCTCATTGGCACTCACGCCACATCTTCCTATGTCTATAATCTGTGTTCTAAGATTATCAAGTCACATTCTATTCCATGCAGATTCTTAGATACAGTAATACCTATTTTGCCTTAATATAAAAGTGGACTTTTTACTATACCACTTACAGTGCATCTAAATATACTGTATGCTATCAGGTATAGCGTAATGATTAAAATATTTTAATAATGTCCATATGAGAAATTAACACTTAAGAGGGATAATAATTATCTTCTATATGTAAATTTTTATTCTTCTAATAAAAAGTGATTCCACAAAAATACGCTCACATGTAAACTGAATAGGAAATTGACCCAATTTCAAAATTGACTGACATATTTCCATTCTAAGTTCAGAGATAAATGCGTCGTTATAATGACCATGTATTCTAATCAAAGATATTACTTGAAAATAAAATGTAGAACTGTATAATTTTGATTGACAAGTATAATTTGAAAGCAGCCTTGAGTATTATAACAATGCATATCTGCTCGATAAACTGTTGATTACTGAACTATGCATCAAAGGGAATACAAATTGAAGGCTTTGTTATGTAAAAAAAAGTAAATCTTTAGTAAATGTTATAAATACTCACTCGATATTTGTAAAAAGACTTATTTATTCTTACATGAAATGTCAGCCTAACTTTTGTTATTGTTCATTTGTTTGTGAATTGACAGTACTATGCGTATCGTGTATTTATCTGAAGTCACCTCATTGACCGAGGATATTCAGACGACGAAATGTAATCTACTTACATAGATATAATTAATAATAAACTTATACTTTTTTTAGGTCATAAAAATAAAAATAGTTAAAGAAATTGTTTTGATAAAACTGGAATAAAATATTTTTCTCAATGCACAAAAAGAAAACAAAAACAATTCAAAGCAAAAAAAACAAGCATCAACAATGAGAACAAGAGTAAGCAACAATAACCCATTTTTAAATCAGTAGTGGTCTCAGGTAATCTGAACTCATTTTCAATTGCTTGTAACAATGATGAGTTTTTTAAACATTGCCGAAGTGTGTCACTTGAAAACATATTGAAATCTACTAGAGGCAGTTTCACATTCTAAGAAAATATCTTAGTTTAGGTTTAATTCCTGAAAATTACCTTTTGCGTACAAATGATATGATAACACTTCTATGTCAATGAGCTGATATTTTGTCTTTAAGTCCATGTGTTGTTTTTCTGTGATTTAATAAAGCATTGGCAAGACAATTCTTAAGACACAGCTAGTTGATTTAGTTCTCTCACTTATCTTTACTCGGAAAATGAACCCTACGCCGCATTTGTAAATCCGATATATTTATTACAAAAAAGATTTAATATCAGAAATAATTTCATCCAAAGTACTCTTTATGAGTAATATGCAATCATATGTTTCCGTGTGGTTTGATGAAGTAACTATTCTAATAAGTCTTTCCCCAATGATCATATATCATTGATTTGTGATATATATATAATAAAGTTATGAATAATTTATCTTAAATGCATGCATTTAAATATCTGACATTTGAAGAAAAAAAAAACGATTCCCCAATTTAGGGCAGAGAAATGTGTGTCACGTTTAATCAAATGATGGGATTTCCGACTTATAACTTTGTCTACGCCATTCCATATTCGGCTATTTCCATTATTGTGTAGGGAATAAACTCATCATAGATACCAGGATTGAAATTTTGTATTTGCGCAAGACGTGAGTTTCGTCTACACAATTATCATCTGTGACGCTCGAAAACGGTTATTGTATGCCTCCTCAACAAAGCGAAATAGTGTCAAGTTCAAATTCTAAATAAGGAATAATAAAACATCGATAATATACAATGGTGTCATGTATCCTTAATATTAGAAAGGGACGACAATTGGTGCTACTGGGGATAAAGGTATGAGTGTTAATCAGAATTGGCTACTCATTTTCATCTTTTGCATTTATTCCTACATTGGTGAATAATATGAATGTTCATCTTGTCTGATGCATATTAATTTATGTTCAGCTCTTACCAGGTCAGAATATTAATTTTCAACCCCCCCCCCCCCCCACCCCCCTCCCTTAAACACTGTCTTTTAACACAAAATAATGTATCTAAAAACAAAACTAGAATAAACTAAAAATTTTAATTGAAATTCCCTGGTCAAATGGCAAAATCAAAAGCTCTATACGTCTATATTTACTTATTACGAAAGTAGTATGTTGAATATGCGCTACAGAGAGAAACACAATTAGAAACAATCACTACACAAAGCAGTTATAATAAATCAAAATTCACAGTTATTCATAATTAGACTTATCAGAAATTATACAGAAATGGACATCACCATTTGATAAACTTCCTTTTTGGGTAAAGATTAATAGGATAGCGCAACATGAGCATATTCATTTCTTGTCAAAATATATGGTTTTGATTTCAGCATGACACGACAGTAATTATTTTGTTCATTTCTGGAAAAACCTAATTGTGAACTCACATTAGCCTGAATAAAGTTTAATAAAAAAATATCTGAATTGAAAGATGGTGCGTGACAAATCTCATTAAACAATGCCAACATGTAACTAGAGCAACTTCATATTTTTGAATTGTCATATAGGATTTTTTCTTGTTTTGGTAATATATAATTTTCAACCAAGTAAACATTTTTTTTTAAAAGGATCAAAGACGTTTTAAATGTTACAACCATGTCCAAAATGTACTGATCATAATTTATAGCTTCATGCATTATGCAATAACAAATATTCTAAACGATTATTTTTTTTAATTTGAATTTTAAGGAGAACATTTGCTCCTATGCCCAACCAACCTGCGACGACAGATGCATATACACTCTAAGATGTTTATTCACTACATTTCATGCACTACAAATCCAATAAACAGTTATCTGTGTCATGCTAAGACTGCATGAATTGAGATATTGTTTATTTTGAAACATTAAAAAAGCAATTTCTTGTGATATGTTTTTAATTAAAATTCAAAATGATACGGTAGTTATTATTGGGTTTTTTCTTGAAAACAAAATTGGGAACTCGCATTAGCCTAATCAAAATTATAAAATATATATAAATCATTTGAAAGATGGTGATATATCTTTTTTTTTAACAATAACAATTTAAATTTCGTAACTAGGGCATTTAGATCTTTCGTCTTTTCCTAACCCTGCTAACCTCTTTTTTTATTCGGCACACCATTGGTCAGTTTACGTATTCTATGCATTTTAAACAAGAAAACTTTGCTTTAATAAAAATCGCAGAAACGTGTCCTCTATGTACCCGTATGATTGTATATGTGTATGCATTATGCAATAAAAAGCATTTGAACACATTTTTTGTTTCAAGTTCCAATTTTAAGGTGAATGTATTGCTCCTATGCAAAATAATGTTTGTTTCACCCGACGACGACAGATGCATATACACTATAATATATTTATTCTCTACATTTCATGTGCTACAAAACCAATACGTTTTTAATTTGTAGTAATATGCTCACAACTGAATGATTTGAGGTATCCTTTATTCATGCCTACTAACGTTAGAGCTATAGAAAATATCTGGACGAAAGCAATAACATAGCTGTAAACCTTTAACAGTGAAACAATAAAAAGCCGAGAAATAATAAAGTACATGCGTAGTATGAACAATAAAAATGTTTAGTGACAGCTCAGATTATTCTACATTCAATATAAATGATATCAATTTTGTGCAGTGTTGTTGAATGACATATTTATTTTCGAACCAAATCCTTTTTTTCATAAAAACAGCTTCATAAACGTTCGTATATATATTTATATTATATATGTCCTAAGTCGTTTACTTCATTCGTACAGAAATATTTATTGACTTGTTTTTTTTCTGTAGTTTTTAAAGACTGCTTCATAAAAATGTATAGTATTGGCATTATAACTTAAGTATGATCTTTTTCAATATCTATAAACTCATCATACATGCCACATAATCACGTGTTGTCTTCAAAAGCTTCATCAGTGACGCTCGAATCAAAAGTTTAAAGAGTCAAATAAAAAAAACAGCATTAGTGATTCAAAATTCTTAAGGTTTTGTCGACTTTTTTAGGGTTAGAAAATAAATTCTTAGTTTTTTTAAACAGTTGATTTTCATTGAGACCATATTAATGATACTTTATGTCAACACAATAGTGCTTACTTCTGGCAATGTAACTGTCAAAATATAAAGCATTCCTTGTTATATTTCCATAGCATACCCTAAAACGCTGTGATTGTTTAAAAAAAAACATATTAAACAATTGAAGTCATGTCAATAGCATGACTTTTCATTTTTTTATTTTGAGAATTTGAACATAGTCCTCAGAATTTTAAAAGGGCGTAATGTAGAGCGATGTAATACATATGACTTGTTTTACCATTTCAAATCAATTCAGTTAAAAAAACATAAAAAAAAACAATATTGTAAATTCACTAAAACAAACACGTGGACAACAGTTTCCGGAATACCTGTTATCTTGGATTTAAAATTGAAGAATTTGCACATTTTCATTGGACATAATCTAGTTACTTAACCCATGAATGTAATTTCAGGCTGTGTTTGGATATACCCTAAGGCAACCTATGGTACCAATAGATACCTTTGGGTACCCATGGTTTGATATTTTTAAATTAGTAAACATAGTCGTATATCCAAACATAGCATGTAGTAAAAGATGCAACTCTTTAGGAAAGGTTGTACGTTTCGATGTATTTTTACCATTTTAAAATACATTAGATTACCAAACATATTAAACAACTCAACAGAACAGACCAACAGCTTACCCGCTGAAGAAAATTGATAATCAAAAAAAGACAAGTAAATATGAATAATTAACATATTGGCCAATAGCCTGTCTTTCTACATGTACATGCACAACACATTTTAGATTGTTTGTGCCAAAAACAAGTATGTTTGTCTGTTACACATTGATAGTGCCAAACCTGTATACATAAAGAGTAATCAAGAAACGTGAAACATCTGTACTTAAATCAATATCAATTTGTTTATAATTATTTTATTTTATGATGTTAACTTTAAGGCCTGCATTTTCACTTGAGTTACTTTTTGTTCTCGTTATAAGATGTAATTTATAAGTTTGTTGAATATAAACAACTGTGAAGGTATCACATTGACTTGTTGCATATTTAAGGAAATTACTCCAAAATAACAAAACAATCAACATAAAGTTGTCAAAGTTATACCTCAGGACCATTACATTTCATTGATCTGACGATAAATTCATGCACGGAATTTCAACATTTGAGGATGTTAAAATTTCTAGAATTAAACTTCTTTTCTTAACCTGATTTTTAGGTTTATATGACCTACAAAATAATTGGTGAAAAAAAATAATATGGTGGTGCACTTCTTTTTTGCTACGGCCCTTTAAAAGTACCCAAGTTTTTACCCTTTTTTGGGGCTATTATTTCACAATTCATTTTCATACATTTAATAAAGATGAGTGGATCAATCTGAATGAATTTAACTTAAAACAATTATCAAACATTTTAGAAATAATTCCAGAACGATATTTCAACGAGACTGAAACGTCAGAAGAATACATCCTTAAACACGCTGTGTCACGTTAAAAAATAAAACAACACGTTATAAAGCGCGTTTGTGATTTATCATCTTTTTTCTAAAGTAGAATTCGTATCCAAAAAATTAAGGAACGAAATAGATGTTTAAGAAAGAAACAAAATGAAAACAAACCAACTTGACATTGAATACATGGAATCTGTAAGAAAAATAACAGTTAATACTATAAAGAAAGCATTTAGACAAAATAACAACTATGAAATTCATCAGTGTATATTGACAAAACATTAATAAGATGTGAGTATATGGAAATAATCGTTATAACTCAAGCCCAATGGAATAAGACTTAGTACATAAAAGTCATTTCAAATCTTCAGCTTCTTTTTGATATGTTTTTCTTATTTTCTTATGAGTCTGCTACAGTTTTTTTTCTTATGCAATATGAATCATTCCCCTTACTTTTAAAATTTTGCTCATGAGTTAAAGATACGTTTACAGTTAGTTCTTATGTTGTGTGTTTACACTGCTTACACAGAAAGATGTAAGAGGGAGTCGATGAGTGCTCAACAACATGTCTAACTCGATTAATCCTGTATGTACCTTCCCAATTCAGAAGCATGTAATGCAGTTGTTGTCATTAGTTGATGTCTATCATATTTTTTTGGTGTAAATGTATTGTTCTAAATTAGACCGGTAGTTTTCCGTTTTGTTTTAGTTGGAGCCTTTGTGTAGTTGACTTTAAAGTTTGTGTTATCCTCGTATGGAAATCGTATGGTTGTCAATTCTTGCATGTGCTTACATCTTCTGTCCTTGCAACAGATGTGAATATTTGTCCCACTGGAAAAGGTACTGCCTTTTCTAGATGTTATAATGTCGCTTTGAAATACAAATTCGCGACTATACATTTTAAATCGAAATATAGTAAGTTCCTTTTTAATGAATTGTGTTATGCTTGACGAGACGATAAGTCATGTGGAACCACGTTAAAAACTGTTGGTTATGAATAAAATGCATAATCATTTTGTTTTTTAATTTCAGTGTTAAAATGAGCAAATATTGTCATACGTATGAAGAATCTATTTAAATAATACTTCTAATGACAAGACAGTTATCTCTTTGCAACCCTTTTCATTGGAATCATTAATAGAGAATCAATGCCGATAGGGTATGAAATTCCGGAACAATGCACATCGAACTGATTAGAGTCTGGACATTTCCCAGGAGAAAATACCGATCGGTGAACTTATTGAATTTTTAAAATGAAGAGAATAAAAGCCTTAAACTTTCCACTTGTACTTTAGATATCTGTTGGGGATACGTATATTAAATGATAAGAGGTTGCAATATAACTATGCGTTTTGTAGTTCTTATATCAAAATCATATTCAATATGTTATTTCAATATCATGAAGTGTACCTAGACTTTTAATTAAAAGACATCTGAAATGAAATAAAATGAAATTAAAAATGGAATTGTGAAATGAGTCAAAAAGACAACAACCCGACCAAAGAGCAGAAACACAAGGCAACCAATAAAAGACTGAAGACCATTAAAAAAAATAAAGGGTGAGAAATTTACTTGTCTTGTACAAAATTTCTATATCACAGTATATATCAACACGGTAGAAACGTGATATTACCTTCGTTTTACAATAATTTTCGAAACAGTGTTGGAGAATTACTAGGACATTAAAACAGTTGAATGTTGCACACTTTGAACATGTATAAAGTTCACTAGCCGTTTATGCAGCGACAGAGACAAGGATACGCATTGATCTCCACAAAAACTATACATTTTTCTTCGACAGACTTAATATTTCCATCAATCTACTACTTTAGACGGAGACATCAGATTTCAATATTGTCTGATTTATCTATAGAGATGACAAAGTTCATACATCAGGAGGTATTTTCTAGACTGATACAGAGACCGTAATGTGATATGTGTATATCAAGTATTATTGTATATTTGATGGCAGAAACACGTGGTTGAATAGGTAAAGAATGCTGTATTTGCCAAAACTTTTGGATTGTTTGTTCCTCAATGCTCTTCAACTTCGTACTTTTTGGCCTTTATTACATTTCTTAATTCGAGCATCAATAATGAATCTGTCGTAGACTGGCGCTAATATAAAAATTTAAGTATGGTAATTATGATGAATTTATTTATTTGTATTGCATATTGAGCCGAAAATAAAAAAAGGTTAAACTATTTATATATGCCACAATGTAGTCAATCAACTATCTTATACCTGTCCCAAGTCAGGAAAAATGTTTGTTGTTCTTTTTACGTATAAAAGAGGGACGAAAGATACCAAAGGGGCAGTCAAACTCATAAATCGAAAATAAACTGACAAAGCCATGGCTAAAAATCAAAAAGACAAACAGACAAACAAAAGTACATATGACACAACATAGAAAACTAAGAATAAGCAACACGAACCCACCAAAACTAGGGGTGATATCAGGTGCTCCGGAAGGGTAAGCAGATCCTACTCCACATGTGGCACCCGTCGTTTTACTTATGTGATTACAAATCCGGTAAATAGTCTAATTCGGTCACATTCATGAAAGGGAAGGATATTGTAATTACGACGTAAGGAACATATCCGATATCATTTGTGAAACGGTTATTCCATAACGGTCAACCAACTCGTGATGGCGTCCGTAAAATTTACGAAGGAATGATTTCAACTTCACCATTTGGAACTCTTGGTTTAATAGCTTCCTTGTGAGCAGCAACCCTCTATCAAGAAAATCATGATAGGAAACGCAAGCACGGGAATACCTTATCTATTGGAGATATATACCGCGTATGCAGGTGCTGCTGGAATGTTGCTACTTAGAAATGGAAAGTTCACAATTGGAAAGCTGAAATCATCTCTTTTGTCGTAAAGTTTTGTTTTCAACCGACTCTCATTGTCAATTTCTAGATGAAATTCAAGATATGAGGCCGGCTTAACTGTATCTGTAGTATCCTTTTTTTCAATTGGGTAGATGCGTTCCACATACTAACCAAATTTTGAATTATTTAGTGAAAGAACACCATCTATATAGCGGAAAGTAAAGTTAAAAGATATCGCTAACTTCTTATATTTCTTCCAAAGAAGTTCCTGCATGAAGTCAGTCATAATAATAAAGAAACAAGTCGGCAAGTAGAGGGGCACAATTTGTTCCCATTGAAATGCCGACAATCTGTTGAAAAAAAGTCCTCTGAACGTTACAAATATGTTTTCAATCAAGAAATCAAGCATCTTGATAATGTCAGTTTCAGAGAATTTTTGTTTGAATCAGAGTGATCCTTTACAAAGTAGGATTTATCCATCCTTAAGACAAGATACTTGTATCTATTTTGGCCATTCTTTTTTATGAAGCAACGCAATACCAACTCTTTCAATTTGTCTTTTAGTTTGGATTGTGGAATAATTGTGTAAAGAGTAGAAAAGTCAAATGTTTTAATACTATTACAAGATGAAAGAGAGTTAGATGGTATGTAATCTAAAAGATCTTTGGAATTAAATGTGTTTATGCTTTTGATTTTTCTATTTGTTAAGCGACTTTCCATACTGATTTTTCCTTGATGTTCGGTAGTTTTGTTTTTTTTACTTTTTACATGATATCATCTTGCTTTTTTCACTCAACACTTTTGCATAGTATATTTGGTTGTGTTGGTTATTTTTGCCTCATGTTTTGAATGTTAATCATATTTTCCCTGTGAAAATAAATCATGCTGCATCAGCCCTTACAAAACTGTGACTACATATATGTTTGTTTGTATCTTCTCAAATAGACGCTTTATTGATGTAGGCACATACAACAAGTAGTCATGTTTAATAACTGCGTAGCAGGTTATTTTAAAGTGTGCACCACATTTTTTATGTTATTTCGAATAAAAAGAAAACATATTACAGTCACTTCTTATAATTTAATTCCAAATTCCATTTTAAACCTGAGGAAACCATTACAAAACGTTGATGACGTCACGGTCACATATCAAAATTATGTCTATGAGCTGATAAACAACCAGAAGACGCGTTACATTCAAAATTAAATTATTCATAGTTTACACTCCAGTTGACTTGACAACAGTCAGATGTGTGACAAAACATATTCTAAAGAATATTAATGAGTCGTATTTCATTCTAATTGTATAGTTATTTTAAAAGATGAGTTTGAATGCTTATATTTACAAAAATGGGACCACACTAATTAGCGTGTTTCAGATTGATATCTGTAACTATGTTATCATTGTATATTTTAAACAAATTGATATATTATATCATCATGTCTGCCTACGGAACTCAATAAAACTTTAGCTCTGTTTCCTTTTGCTAATAGCGTAAAATAATAATGTGAAGTCTTATTAAATTTTGCAAATCCATACCCCTTCCTTGTGCAAGACAAACATTAGTATAAAAGAAACATTCAACAGAACTAGCTTGAATAGATTCTATAGTTTTAACGATAGAAATCCATGTATGCCCCTGTTGTAGATTTGTAGTAAATCAGTCATAAAATTTAATGATGAAGCAAATCAACACGAAGCATTCTCTAATGTATAAATTCGTCAACATTTTGCACAAATTATGATAGGTCGATACTCTCGTTCTAACCCTTAATGTTTGAAAGCACTTAATCTTATTCATTTTAACTCTTAGTGTAGCCCTATAACGAGTCTTTAAGGATTTTCAATGTCTTTAAATGTTAAATGCGTCTCTAACACGATGCTTATCCCCAATGTCAGTAATTAAACAGTCGTGATTTCAAACGATTAAGGGATGTTTTATTTGATGATAGCATTACTGTTTGATCTTATGTGTATATATGAAGAAAATAATAAAAAGTTGGGACGTAATCAGCAAATCATAATTCTGTCAATAATACCGTAACTCACAAACCTTTCATGACTGTCAAGATAGAACTAAGACATATATATTATAAAGAGATAATTCAATCACTCATTCGATATGCGTTGTACATTTTTAATCAATGATTGAATGATCTTGAATGCTAAGAAAGGAACCTAATGTTCAGTGGTTGTCGTTTCTTGATTTGGTTCATAAATATTTCCTATTTCTCTTTTTTTTATAAAGTTTAGATCCTTTGTTTTTGCTGTTTATGTGGTTTTACACTAGTCATTCTTTGGCTCTTTATAGCTTATTGTTCGGTGTGAGCCAAGGTTTCGTGTTGAAGACAGTTATATGACCTATAATGGTTAATTTTTAAAAGTTGTGACTTGAATAGAGAGTTGTTTTATAGGCAGTCTTACCACATCTTTTGATATCTATTTATCAAACATGGTAAGCTCTTAATCGTTCAGTTTTTAAATAATATTGTATTAATGTACATGTATCTATTTTGCATGCTGTGTTATGTACGTTGGTTATCTGTCGTTTTTCTTTGACATTTATTTCCTTGGCATTTAAAATTAACCCATAATATAGCTGTTAATTTATATGTCAATTGGTCTCTTGTTAAGAGTTGTCCCATTGGCAATCATATCACATCTTCTTTTCTCTACAGAGAGTGACCGATGTGCTTTTGGACTAAACCCTTTAAAGAGGTAAGCTCACTGGGCAACTGTCGTAACCACTTCGTGTTCAAATTTGGTACACGCATTTGCATATAGACAACTTTCAGAAACGAGATATCAATTAGATTGAGATGAGAAACGTTTAAGAGTAATACAAGCAATTTAAGATAGAGTACTCTTTCTTAATCAATAGGATAAAATCCGAGACACAAAAAATGAAATACAGATCTTCTTTTGCTTAAACCTGATTGACTGGGATGCAAATTGTATATATATCTTTCACCCCCTTTTCCCAAGAATAATCTATAGAGTATTATGCGCAAAGTGCAATATATTTGAAATCACAGAATTAAACATTGTTTGCATCCATTAAATTATGTAAGATTTTTCCGTTAGCTATCATAATATGTAAAAAGATTAATCATAGTTTAATAACATAATATCTATTATATGCTTCTGTAACATTCAAGAATAAGTTTTAACGCTTTCTTGTACTTTAAATTTACTTAAATTTATGGGGGAGGGCAAGGGGTTTACAGTATATAAAATATTCGAAATAAAGAAAAATGTATACAAAAATATATAGAGAAATAGCAGATTGCTAAATAAGAATTTGGAAAAATGAATGCTTATTAAGAATTTAGAAAGTTGGGTTTCTAATAAAAAAAAGACAAACATAGGTAACTTATAAAGAAAATATGAAAATAGGTTGCTAATAAAGAATAGAGAACAAAGTTAACCATAAACAAAACAAAAATAAGTCGAAAAGAAACGAAGTCTTCCTCATTAGATCCTCTTTTACTGGGAATCAAAACCTTTGACATTTAATAATTTTGATACATAGCATCATGAATAACATGTTCGTACAGTATTGATGCACCAATTTAACCTATCATATATCATGCAAATGCTGTAATTAGGAAGAAATTAAAGAAACCGTGTTATTTTAGCCTACATTGTGATCAGAAGTATAATTAGTATGGTTAACTTACGTAATGTTCTTATAAACTACTTAACAGCAGCTCAATCAGCGCCACTGTTTAGTCATAAGAGGATAACGATATAATTGAATCTATTCAAAATGTTCATGCTATCAATGGTTAGGAATAAAGAGATTTGGGTATAAATCAATAAGACTGCATCAAAATGTTTCCAAAAATAAAAATAAGTTAAAAGACATCTACAGTTCTCATCAGTGACGACTCCTATTGTACATTTCATCACACTTCATACTAGTAATGTGTATTTAATTATTCCTTTACGGTTACAACATAACTTTTTCTAGATTCGGTCGTGATGAAAAGATAGTTACGGGTCTTTATAGAAGTGACGTAAATGTATGAAGGAAAATAAAAAGATACTGACGTGATATGATTTGTGACGAGACATTTACTCACCAAAGACCAAGGACAAGAGTGAACTAATCTATGGGTCACAATGTGAATCTAACATGTGGTACAACACGAAAGGGAATATACCACAATGTGAAATCTAACATGTGAAACCATCCGAAAAGGAATAATAAAAGAATGATGAACGCTTAAACACACAAAAAACCATGCTAGATGGCAACCAGCGACAACTACTAGACTTTAAATCCTATTGCGTTGAAAATGTAGACAAAACAATGTGTCAGATCTAAACACGCACCGAGCGCATAACCGTTAAAACCCCAACATTGTTTGAGCAAATAACACTAAACAAGCATGCACCTAAGAGAACCACTTGACAATAAATCTTCTTGCATGGTACTGAACAACAAACATCATGTGAGATCGCACAAACATATTGAGCGCATAACCGTTAAAAACATCAGCTTTGTGTTAGCACCAAACAATAGGGGCTGATTACTACCAACGACAACTTCTGAACTACAAATCATCCAACAAGGGACAAGAAGACAATCAACGTGGCAGATACAAACAAGCAAGTCCGCCTTGACATCGTGCAAATTTCCTGGACAGAAGTGGAAAACACAAACCGAGAACAAACTGGTTTTTTTTAATGTGTAGAGCTTAAATCATGCAGTAAAAATTAGTAAAAAAGCTTAAAGCGTTATTCTGTACTAAGCACAATAAACTACGAAAACATCAAAAGACACAAAGTATCGATCAATGAGTTCTCAATGTTACTGTAAGCCAAATCCCAACTACTAGCAAACATGTTCGTCCAGAATGAATAATGAAACTAAATCATCATAAAAATGGTTTACCTAAAACACGAAGAGCATGCTCTACATGTTCTACAATTACCTGGCCGGCCATTCATTTAATCCACAAAGGCGTTCAAGTCTGTTGTTTCGTAGGGTCAGTCTTAAATTATCAGTATGTGTTTTGTAGAGGGCTGTTTTCCTGACGACATGGTGTTTTATGTTTTTCATCGATTTGATCTTTTACCTTGTTCCTAGGTAACAACCCGCACTTTTTTTGTTCTTTTACCGTGTTCCTAGGTAACAGGTATCTTTCATTATTTGTTCAATGAGTTGATGTAAGTCAAGCATAAAATTGGATTCCATGTGTACTAGTTCATTTACTTCAATGCGTGGTTTGTTAAACATGGACTTAAGAATTTATCTAATTATTTGTTACTTTCTTTCTTTTTGTGATACTTAATGTATCGTTTAGATATAGCAGAAGTGCACTTATCGTATGAGTGCCAGTTTTATATATCTAAAAGCCTTCTTTTATTAGAAACTTTAAACCTTGCGAAACGGAAAAACACTCAGTCTGCTTATACCTTGAGACGGAATGAACTGAAAATGTAAAAACATTCACGCATGTCCCCCCTATGCAAAACTATTTGCACAAAATTACTTGATAAATGATACATAGAACCGTATTCAAAGGATGCAACTACTTGTTACATCTGTTTTAACTGATATGATTATTAAGTTGTTACATAGTCTATTACGTTTTGTATTTTGATTCATCAGCTTGCCAGTGGTATATTTAAATTCACTATTTATCTTTCTTGTGTAACTTATATGAAAGTCTATATTCATTAAAGATTAAAGCAAATAGTTTCATTGAACGTAATTGCAAAACCATATTTTTATTTGAAGTTGTTTTTTCCATTTGTCGTAACCATTAACCAATCCTTATTTACATGTTTATGAGACCACCAGATTCGACTGATGTCTTAATTATTTGATTACCAAAGGAATTCCCAAAATGATAGCCATTTCCTGATAACTTTAGTATTGACTGGAGTACATGATTATCTAAAAAGAAAATGAAAACGAAACCGAACTGGCCAGCTGAGGACCACCTGCGGTGCGGGATTTTTTCGCTACATTTAAAAGTCATTGATGGCATTCGGTTGTTAATTGCTCTTTGGTCTAGTTGTTGTCTCTTTGACATATTCCCCTTTTCGGTTCTCAACCTTATTTGTACTTTGATGCGATGCAAACCTATCCCCTTTTTTACTTTTTTAGATTTAAGAAAGAAAAAAAACGCCCATAGCATGCCTTTATGATATTCACAAAAATATCCTTTTATTATGTGACATCTACTCTACTGACTGTTTGATTCTGGATTATAGACCAGTTAAAAAAGAATTTAAAACAGTGCATATTCGAAAAAGACAAAAGAGATATTGAAGAATTACATTAATTAAATTAAAGAGACGAAAAACAGCAAGAAAAGCATTGTTTACTTTCGTGTTCCACATATACGAATAGTAATTGTTCGTCATAAATTGATACACCATATCCTTTTTGTTCATAATATATTAGTTACTTAATAAAATTGAGAATGGAAATGGGGAATGTGCCTAAGAGACAACAACCCGACCATAGAAAAAAACAACAACAGAAGGTCACCAACAGGTCTTCAACGTAGCGAAATTGTCTCGCTGTGGTCAACGAATCGTGATGGCGTCTATAAAATCTGATGTTCATATCTCGTTCCATAAAATAAAGTAATAACCCTGTTACAATGCATACGTAAGGCATTCATTCATCGTGTTTAATTAAAAAAATATAGGGTACGTATTTATGAAAGGTACCAGGATTAGAATTTAATACTCCAGACGCGCGTTTCGTCTACATAAGACTCATCAGTGACGATCAGATCAAAATAGTTATATAGCTAAACAAGTATAAAGTTGGAGAGCATTGAGGACCTAAAATTCCAAAAAGTTGTATTACATACGGCTAAGGTAATTTACTCCTGGGATAAGAAAATCCTTAGTTTTTCGAAAATTTCAAAGTTTTGTGACAGGAAATTTATAAAAATGACCATATAATTGATATTCATGTCAACGTAGTGCTGACTACTGGGCTGGTGATACCCTCGGAGACGAAACGTCCACCAGCAGTGGCATCGACCCAGTGGTGTAAATAGTTATCAAAGGTACCATGATTATAATTTAATACGCTAGAAAGATTGATACTATCGTAACTACAAGTTAAATTTTAGATTCTTATTAACAATTCATATAATGGTAACTAATGGAATAACAATTATTTACGTAAATCTGGCTAAAAGAACGTCATGAAACAATTCATTTGTGCAAAATAAATACACAATCCGGCTGAAAATAGCTGGAATTATCTCTGATACATGACTTTCAATATCATCAATATCAATAACTAATTACAATATGTAGGATTAAATGTGTTTAGTATTATATAGGGATTATTATATAAAGATTATATTCGGATTCATACACGTCTAAAGTTATACGTTGCTTATTTCAGATGATCACAAATATCTAATATGAGGTCATTGGTATTCGAGTAAAATCTTTAATTTTTCTATATAAACAACTTATTAAATCCGACACAACGTCATTGGTATTTGCGTTGAACCTTAAATTTTCCTATAGATACAACCCATAAAAAATCGACATAAGGTCATTGGTATTCGAGTTGAACCTTATTTATTTTTTTGGCGACAAAACGACAAAAGAAAATCCAATGTAATTTATATCAGCTCTTGAAATAACAAATATTTACGTGAATATTAATAAAATAATGTCATAAAACAATTCATAGGTGCTACACAAATATGCAATTACTGTGTTTAATACATTGTATTATACAAGGATAATTACAAAAATAATATATTAGTATTTATACATGTCTATAGTTATTTTCTCTTTTTACACGGACATAAAAATCCGACATTAGGTCGTTGGTATTCGTGTTGAACCGCAAATTTTCCAATATATATTTAGTTTACAAATTATAAATATGACACCATTTGTTTCCAAGTTGAACTTTACATTTTTTTATATATACAACTAAAGATAAACCGACATGGGATCATTGATATTAGATCCAGTTGAACTACATAATATGCTACATTCTTTTAAATGACGATAGCAAATCCGATACAGCTACCAGCGTACTGTTAGTTCCCGTGGTATCAATGCTCAATATTCAGTACATCGGCATTTAAATGATTTAAAGCATACCGTAAATGATTTTCTATGGAACTTTTTAAAAATAATAAGGTTCCAACTCCCTCAGTCAAAGTTGACGTTAGATGAGTTTGACTATCCTTTGTATGTTCCTTTTTTGTCTGATGAGTATTTTGAAGAATTTGTACATCTTTGGGTTCTTCGGCTTGAGCATTTCTAATGACGGTTATCCCAGAGAAAAATACTTCGTAGCCACACAATATATAAAGTATCATTCATTATTTACAGTCCTGGGATGGTGTAAACTTCCAAAAACAACGTGTATGGTGTAATGGTGTATGGCATATGGTACAATGATGGAAGGTGTATGATGCTATGGTGCTATGGTGTATGGTATAAGGGGAATGGTGTAATGGTGTATGAGGAATGGTGTGATCGTCTTACGTGCGATCGAGAATGGTGTAAATGATAGTGTACGACCTTTCATTGGTTGCAAACGAAGATTTTTTAATTTCATTTTTTCGGATTGTAAGCATAAACATAATAAAAATCTCAATATTTAAGATTTAATTGCATTATGGGTAATTTCGGATCGTGTAGATAGTGGGGAATGGTATATGGTGTAAAGTGTAAGGTGTATGGTGCAAAGGTGTAACGTGTATGGTGTAATGGTACAAGGTGTATGGTGTAATGGGGTATGGTGTATGGTGTTAGTGGGAAGTTTACACCATCCAAGGACTGTACGTTACTTGTCAATTTGAAACAAGAAGATCTTTAAAAAAGGAGGAGTTGAATTGAATAAAGTAAAACTTATTGATCTCACCACTTATAGTTTAACTTTGTATTGTTGAAAAAATCAAATATATGATTGGGTGATACGAATTGTAAAAGATGGAACGTTTTTTTTTCAATTTATGATGGAGTACCTTTTACATGTTTTATAAAATTGACTGTGCCTGTGCCAATTGGGGAACCATCTAGTGGTCCGATGAGTCACTTAATACATTGTAGTAGAAACAGCCTGATTCCAATATAATTAACAACTTTCAACGGAGGACATATTTATGGACAAATACGAGTTATAATTCTGGTAATGATGAATAATTTCATAGTCAGTTAATGTCTTACATGACTTATGCCATATATTAACCGGTGCGCAAAAATGTTAAGACATTGATGTAATTAGATAGTACAAATGTATCAAAGGAGGTACTATAACTTCAGATCTGAGAAACAGATGAAAAATACCCTAATTTTATATTTCATGAAATATTTGTTTTATATAGTCAAAAAGGGTTCTACTATTATCATCAGATATCAGCCATCATTTGATATAAAATCAACTTAAATATTCTACATTGTTAAAAGTGATACCATCTTTTTTTCCGAAATAGTGCAGTAATATACAATATATTAAAAAATTTAAAAAAGGTTGTAATACTTATTTTTCCAGACAGTTTTGTTTGTTTACCTCTTTATGCGTGTGGGTGATTTGGATCGTCTGATTATTATCTCATCGAAGTTTATCTCGTATATCTGTTTATTCCTATGCATACCAAATTCTCATTTAATCAGTAAAAACTTGTATGGTTTATGTCTTAAACGACATATGAAGGGAAACGTATTCAAATCTGAGCTTTTCAATTAAAATCGTAAACTGTTTTGTACAGACGACATATCTGAAGTGACAGTTCAGTGACACGAAGCCACAAAGTTAATTTTAAAACATTTCAAATAATGTAAAAATACTGCGTTTGTTTATGTTGTGGTGTTTTATGCTGCTGTCAGCAAAAAAAATAACATTGCAGTTAGGTTTTTTCATTAACAGAGTATCCGGAAGATCATCGACCTTCTACGGAAAAACTAGAAGTCATTGTCAATTAGGATTGTAGTCAAACACAAGTAGTCAAGAACAGGGTTCGAATTTTAAATCTCGGAATTGGCAGTCTATTGAGCCAAGTATATGAAAAAATTTTGAATACCTAACCCTAACGAAATAAAGTCCATAGTCGAATGCAAAACAAAAGTACAACACAAATCAAACAAATAATAAACAAATTTCATATTCTTTACTTGGTGTAGGCATTTGCGTATGTTTAACCTGGTTTTAAAGCTAATGAAACCTCTCACTGGTATGTCATTCGCATAAAATTCCATTTTATTGACAACGATGTGTGAATAAAACAAACAGACATTAATATGTTAATATGTCAAAAATAGGGGTACAGCAGTTAACATTCTGTTATACTAGTTATCTGTGTCATTAACTGCAAAGATCACGCGACCACATATATCTCTAAAATTCTGAATAGTTGTGGCATCATGTGATGACAGTTTATAAATAGATCATTGACCTTGATGTATTTAAGACCAATATAAGTAAAACATAAAACATGATTTTTTATCATTTTGAGTCATGCAATTACTAAAATGTACATATTTATATCCGGATTTGTTTTAAAGGAAGATCAGCAAATACTTCAAAGGAATCGTGCCGCGATATATGGTCTTCTTATATCAAGAGATCATTCTTAAGATAGCTTCGCTTGACAACTATTCATGTACACATGAAAACAATACGTCACAACTTATAGATACGATTCAGCATATAACATATCATGTTGTATTTTGCAACGTATAACAATCACTAGACACGTACATGTATGGTGCAGTTTCAAACTCTTGAGGATAATGGGTTATTTAACTGTTTAAATAATAAAAAGAAAATAACAGCACGTTAATAGGTCAATTTGAATTTAAAAATACAACAAAAAACGACAAATAGAAGGTTTTTTTTACACTGCTTAAACAGGAAAATAACGACATGTATATGTGTAAATTTGCAATTTTCTAAGAAAGAAAATAACTGCACGTTTTTGAGTAACTTAACAATGTTTGAAAGAAAAAAAATGCAGTTTATGGGGAAATTAGCATTACTTAAAAAGAAAAATAACGGCACGTATATGGTTACATATGCATGGTTTTTGGTGAACGGTTTGGAAGACATTCCATTACACGTCATAAGAATGTATTAAGAAACAAATGCAATGATGAATGTTTGTTTACAAAAAGACAATGATTTCACTATAGCAGCAAAACACTTTTAAACCTAAATGAACTCTTCTAGGTCTTTAGATTTTTTAACATCCAGATATGATTTTTAGTTAAGACAGTTAAACATTTTTACTGAACCTTTGAAGTTTATTTTCGACAGCTGTCAGATACGATTTATGGGCACTTCCTGTTTTTTGCATTCTTTAATACTTACACAATTCGCCGTTTCAGAATCTAATGCATCCTGGGTAATATTTTCAAAAGTGTACACCACAACGTCCTGATTGGTTAAAAATGTCATAAACAATGAAAATTTAACCAATGACTTGGCGTTATTTTCATTTTGGGGTACGAACAATGAAATTACCCATAGTCCTTTAGATTCTGAAACGGCTAATTGTCTCTTTAATGTTGTACTTTTTATTCTGTCAATTATTCTCTGTTATTATGCTTCACCACTCTAATAAATTCTTTTATTTATATTTCATCACGCAGTAATTTTCTATTCTTTCTAAATTTTCATAGTTGCTCTGATATCTGAACCTTTTCCTGCCATTATCTTCTATATCTTAAACAAAAAGGATTTAAAAAATGACCAAGTATAAACCAAAGTGCAAAGCACTATTGAATTTTTGTTCTCTAAGCAATCGTTAAATCTAAACTGATCCTAAAATAACATGAACTACAGAAATAAAATTAAAAGAGAATAATGATAAAACATATTTATGCACGCACATTTTGCTTACATCATATCATCATTCTTCTAATAGATTCCATTTTGACGTTTTAATTATCCATGAATAATATAATGAAAATGTGCTGTTATTGAAATATTAAGAGATTATTAGAAAATGCAAATAAATTACTTTTAATTACGTAATAACTTGCGTGTTGCTTTTCATCAATCTAGTTTTTACCAACATCTTGAGGTTTAAGTTAGGAATGTTATTGCCTCTTTCGTTTACCTTAGTTTTTTTATATAAATTTATCAAAGAATATTAAGTATGTGATCATTTAACGAGAAGAATTAAAGTATGTTTTAGTAAGAATTTATTTAACTACAATACTCGTTGCACAGGTTAAAGAAATAACTAAATGGATTCCAAAGTTTAATCGCTCTGTATTACAGGTCGCAATACATGTAATAATAAATTAACTGTTTGCAAACCTTTGAAATTTTCGAAATACATAGGATTTTTTACCTAGGTAATAAATTATCTAATGTTGGCTGTTTAACGACATTTCTCGTAATAATCGGTTCCTACCTAGCGTTTTTAACCATTTTGTTTTCGAGCGTCACTTATGTGATTGTGTAGACGAAACGCACGTCTAACGTACAAATATAACGTCTGGTATCTTATGATGAGTGTATCTGTGGTGCAATGCGTATCAACTACCAAAAGGACACTTGACTTATTGTTTTTTCAGTAACAATGGTGTCTTCTTCTTTTCGTGTAATATTTTTATGGTGGTCGCATCAGTGAATTTTAATCTACGCGGCTTTGTATTTTTTTTTTTCGATAAAAATGTAATAGTGGTTTGATCTGATTTAATTTTGTCAACGTCCATATTCAGTCTATCTAAATTTGACTATTTGTAATATTCTTTACTATGTATTTAACTAGTACATATAATTAACGAGCTATTAATTATGATGCTAGTAAATTGTATTTTGAATTACATTATTATCTTATCCTAGATAACAATGTATCTATAATATATCGCAAATTAGACGGCGACTAACCAAGTCTAAAACGTGTGTAAATGTGTTATGAGATATTATCCGGAAAAATCAACGCAATCAGTATCCTTATTCTTCAGTGGGTTGATATCCCTATATTATTTGTGTAAAATACACTTTGTATAATCCCCTTTGAGTAGTATTTAGTAGACACGTTATAAAAAGAGTTTCATTTTTGATACTATTTTTGGATAGGGGCCACATTTGTAGCAGGATCTACTTACCCTTAGGAAGCACCGGAGATCAACAAACATTTTAAGATTGGACTTCGTTTCTAATTTTAGCTTTCTATAGTGCGGTTTGTGACTTGTTTGTCTTTTCGTAGTTTTTATATTTTTTCAATGCATTGTCAGTTTGTTCTCGACTTGAATTCTAAAATCTTTTTTGTATCCTCTATTTCTATAAGTTACATGAAAAATAGACAACATACAAGTGAATAAAGGCTTGTACATGAGATATATGTTCAAAATAAAACAAACAAACACATTATTGTTAATAGATATAGGAAGATAAAGTATGAATGCCAATGAGACAACACTACATCCAAATAGCATTTTATAAAGTAAACCATTATAGGTCAAGGTACGGCCTTCAACACGGAGCCTTGGCTCACATCGAACAGCAAGTTATAAAGGGCACCAAAAATTACTAGTGTAAAACCGTTTAAACGGGAAAACCAACGGTCTAATCTATATAAAAACGAGAAACGAGAAACACTATGAACCACATAAACAGACGACAACCACTAAATATCAGATTCCTGATTCCAAACAATTGCAGCGGAATTAAACGTTTAATGGTACCAAATCTTCTCCCTTTTTCTGAACAACAGTATAACATCACAACATAGAAAGCCCATCATACCTTTTCAGAAAAAAAAAATACCTACACCTTCATGTATTATGAGCGGTTACTGCCTATAATGATTAATTTTTCCAACCAATACTTAGCAAAAAAATATTGTACCAGTAGCTTTCAAGTTTCGTTGAATTTTTTTTATCAGTCATATGTAATAGACGTCCGGCAGCGGGTTCGATTCGCAGTGACGGCAATTGAACAAAAAAATTATATCAATAAATAGAATAATAAGACAAGATTGTCAAGTCTTACTTAATGAATTAAGACAAACAAAAGATAAATTATTTGGTGAATATATTGCAGCCTTGCATTCAAAAAGGATTGATTCTTGAAACATAAACAATTGCACACGAAAAGGTTGATATTACACCAAAGGTTTTTTTATTGGGTCAATTTTTTGTACTGTGACAAACTCACCTAAATTGATACCTGTGTAAACTTTTATACATAGTCAATACATATACTTGTTAGTTAACTTTTCAATATAAGCGGGAAGTTTGGCTTGTTTTTGTACCAATTCGGTGTTTCTGTTGTTCAGTTATTTTCCTCTTATAGTTGATGTGTTTCCATCGGTTTTGTTTTGTGACCCCAATTTGTTTAAGTTAGGTTTATAACTTTTGAACAGCGGTATACCACTATGCCTATATGTATGCTCTAATATTGTATCAGAAGAATTTTAATGTAAAGAGGACATATACAAATTTAATGTATATTTGTAAACAAATCAGTTATCAATCTCAACGCAAAATTAAGGCGCGCCAGTAGTTAACCGACATTCAAAGACAGTATTCATTTCGCGTGGTTATAATTTCGAATTCTAATATTTACATACGCATGATATACTATTCTTATAGTGTCGTTTTAGTATTAATCGGTTCAATTAATTATACAATTTATTTAAATGCACGTCAATGTATCTTAGTGCATCTGTCAAAATTCGAAGAATCTAAGCCAATTTATATCCCTTTTCATAAAATTCATTACAACATTATTCGATATTATTTTGACTAATCTAATATCTTGAAGGCTAGAATGACATTCGTAGATTTACATCTGACATCACTAGCTTTAGTGATGCAAGTAAGCGGAAATTGAATGTGTTATATCAAATTAATTGAGGCATTTCAAATGTATTCAGAGCAAATGTCAATTTGTATGGCCTTTACATATTTTTTTGTATTATATAAAGTGTCGTGATGACAAAGAATTCTTAAAAGCTGCTACGTAAATTAATTAAAAAAATACCAAAAATTATTATTGTCGTTTAAGATGAAAGCTTTGGTAAAGAAATTATTTCTTTAATTAGTGATGCGTTTGCTATGTTTATAACAAATTATTAAAATTGTTTTAAATAAAGAAATATATCTCTCTTGTGCAAGGTTCTGATTACTGGGTAAATTAGCTATATGTTTGTGTTTGGCTTACTCGCTCTCTAACGTATGTAACACATTTTGAATATTCAAATATTTGTACTTCGAACATCACTGAGAACACATTAATTGTCGAAATTCACACTTGGCGCATTACAATAGGTGTGTCTAAAATTATTATAAGCAATGCTTTATATGCAGTTTTGTACAGAAATAAGAAAATAATCGGTTTTGCTCTTCGGTTTTACTTAAAAGCTTCAAACAATTTATGAAAATGATTTTTTGATTTGCCCGAATAAGAGCTATTTAAACTTAAACAGATGGATATGCTACGTAGAACAGTTCTATAACCGAAGGGACACAAAACGTGATATGTGGAGTAACATTAAAAGTTCCCAATCTATATGAAGAGAAATCGTAATGATCATGACTAGTAAAAAACAATGTCGTCCTCTTTGCTCAAACATTCACTTTTACTATCCGCCAATTAATTACTGACATGTTACAGTTTAAGGTTTAAATCAATGTTTCATCATCGAGGTGCCTTTATTATGACTTCTAGGTGTCATTTAGCTAACAATTAAGATACTCAGCAATATTACATGTAATACACAAATAACACATAATTGTTTATATTAATGACACTCACGTGTCACACCTCCCCATAATCCAGTCACTCAGAATTATTCTTGTATTGCAGATTATAAGAGGTTTTTTTAATTGATTGGAAAGCAACAAAGTTTCAAAATTAGGTTACACCTTTTAAATATAGCTCACAGTAATATGGTTTTATTATGTGATATCTTTCTTACCCTTTCTTCACTCTATTCATTTATCGCTAAAGGACCAACATATTCAAGACAGTAAACGTAATCAATTCATCGAATACGTCACGTAAAAGCTGCAGAGGAAGGAGGTGAACAAGTCGACTACATTTGTTTAGTACTGTGGATTCATTTATTTTCGTGGGTATCAATTTTCGTGGATTGAGGAAAACATTTTCGTGAGTATCAATTTTCGTGGATTGAGGAAAACATTTTCGTGGTATCAATTTTCGTGGATTGAGGAAAACATTTTCGTGGGTATCAATTTTCGTGGATTGAGGAAAACATTTTCGTGGGTATTTGATTTTGTTGTTTGGCCAATATCTACATACAAAGCCTTTAGAAATTTTGATTTTCGTTGAACATTTGAATTTTGGTTAACATGTACCCATGCCAAATTGGTAATCAACTAATAATAATGAATCCACAGTAGTAGAAGAGCTTATTGGTAACTGAACACACCTAGGGGTAAACTTTATAAAGTAAAAGAGAGGCGAAAGATACCAACATGTACCTTCAAACTCATAAGTAAAAAAATAATCCGACAACGCCATTGCAAAACAAGAAAACAACCACAAAGACAAACAGTAGTATGCAAAACACAGTGCATGGTAAATGATCATATTGAATATGCCATACTGTCAATCATTTTGAGACAACAAATTGTCGGTTCATAAAAAGCATTTATAGTATGATAAATCTGCAATCAACCCCAGAAAAATGCATTAGCGACCATTAACTCGACAATTGACTGTAAAATTTCGTCAACTGCAACTACTGTTTTTCCTTAACTGTCTAAATTACAAAAACAACAACTGTATGAAATTAAAACAAATACTGACGAATCTAATTCTTGACAAGAGAAATGCAGAAGGATTTGTAGTTTTATTATATGTATTAATATCTACCCTCCCCTTTTTACTCGATCATTCATATTAACAAATTGCAAACGGAGATCGCTTCAGGTTTTTGATATGCATTAATTTTGTGACAAGTAAATGTCATTGCTGAGCATAACGCCTTCCTTAATTCAAAAAGTTTTAAATTTCGTTCAATTTCATAAATGATTCAAGAACGAGATTTCAACGAGACTGAACGAGACTGAAAAGTCAGAAGAATACATCCTTAATACAAAAAGTTATAAATGTCGTTCCATTTCATAAATGCTATCTTTTGTTGATAACATCATATTTCAAATGAAATACATACTGCAAGCGATGCAGAATTACGTATAGATTATAACATGCCCCTTTCCATATTGGCCCTGGTATCATCCCGAGACTCCCATATCGGCCTCGAGGCTTTATAACATGCTATAATCTTTTTATCACATATTTAATTTCTGCAGAAAAGAGAAAAAAGGTCAATTATAACAATTTAATGAAAGATAAAAGGTAAAATCTTAAAATTTTTATCACAAACGTGTCGTTAAGGACGCAGTGACGTCACGTCATTTAGAATCAGGGCACAATATCAATATGCTCTTTTTTGCCCCGGGCAATTTTGAGGTTATTGCATATGCAAAACCAGACGTATTCGTAACAAATATGTGATAAAAATGTTTATACTTCCTGTCATAATGAATATAATGCTTACATTGAAACTTTAACATTAACTTCCAATTGCACAAGAGTCAGTTAATGTGCATGTGTAAACGTCTTATAATAATGAATATAATTTTATCATTGAATCTTTAACATTAACTTTCAATCGCACAAGAGTCAGTTAATTTGCATGTGTAAACGTCTTATAATAATGAATATAATGTTATCATTGAAACTTTAACATCAACTTTCAATTGCACAAGAGTCAGTTAATTTGCATGTGTAAACGTCTTATAATAATGACTATAATGTTAACATTGCAACTTTAACAACAACTTCCAATCGCACAAGAGTCAGATGCACTGATGTGGAATCTTAATTACTTTACAAGAACCATTTAGGTGCATTCAAGATATATGCACTAGATAATCTTGAGTTATATGTATTCAATATAAAAAGACAAAAAATGTCTCGCAAACATTTTAGATGTGTAATCTCTTTTTCAGAGCTTTTATGTATATCCTGAATTTATAATAAAATTTCGTATAATTCTATAATGATACACAGTACAAATGTAATTTTTGAAAATATGCCATTAAAGCAACTATAAATTTCAACAAGAACTGTTGGTGTACTTTTTATCAACTTTTCTGTGTGAACTTTGGTTTTCTCTATATTGAAAACAGAAATAAAGTACAGCATATGTTGAGAACGAATTTTGAAAACAGTTAAATTCACCAATATCAGTTGCCTAAAACTTACTTAAATGCAATTACATGAGTAGCAAATTTTCAAGTCTAACTGGAACCTCATCTGTGTTTCTTAATATAAGTGTTTTGACATTAAAAGGGGTCGGTGTAAGATTTCCCTAAAATCAGTTAATTACACCAATGACATAAGAAACGCAATGAGAAAACATTTCTAACTACATGCAAATATAACTAAAGTACTTACATAGCTATATGGTAAATAACTGATGCCCATAATTTTGGTCTTTCAAGAAAATTATAAATTCGTGCTTGTAATCTCCGAACACGTGCATCTTTCCTGTGGGCACGGTAATTTAGAGGTTTTCCGAGTAAAGACATTCGTGGTTCCGCATACCTTTTACTGCAAAGACCACGTTTTGATAATCCTGTAAGATCCTTTTCTATATCGCTTCGTCTAATGCTATTATTTTCTGTATCGATGTCTACATCCATGAAATCGAATTTTAATTTCCTACTCTGTTCGTGCTTTGGTGAGTAAAGGAGATCATCCGAATCACTAGAGTGATTAATAAATTTCCATTCTGAAGTGTCATTACAGTCGTCATGATGGCCCTGATCCGCCACGCTAATAGTCAGTTTAACGTTTGACTTCCGAGTCATAGTCATTTCTGCTCTTGTAACGAGTAATGACTATAAATCATGGAAATTCAATATAAAAAATGAGGAATGGATGTAACATAAACACTTTTACAAATCGCTCCATTTCCAAATCAAATCAAATTATAATGGTATCGTTGTCATCATGTATGCCGTGGAAAATCCATTCAATATCTAAAGTTAATACAATTTTAATATGTTTCATCATATGATCATGGATCGTACCGTTTATCCATCTGAAAGAAAAATAATTAAAATATTTCAAAAGGTCATAAAGAATATTATCAAGGGTAAAATAATTATTGTTTAAAACGCAACAAATAATTGATAAAATATTTCTAGCACTGTAACATCATTTGTGGTAAGCCAACACCATTTATCATAGCACATATTAATTTGTATCGTATCTTGATCATCTGAAACATGCGCACTTCATTTTAGTGACAATGAAACATATTCTCCTGTGAAAATATCTTATTTCAAATATTTTGGCCACGAACATCACTGAAGAGACATGTATTGTCGAAATGCGCATCTGGTGCAGGAAAATTGATAACCGTTAATATCGCATACAGTGGATTAATTTATTTTTGTGGGTATTAATTTTTGTGGATTGAGGAAAACTTTCATTTCCGTGGTTATTTGATTTTATGGTTTTACTAATATGTACATACAAAGCCTGTTAAATTTGTGACTCGTTGAACATTTGAATTCTTGGTTTACTTGTACCCACGAAAATTGGTATCCAACAAATAATAATGGATCTATAGTAGTTTTGAATGATTTGCACATCTTTTAAAGTGACATGATTTAATCTAAATTTCCGGCAATATAAATTTTGCATTTGTTTTTAACAAAACTGGGTGACAGAACTGCTAAACAAGGCGGCACAAAAATACCTTCTATAATCCATCGAGTAGTGAAGACACGTACCAATGTAAAACGTTAATTGTGTTCATCAGTTTGAACATTATTCATTCAATATCAAAACTTCATGACGATTTGAAAACAATAAATCTGCATTCCTTCCATCCAACACTCGTTTTTAACTGTTCAATAAATGTTTTGAATATTAACCATAAGCATGTGGTAGATAATTCCACGTAAATTTACATACACATAAAATAACGGTAAATTCTAATAATTAACTTCTGTTATTGCACTTTCCAATAAAATAAATTCACAGAATAAGCTTAGCTGTATAATAGTAATTTTGAAATAATTGTTTAATTTCGCTTCAATTATTGTTTATAATTAATATATGCACTACAATATCAACATCCAAGAGAAAAGCTTTAGAAATGTTTATACTTATTATATGCATTACAGTAGCAACATCTAAGAGAAAATTAATCAACAGGTATATACTACATTTATATGCTACATCCTCATTAGATTCATATTCTAATCATAATATGAAAATAATTGAAAGTGTAGGAAACAGTGTGTCTCATTAATCAGATAGAGAGTGCTGTACAAGTAATTTTGTCAATAGTAATTTGCATGAGCAAGGTTACACAAATAGTAAACAGATTAATAGTTAGGATTACAAATATTAAACATAATATGCAAATCCACGTGGTAGTGAGAAATAGAAGACATATTGGTTTGATAAGTGGAAAATCGTATTTGTAATCTTAATTATACCAAAATAATCAAGGGAAACAAGTAAAGATGCACATTGATATGCATGTATAATAACATGATATAGTTTAACTGTTATCACTACTGAATAGAGAACTTAAATAAATATACAGTCCTTTCGGATATAGAAAGGTTACTGTAAGGTACCACCTTAACTGACGTGTCAAACTAAAAACTTTTGCATTTAAAGGCTCGTTTGGTATAAAACAAAAAGTTCTTGATTTTTCTACTACTTAATCATCTGAGTACACATCTTCTTTACTTATAGGGTTGTCTAAAAGCGTTGTAAATAGTATGATTTGTTTTCCAAAGAAAGATTACAATACAATAGTATGACCTAATAGTTAATATATTTACAAAACATAAGAGTTACTATTAATTATGGAAAACTATCTTTCCATATGAACAGTGAATAAGGACCATGTTATCTAGTAACATGTGGTTATCTGTCAACTTGTATAATTTTTAATTTTTTTTCATGAATTTACAGGTATCATCATATATTTATCTTGTGGCACAATAATCAAGCAAGTGAAATAAATAAACATAACGAGCATTCTATGAACTAACACTGAGAAGATATATGGATTAAGTATAGTAATAACAATTTCATTAATATAATTATAATAGTAATAGTAGTGCAAGAAATATATGAACATGCATATCGTTTGGTATAACACATGTAACAGTAAATACAAGTAATTTCAAATACTCATATACACACATGTTTACACATTTACCTCATTTACATTTTAACTAATGACCTTATCCCAACTTGTATTATTACTATCTGGATATTTCTGGTAAATAAATAACATATTACGTCTCTTTATTGTTTTTCTTCATCTTAATAACAACTCTGCAGCTTGAAATAATTGGTTTCTGCATTACTACTTTAAGTCCTGTCTTACGTTATCTCTTCCACGTTAATAAACAAAAGGTCATTCACACTTATCAGTCGAAAATAAAATTGACAGCGCCATTGCAAATAAAAGACTAAATGACAAACAACTGTAACTTAACATACCGGTAGGTACCATATTTATCAGATTATTATCAGTTGACAAATATATCTTGTTTCTCTTATATTTTGAAGCTTAATGTAAGGTTATATACAGTTCAATAATATATTATCTTTTCATTGTTAATTATGAGTACTTTATGTATCTGTGAGTTACACAATTAGAAGTCAATGTGCATTAAGGAAGCTGGCTTGTCATATTTTAGATTTTTTGTTAGATTTTCGGAATCTTCTGGTTTTATCCATTTGAATGCCTTGCAAAAATTGCCAGGTGACCCCCATTTTTCTTTTTGTAAATCTTTTACATGTATGACGATAAGCCATCTGTAAAGGTCTTATAAAATTTTAATTACTTTTTAACAGTTTTTGAGAACTTCAACTTGTCAATGATAAAGCTATGAAAAGTCAAGAGAGAATATTTTCCCTCAAACATTTCAATGGCTAATATCTCGAAAACAAGCACGGTGACTTATATGTTTTTTCTTTGCTCTTTGGATTCCTTTATTAATCTCCTATCTGTATAGACTAGTGTTTTGAAAAGTTTATAACTTTGAAACTGAGAAGCGAACTCCATTAAGGATAGCATAGTTAATTTTTCTACGTCTGGAAAGGCGATAACAGTAGGATTAATCACACCAATCGTATTATATTAGATATTTGATAGTGTAAATATCTTAAAATAATTAATATCGAAAAGCTTACACTAAATGTCAGATGAATAAAATCTGAATAGTTATCTACATCGATGTTAGAACTATGCATAAGTTATAACCATAATTATTTGATTTGCACTATAGAGAAAGTGCAAGGTACTTCTCATTTAAATGTAGAAATGATTTGTGCAAAATGTTAAGAATGTTTGCACTTGGTTAATTTAAATAAACATCAATATTAATAAGAAATAACGTAACAAACCTAGTTAAACCTAACATGAACTAATTTCAAAGTAATCTTTCCTCTAAATTTTCTTGAGGGTTGGTATGATTTATTTCTTTAGTTCCATCCTCACATATAAATCTTTGTTTAGTTCCAATCAACAGCTGGTTATGATTTACTGCACGTGAAGTTGATTAATGACCTTTTTCAGAGATCTCCATAAATGTTTTGTTTTCATTCTTACGCCAGAAACTTATTTAAATTCATGTATTTGAACTAACGTATTCATTTCTCGCAGTGTTTTTCTTAGAATATATATATATGCAAGCTGTTGCTCATATCTGAAAATCAATTACAAGTTCTCAAAGTGAGGCTATTTAGAAGTTTTGCTGTAAAGCACTTAATAAAAAACTTTGAAAACCTTTACTTATATGTTATAAATTTAAATGGAAATGGGAAATGTTTTAAGGAGACAACAACCCGCCAAAAAGATCAGTCAGAAAACATTCCTAGGTCACACATGATTCTTTAACACAGCGAATCTCATTAAGACCATTTAAAACAACAATACAATATAGCAATTGTGTGTGCACATATAAAAGAGGGGCGAAAGATACTAGAGTGACATTCAAACTTATAGATCGAAAACAAATCTTACATCTCCATGACTATTACAAAAAAAGTCATAGAAAATATAGCCTAAGGAACACGAACCCAACCAAAAACCGGGGTCATCTAAGAGACGGTTGAGGTGTTTTTTTTAGAAATTTCTAGTAAAATATGATTTATTTTTCAAGGACCAAATTTGTTGCCTAATCAAACATTTTGGTCTGTCTTAACAAAGCAATATCGTGGATTTAGAGTATAAGTGGAGAATTTTGGAAAACCTTGTTTTTGAAGACATTCATTTTACAAAAGAATTCCTGGCATCATTCAACAGAAAAAAACTACCCTTCATACTTTTTAACAACAGAACATGAACTACAATATTCATGTTTTGCTTTAAAGACAAATGTAAGTGTGAACAATAAATCTTAAAGTTACAGATACATTAATACTGATATAAAATAACCCTTAAAATAGATTAATGGCGATGACAATATAAACAAAAAACGATTCTAACACTATGAAGTGATGATTGGCATCAGAAAATTGAATAAAAATGTTAACAAAGAATTTTCCAACCAATCAGGTAATACATTATGTAAATGAAAATAAATGACTTTCCTTTTACGACCTTGGATATAATTTGTTTACAGGTGTTTCGAGGCCTTGGTTATCAAACATAAGGCTTACAGACATATTCGCTTGATTTCATGAAATAAATTAAATTTTTGAACCTACATTTCATTACGATTCAAGTTGACTTCTGAAATGCGTATATCATAGTTCGACTTAACACTGTTACTATAAAAATGAAGATGTGGTATGAATTCCAATGAAACATCTCTTCACAAGAGACAAAGTGACACATAGCTATATATTAACACTTCTAGGTCATCGTGCAACTTTCAACAATGAATACGGCCCATACTGTATAGACAGCTATAAAAGGTCCCGAAATGACAAATGTAAAACAATGTATACGATATAACTAACGGTCTAATTCATGTAAAACAAAAATACGAAAACAAATATGTAAAACATCAACAAACACTTAGATATGAGTGCTAGTGCATCTATACGTTCAGTGAAACCGGTATACACGAATACAATCAAATTGAGACTTTCCAGGATTTGACTATGATTTAGATCCTTTTTGTTTTGATATGCTCTTCCAACAATTTCATTTTAAGTTTGGTTTTTGATTTTCAGATATTTAGGCCTCGAGCATCAATGAATCGACGAAAAACGCGAAAATGCGCATATGGTGCATAACTATTGATATTATTATTAATCAAAACTAGTCTATTGAAATTATTTCTTCAAGATGAAAACATGCCTCAATTATGATCGTCATTGAATGTATTAATACTTTAAGGTGGTACCCAACACTTGCACTAAAATTAATTTGCCTCGTTTAATTTTCATAAAATTTTGTCAAAGTACTTACATTGACCCTTTAACAAAAATATAAAAATTTCAAAAATTTTGAACCAACCGTTTTGTCAGAAAAATTACACTGGTTATAAAGCAGTTTGACAAACACCAATTTTGATCATTGAGAAGCTTAATAATCCCTTTACAACACAACGTTATTAAAGCGTTTGGCTGATTTTACAGAGTTATCTCCCTGTAGTGTTAGTTACCACCTTAATACTTTAAACGTTCAATGAAAGACATTTTATTTCTCAATCAAATTGAACATATCATATTGTATGAAACCTTTAAAAAGGACATGAAAAAACAAAACATCCAAAAACTCACTACGAAAAGTAGGAAATATAAATTTGTAGATTTAAATAAAATTATTTTTACGGACAGATTGACAAACTCATTGATAAGAAGTGGTTTGAAAAATCTTTTAAGAAAATCGAACTATAAAATCTCAAGTTAAGGTCATCTATAGTTCAATGACGTATTACCCCTTCAATATTAATCCGATGTACCTTTAGTACCAAGTAAAATAAACAATGTGCATAAAAGATATAACAATTTATTTTGCTGCTTCTGCAAAACCGATAAAAGTATAAATATTCGATCGTGTAATTATCCCAGAATAATTATTAATTATGAGAGTGTACTTGGTATCAGATAAACAAAATATGAACGGTCATTAACATCAATATTAGTTCTGAACATATTCATTACATGACATTATTTAATTTTTGCAGAAAATGATTACTACATGATTGAAACACATAGTTTTTTTTACATGATATTATGGTTATTATTTATGTAATTACAGAACTATTTCAGCGAAATTGCTATTGATATACAAGTTAAGGGATCCATCTCGAAAGAGGGTTATTTATTTTAGCGGCTATACTTACACATATAAGTTATTAAAATGATAGTTTCTTTATTTCGATTATAGGATAACATATAAATATTTCTAGAATAATGTTTTCAAATCGATCTCATTTAATATTTACATTGAAAAAAAAATTAACCGTACCTTTCTGCTATTATACTCTAAGTAATAATGTATTTCTTATAAATAATGGAGAAAAATACTGCACTCCGAGGAAAATTAAATCGGGAAGTCCCTAATCACATGGCAAAATCAATGGACAAAACACATCAAACGAATGGACAACAACTGACATATTCCTGACTTGGTACAGGCAATTTCAAATGTAGAAAAGGGTGAATTGAACCTGGTTCAGAAAGTACAGAAAATATAGAACTCAGTGTAAATTTCAATGTAGATTTAATTTACGGCATGTTATTCCAGTTAACATACTCTTCATTCAACTGCAAAACAGATGCATGCAACGACTCAATGCATGTGAAGATAATTTAAATATTCTACTTATGCTGAGGGGATGATGTGAGTGTGTGTAGCAGACTTTTCGCTTGTTTATTTGGATCTGAAATAAGAGATATATTATATTTTGGTGTTAAAGCATTAGCACAAACCTAATCTGTGAAGACTTTTATAATAGAAGAATATTTACTTTGTTTAATTCACTTATTGTGAACATAATTCATTTCATTGCTTTTTCCTAATTCTGATCGCATTCCATATAACATTAACAGCAGGACATTAACTGCAACACGTTCCCTTCAATGCTAACAATTGTGAGCGAGCACAGTGTCTGAGTGACAGGTACGTACACAATGAAGAATAATTATCCTTAGAATCGATGATTTGTCGCTGGACATATAAACAAAGAACGATTATAACACTATGAAGCGATTATTTTCGTGAGAAAATTGAATAGAAATGTCATCAAATAATTTTTCCGACAACATTATGGGAACAAAAACAAATTATATACTCTATATGACCTTGATTATCAATTGTATACCACATATAGCAAAAAAGCTAGATGAACAATGGGGCAAATATAAACCAGATGGTCAACAAACAAGTCCCCAGGGCAGAAAAGAACATTACACATCAATTATAGGTTTCAGTCAGGAAAACGTTGGAACTTTGCATATTTTAAAAACGTGTTCTCATAACAGACAGTTATGGGACCAATTCATTAAATGGGTACAAATTTTCATAGATTGGACAAACTTACCCTTTTCGAGGACATTTGATTACCGGAAGTTCTGCATACTTTGTTCATTAATAGTGTTTAATTTGACCTATAAGGGTTAACATTTCATTTATTGTGACTTGGATTGAGAGTTGTCTTGTTGACATCTTATTTCGATTATATATTATTTACGTATTCCCATGAAACCAACAAAATTTGGAATCCAGAATATAATAATGAATCCACAGTACCCAATTTACACCTATATCTGAGGTAGCTTCTGATTTTTAATGGATGTATTATTGTTCCTTGTAAGAATCTGTATAAATCTGAACATCAGAAAATTAGAAAGCAAAAAAACAAAAAAACGATAAAATACTTCCAGTACCAGGAATAAGACGTTTAGATGTTTGATTTTAATGGATGTATTAATGTAAGAATTTGGAATTATCATTTCACTCGAAACTGCCGTTCTAGTATCTTCCACGTAATAATTAATCTTGTCTTTATTTTTGCAATAAGGTTCGGTACACATGTTCCTTGTAAGAATCGGTATAAATCTGAAAATTAGAAAATTAGAAAGCAAAAAAAAACCGATAAAATACTTCCAGTACCAGGAATAAGACGTTAAGGTGTTTGCTCGCATCAACGTGAGTTGGTAGTTGTCTCACTAGCAAACCTACAACATACTCCAATTTGTATATGGACAAAACAGCGGCTACAATGAAAGTTTTGGTCATACATTGCATTTTATACTTTCATCGATAGTTCGGTAGGAATATCAGCGACTACACGTACCATATACTTGTGCGAGACAACATACTATGTGTATAAATGCGGAAAACGGGTAAACAAAATATACGTTACAATCAATTTCCCTTTCGCTATGCATGTTATTAAGGCCAAAACATGCAGTATTATTGTCTTTCTTATTATTTAAATATTTTCTATTTGTTGGTCACAAAGAACTACGCATGAAAGTAGAGACTTAATATTCATGTTATTAAGACGAATATATTTTCGGTAATTAATTGATTGTTTCAAGCTATGAATTTAGAATATAAATCCGTAAATTAATATTTAAGTAACTATTTTTTTAATATTCCTTTTCAATATAGTTATGATAAAATATGTAGAAGGTTGGAAGGTGTAGAAAAACATTTGAAAAAAAAGTTATGTTTATTTAAAGTTTAAACCAGACGAATATTTTATGTTGATTAAGCAATAATAATGGTTGACCTACATAATCAGATAATCTTATCGAACTAATGTTTTTTTTTTGTTATTATTGTTATTACATTAACTGTTATCATTATTATTATAATTGTTATCAACATTATTGCAAATATAAAAAATCACCATCATGATTTTATCTTTGGGTGTTTAAATGTACCTCCCCAGGCATTTCTTGTGAAAATACAAAAAGATGTATAGAATAATTACAGTTCCAATGCGAGGGGTTTCTTCGAATGTCTTCATCAGAATCATTTATAGGAGATCCGAAAAACCTTCCCGCAGATTTTTTACGCTAACACATAAAACCAACAGGAGCGCAAAATGGTGAACTGGTTCAAACAGTTATTGTGTTAGAGTTAAAAGTTCTGTTGACTACATTTAAGGTGGTACCTAACACAATAGGGAGATTACTCTGTAAAATCACCTAAACGTTTTAATCACGTTGCGTTGTTAAGAAAATATTAAGCTTTTCAATGATCAAAATGAGTGTTTGTCAAACTGTTATCTATCCAACCAATTTTTTTCAGAGAAAGTGATTGGTTCAAGTTTTCTGAAATTTTTATATTTTTTTCAAAGGGTCAAAGTAAATATTTTGTGAAAATTTTATGAAAAATGAAAAATTAAAAGAGCCAAATTAATTTAAGTCAAGGTGTTGGGTACCACCTTAATCAGGCGAATAATTACACTAGGTGGTCTCAAGCCAAAGTCCTTGTTAATAACATAAATTGGCAAAAACTTGCCAACATCAATAAATCCTGATAGTTCTAATCTGGACAATGTTTATACAAAAAAACGGCAAGAGTCCGAAATGGATGCACCATAGTGTATAACGTCTGCAAGTAACATGTTTAAAAGCAAATCTTTCTTTCTAGAGTAAAGAAATATTATATCACACTTGATTTAGTTGTGGAATCTAAATTTCTATGGGCTACTTGAGCAAACGTATCGCTGAACAATAAATATACAAAAAAATTAAAATCACAAAAGATATTTCCGAAAAAGGGCAGAGAATTGATTTATTTCGGAAGACTAAATTGAGAAAAAATGAGTTACTGTACCTTAAACATTGGTAAAAGTTGCAATTCTATGTCATAATACAGTGCTAAATTAACCTTCTGTGAAACACATAAATCTTAAATGTATTTAATATACGCTTTGGATTTTTCTAAAAAAATATGTTTTACTAAATTTGATACCACTCCTGATTTTGTTCAATACAAAAAGCATGATTATGAAAATATTGGATTTGATATCATGTGCGTGGGTGATGGCAATCTTTTTTCTCCAGTAACAATTTGCTTTGGTTTTCTAGATCAAGACATTGTTTGTTTTCTTTAATTTTATACCACTTTTCAATTATTCATAACAAGAGAAAGTTAATACTGTTCATCTTGATCATGTTGATGTACTTTATTTTAAAGTTTTTAATTAGGTACTAACTTTTCAGTTTTTTTTTAATATCATTTTGTTACAGATATTGACATTGTTTTGTAAGAAATCATTTTATGTTGTTATAATAGGTTTTTTAGCCAATTTTAGGGCAACCATTCATAAGCTCGCAGGTCGCAATTCATGACATGACTTCCCAGAAGCTGTCGGGAACACCATTCTGAATATTTCTTTTCAATTCAAGTTTTATAAACAAACATTTGATGATTATTTCTTAAGAATAAAGAACCGATATCAAGACGATCACCTGTCTTCACGTATTTATTTTATAGATTTGTCTTCACGAGTTTATTTTATAGCTCAAAATTTAATGCAATGTGTTTTTGAATTTTTGTTGAACTACTTTTTGTTTTATCAGCTTCATCTTCTTTTGAAGTGTTCAAAAATGATAAATTTAAAGCCCTGTTATAGTTATCAAAGGTACCGACCTTTGACTGATATCATAAATTGAATACGCAATGAGGTAGACATAATTGTTTTATTTCATAAAAAACTTCAGCTGTTCATTATTTTATATATATATATATATATTCCTGTATGTTGATCACACATTTGCTGACAAAGGTATCAAACTTAGATTTTTTTTCATAGATATGGTTGTCAATTAAAAAAAAACCGGTTCAAATTAATGCATAATATTTCTCATGGCAAAAGATCTTCCCAATTATTCCTTGCATTTTGAACGATACTCACTATTGTTTAAACATGGTAGGTTTTTTTCAATACCTGTCCTTTTCAATTAAAATGCATGTACATTCGTTGAAGTTTTGAAAATACGATAACAGATTGTTTTATTCAAATATGAATAGAAATTAAAACTACGAAGTTAATCAAATAATTAAAATGTCTTTTTTTTTATAATTCTAAGCACTAAATAACATCCTGCACGGAAAGTATCGACACACAATACCTTTTTATCAACTCGTAGCAGATGTCTGCAGTGCTCTAATTTCTAAACACCTATCTACAGTTTTCCTAATTGCTTACTGAATTAAATTGAAATACAATTTTTACCCGTTTTTTCTCAACCGGTTTATGACATTTGAACACTTGTATACTACTGTTGACTTTCTTTATGATAAGAGTTACTTGCAACGACCAATTAACATACATATTATATGCAAGTGAATTCATAGACACAATTCGCCTCTTAGAATCTAAAGGACAATTGGTTACTTCATTCGTTCGATTTCCATTGTTAAGAACGTTTTAAACCAATTAAAACGTTTTGCTGTACGCTTTTGAAAATATTACCCAGAATGCATTATATTCCGAAATGGAGAATTAGATATAATGCCATCTTCGCAAAAATGCAAATTGTTGGTGTTTAAGTTAATTTTCATCGCAATGTAGTGTAAAGCATGTGATTGTACATTTGAAATTTTACGGTTTGAGATATCAATTAAATATGTGAGTTATTGATTTAGTTTCGGATTTTAATGTGGACTAAGTAACAGCCATTATTTCGAATGGCGATGCACAACATATAGGTAAAAGATCAATAAATTAAATGTTTGTTTTATTGTCACATCTGTATAAGAAATATAAATATATAAAGAGATGAAATCTTTGTTTTTTAACACTTAAACATTTAGAAATAAACGCTATGGTTTAATACGAAGTCGCTGCATTCTACAAACCGGAACATGCAATTTGTTTCTTTCATCTTTAATCTTTTCATTGAACACTTAAAGCCCCATGATTTAAAGGTCAACTGTACACGACTAAAAGGTTGAAATGATATTATTTCATTTTCTATTTGTATATGTAGTGAAATCTGGAACTACAGTTTCGTTCAATTTCCGGAAATTAAAACAGAATAATTTAACACATTAAATATAAATGTCACAGTTTCCGTTTCGAACATTAGAATAGCAGTTGATATTTCTATGCACTTTCATTTGTGTAATTTTATGCTATGCTTTCATCATCAATCCGTCAATGTTATTATTGATAACTAGCATTCAACACCATGCTTTGATAAATTGAAAATCTATACATTTCTTAAGAAGTTTGTATCTCACTGACATGTAAAAGTAATGTTCTTCTGATGACGCCCTCGCAAACTTATTTAAACATGTAACACTTGTGAATATTACGAAATCAGATATTTAAACATGTAAACAAGATTCTACGAAGAAATAGTAATCTATAAAATATTTTTTATTTTTCATAAATGTTAACCAATAGAAGGACAAAATACAGCCTTCAACATTGGGCATTGATTAACACCGATTAGAAAACTATAAAGGGTCCCAAAAAACCTAGTGCATAACCATTCAAACATGGAAACTAACATTCTAATTTATAAATAAAAATACTTCTCTGTGTTGGGAAAAAGAGAATCCAATATTACCACTCAGAAGGAGGAGACATCAAGTAATTTTTAGATGACTTTCATGTGTTTGTCAGCAATTTAGGTTACTAATCTAGATCAAGATTCATCAATCCAATCAACACTGAATGGGGCAATTTAAAACGTGTTTGCATGATTCTTAAATGTTAAAGTAAGAGAGAACGAGTTTTATATTCTACGTTTTGTTTGAGGTTCGTTTAGCGTAAAATGTCAATAATTTTTTATGGTACAATACAAAACCTGACTATACATGTATTACGTTTTTATTTCAGTTTTCAACTTTGGATTTTTTAGTAGTAAGATCCAACTACGCAGGATTTGGCATCCCGCAACTAATATTTGTGCATCTGGCTTTCAAGATGATATTAATTATTTCATCTCAAAAGCAACCTGCTTGTGGCTACGAGGAAGAGGGTCCATAAATATCACTTGGCAAGCATTACTCAGGATTTGTTTGTCCTTTCTTTTTCGTTTATCTGTTCGTGTCTCGAGTTCGCAGCTCAGTGGTGATATTCTGATTCTTTCTACTGTCACAGTGTTAAACAGTAGCGGTACAAAGTATGGAATTAACCTGACCTGGCTTGAGACTTATTGCACAATGTGGTTTAGGGAGCATTTGATTGGACATATATATGATACAAAATACAAAGATACTTCAGAAAAAAAAAGATTAAAATCACAATGCAACCACAAGCAACTACAAGCAAACTCTTAATCATACTAGTCGACATGCGCTTCATTAGAAAAAAAGATCTAGCTTTAACATGCTGCTCAAATACTTTGATATTAGTTGACAACAAAATATTAAGATTTGCATCAAACAAAATGTATGACATTATCTTGCTGATCTACACTGTTATCGGTCCACCTAAATATATAGTTTAAAATAGATAAACGAGATGCTACACCACTTGCAAACACAAAGTTATTTGCATCTCGCACTTTTCTAAGTAACAAATTGATTTTTGATTTGATGAACTTAAAACAATAAATGTTAAAAGAAGGCGAGCGACCTTAATTTGAGATTTATGCTAAATGAGAGCATGATATCATCAATAAATCTGTCAGGAATCTACTAAATTTATATCCAGAAATTGTGTCAGCAGAAGCAATTTCACGTGGCTACGAGTTTAATCATAAAAGCAGTATTATGGATGTATTCTAGTTAACAAAGCATGGATATATATACTAGGCAACTTTTAGATTGAAATACTTTAAAATCATTGGTAGACGTTTAGATTGTTAGTGGAATTTTATCCAGAATTTTATAAACCTCAAGCTAGTCCAGCTTGGAAATGTTTCTTCTAAAGAATTCGTTTCTTCTATTTAAATATATGTGAAAATATTCTTCTTGGTCTATTGTCTATCATATAAAATTCATGCGTTTCTGTTTGTACATTTGAATATTACATATTCAAAACAGCGTGTGAAAAAATGTTAGAATGAGATTAACCATAAAAGAGGGATGAAAGATACCAAAGGGACAATCAAACTCATAAATCGAAAATAAACTGGCAATGCCATGGCTAAAAATGAAAAAGACAAACAGACAAACAATAGTACACATGACACAACATATAAAACTAAAGAATAAGCAACACGAACCCCACCATCAGACGGGGGTGATCTCAGGTACGTAAATTGTCGAGTGAGGCAAACCTTATAGCACATGATTAATAAATTGAAAATCTATACGTTTCTAATTCTAACGAAACTTTATATAACTTGCATCTAACGACTCTATTAAAAACTACAAAACAAAATGAACGTATTTGAAAGATATATTTTATCATTTATATAATGTTTAACCTCAACAATACATATACTGATCTAAATAACCATTTAATATAGGACTGAAATGTATAGTTCAAGTTTATTCCTCGTACTTTGTTTAACTTTCAACATGTGTTTCTTATAAACGCCACTGATGAGTCTTTTGCAGACAAAATTCGCTTCTGGTGTTCACAATTCGTCTTTTCAGAATCTAAAGAACTGTGAATAATTTCATTGTCCGTACACCAAAATGAAAATAACGTTATGTCATTGGATGGATTTCCATTGTTTAGAACGTATTGAACCAGTCACAAAACTTTGGTGTACGCGTTTGAAAATATTACCCAGGCGAATTATATGACTGGTATCTCTGATTAGTTTTTGTAAAATCATTATACATCCTTCGTTACATTTTAATGTTGTATCGTTGTTCTCCTCTTATATTTAATGCGTTTCCCTCAGTTTTAGTTGTTACCCCGATTTTGTTTTTTGTCCATAGATTTATGAGTTTTGAACAGCGGTATACTACTGTTGCCTTTATTAAATGCATAGCTTTGAGTTATCCTGATAAAGGTAAATTAAATGAAACATGTCGGCAGCATATTTATCAAATTATTTATTTGATTTATAATCATGATAATTATTTTCATTTCCTTGTTTGTATCTTTGCCATTTATTTCTAAATTTAGGGTGGGAGGTTTGTCTAAAGAATAACACATTAAAAGTAGAGACATCGCAATAAGTTTGCAGTTTCACAAGTAAGTGAACAAGAGGAACATGTCCGTAATCGATTTTGTCATTATCCGAATGCTGGGCAACTTCAAGTGATGCTCGATCTCAAAACGTAAAATGCTCAAAACCTTCTTGAAACATTTAAAATCGTATCAACATCGAAAAGAGTACATATGGAGCTTATATACAATCAAGGACTTTAAAAAGGAAAAGAAGCTTGGAAACATTTTTAAATGAGTACAAAAGTATCATCAATACATATGAAAATTTAATGTAGGATTCGTGATACATTGATTTATCCAGTATTAAGATAAATGGACATCAGGATTTTTTAGCCATCTCAATTATTTCATTTGGAAAAGATACATAAATTATCAACATAATTTAGAGTTAACATTCCTTAGCTGAAAAGAAAAAGCCTTTACTGTTTTATATGTATGGCTAATAAATTTTTATAAAAATATTTCAAAACATTACTGCCATAAAAATAAAGAAAGTAGAAATTGCATACGAAAATATATACTATAACATAAATAGCATATCTCTGTGTGTTTATCAAACACCCTTGCTGATTTAACATGCCGAAGTACCATACTAACGCTACGTTCCCTGCCAAGCGCACATTTCTAAGCCACAAATCTGTTTTTAATGTGATTACAAAGTATTATTCAATAAATATATTGTAAGGAAAAATAAGAGACCTGCATGTTAACCATATTCTTGTATTAAGAGCGGAAAATCATCCATAAATTTCTCAGACATCTACTCAATGTATATCCATCAACTGTGTAAAAAAAAGCAATTTCCTATGATTTTTATCCGATAAGTGGTATTATTGGAATTCTTTTACATTATAGTTCATGCTTATGATTAGACACTTTAACATTGAATTTACAGGGCGAGTTTAGTTTTACTGAGATCACCCCTAGTTTTTTGGTGGGGTTCGTGTTGTTTATTCTTTGGTTTTTTATGTTGTGTCGTGTGTGCTGTTGTTTGTTTGTCTTTTTCATTTGTAGCCATGGCGTTGTCAGTTGTTTTTTATTTATTATACCTTTCGTCCCTCTTTTATTATTAGGAATGAGACAAAAAACAAGTTTCAGTCTTACATAGGAATTTATTTGTACTGTTGTCAACTAATTTTCTTACATTTTGCGATTCGTATATTTTGAATGTTTTGCAAGACATGCTTATCATATATTTACCTAATTATTTGAAGGTGTATTGCTTGGTCTTTAAGTTTAGAAAAACTTGTTCTGTTTACTATCTAATTTGAGCTTTGTTTAAATTTTATTTCTTTTGTAACATATATAATTTTATAACTGCTTTGTACTTCGTACAGATTAATTGAGTCAAGGCATTCTATAATATATTTTTAACGGTGTACTGTTATATTAGTATTCTACATAAGTTAAGGCCACAATGTGTTGAACCCTTCAACATTTTTTTGATGCCTGTCCTTAGACAAGAAAACAAGATGTTGTTTATGGTGTTTGTTTGTCATATGCTATTCCTTCTTTTGTTAAGTAACAGATGACATTGTTGGTTAGATCTTTTTATTACTCCACATTTTATTATCACGTGAACTATAGCTGCTTACTTTATTATATGCGTTTCCTGCAATTACACACACAATCGTCCTAATTGAAAAGGAAGAACATCCTTTGCTTAGACCATCAAACCACATCGCCATAAATACAGCCAAAAGTTATTATCTAATTTAAAATTGATCTGAACGGTAATATATCAAAATAACCAAGGTCATGTTTTTCTCTGGCTGTTTATGACGTCTTTACACTAAATCCATTGTATGTTGGATGTGTACGGATTGATAGTTTAGTCTTAGTTGCATGATTTTTTTATTAGTTGTTAGTAGCTGTGTCGGGATGTATAAGTACCGGGCCACGTCCACTTGTATGTTTGTCCATCTGATGAGTTAGGCCTTTTTCAACTGATTTTTATAGTTCGTTCTTATGTTGTACTGTTATACCACTGTCCCAGGCTAGGGGAAGGTTGGGATCCCGCTAACATGTTTAACCCCGCCACATTATTTATGTATGTGCCTGTCCCAAGTCAGGAGCCTGTAATTCAGTGGTTGTCGTTTGTTTATTTGTTACATATTTGTTTTTCAATCATTTTTTTACATAAATAAGTCCGTTAGTTTTCTCGTTTGAATTGTTTTACATTGTGTTATTGGGGCCTTTTATAGCTCACTATGCGGTATGGGCTTTGCTCATTGTTGAAAGCCGTACGGTGACCTATAGTTGTTAATGTCTGTGTCATTTTGGTCTTTTGTGGATAGTTGTCTCATTGGCAATCATACCAAATCTTGTTATTTTATATTGACCTAAATTTATTGCTAATGGACCAAAATATCTTGTTAGTATGTATTATTTTCAAAATAAAACATTCACTTTATCGTTATTTTCTCGGTAGTGTTTACAAGGCAAAGTAGGCAGAATAAAAAAAAAATGTTTCTTTTGCATATATTTGACGACACCATAGCATGTCCGCGTATATTAATATTTTGGTGGTGCACTCTTTCTTTATTATCGACCTCGGCATATAAAATGCTTGTAATCATCTTAAACAAACTGTATTTAAGAATTGAATGCTTCTTGTTGCAACTTCATTGGGGTGTAAAAGCATCTAGTGCATTTAAAACGGGTACGTTAATGTACTCAAAGCGTCATTCCTATAAAGTAAATGACTTATCAAAACAAATTTTGACAATCGAATTCGGCTTCATTTTAACTTATATGTTTCTGCACTTGACCTATTTATTATCATTTGAACAATCTAAACGACATTTCTAAATTTTGATGTCAAACATTTTGTACAATCAACTCCTGTGATATTCTCTACATAATGTTGGGTAAATGAAAACTGTTTTCAACAGATTCAGCACAATACAAAAAGGTTGAAACTTTGTTCTAGACTTGATCATATGTTTATTTTTGATGGAATCAAGAAGTACAAACTACTATCTTTATACATAATCAGTCAATCCTTTTAAAAATTCAATATGTTGTCCAAAGAGAACAAAGGGAGGCGAAATATGACAGAACGTATTCAACAAAATAGTAAAAAATCCAATATCAACTTAACTTTCTAAAACTGCCTTTTACAATATCATTTGCGCTTATCATTACATAATCGGCTACTGCTTGAACACTAATATTTGAAATTAATCCCTCGATGATCGAATCATGAAATAGTAGTTTTCAGTCGATATGAATCTACAAAATGTAGCATACAGGTTGTATATCAGCAAGAGATTATAGTTATATCATGCATATCATCGTTATCTAATGAACTTTAAATGAATCGACAGGATAATCTTTATAATATGTAATGCATTCATCAACAAGGCTGACTATTGCAAGGTCCCCCAATAAGCGGCTACATATGACAAACAATCATATATATACATATATATATTTATACTGTACTCGTTCTATTTGAGCAGTCAAAATGCGTTGACTGTATATTTCTATGTCATATACAGTCACTGACCCGATATCACTTTTTCTCATGCATATTTAAATAGAAGTTGCCGAAATAATATTTAATTATTCATACGACCTCTTCAACCTGTCCTTGTTTCCAATGCATACAACAATACGTGGAACGACTCAACCTTGTTTCTTTTGCAATTATTGGAAAAACAAATTTCTTTTGTTAATATTTTTGTTTGCAACCTATAAATCATTGTTTTATGCTTATGGTTGATATTTTAGTCCATACTCAAACGATTTCGTTCACCATCGAGTAGGATTCAACAGGTAAATGTACATTTCATTGTGTTGTATATTTCTCAGCGAGCGTGATAAGAGGCTTTTTTAAAGGAGATTTCCCCCAATATTTAAATCAAATAAATAACCTTAACGCATTAAACAACAGTTCAAAATGTTTTTTTTAAATTGCAGTATAAAGAATAGTGCATTGACTTGACATATCAACGATATAAGGATTCGGCCCGAAATGGGGAAATAGCTCGGCACAGCCTCGCATTTCCTCGTTTATAAGCCTCATCCTTATATCGTTGATATGTCAAGTCAATGCACTATTATTGTCTATACATATTCTTTATCGGTCATTTGTTACATGAACTCAAGAGAAAATTCTAAACACAAACGCACAAGAGAATATTTAAGAGTGCTAAAGATTTATGTATCGCAACGGAAGTTTAACAACAAAACTTTCTTTTTTTAATTAAAGATATTTTCAATAACATGTATTCTTGACATTTCAAGATTCAATTAGTCTCATCTGTCCGAAGTATATTGAGATAAAACAATTATCATGGGGGAAACAGATTCATTTTCAAGTTAATTAGTTTTTGAAACGTATTAATATATAAATTTAAACACACATTGATATTATAATATTTTTTTCAATTTTAAAGAAAAAAAAACCTATTGGTTCTAACATTTAAAGGTTAATTACAAAATGAATCATACAAATCAAATGTATCAAATTGTATACTGCATTTCAAATCATGTAAATTGAGGAACATTTACAAATTACATAGAAGAAAAATACGTCATGGTAACTGTCGAATTTGGTACTCATAATCAAAAGTCAAAAGGGGACACAACAAACATATCAAAAGATACAAAGAATGATATTGATGGTACAACTTTTATTGCGCAATATGCGCATTTCGATATTTTGAAGATTTTGAATAGAATTCATGCTATCTTCCATATCTTTTTATGCAATGAATTAATAATTTCCGGTTTTATAAAATTCACCTTCCACTACAGATGTTTTAATATACAATGTAAATCACGAAAAAAGCTCTAATGTATGTCAATGAGTTCTTATTTTAGACCTATTGATACATAATTGAGGTCCCACTTGCGCTTCATGACGACATACCAACAGTAGCGATGTAATGGTATAAAAACCACTCAACCATTGCCCCAGAAAGAACATGCAAGAGAGGCGCAATGTTTTTTTACACCAAATACTGCATGCGTATAGCAAAAACTGTGTGAATACTAGTAAGTAATATTGGTACCTATTCATAACTATCGAATCAATGAAAAGCACTTTTGAAGATTATTTTCAATAATAAAAAATATTTCAAAATGAAATACTAGTAGGAGAAATATTTGATTACTCGGATCAGATGTACTGTTTCAGTATTACCAGGCTTTTGAGATCCAGTGCAATATGATATGCAATTAAAATTATATTTTTTTTTAACAAAACCGGTTATAGATATAAGGAGATGTGGTATGCGTGCCAATGAAACAACTCTCCATCCAAGTCAAAATTTGCAAAAGTAAACCATCATAGGTCAAAGTACGGTATTCAACACGAAGCCTTGGCTCAGACCGAACAACGCACTATTTATAACGGGTCGCACAAATGACTAGTGTAAAATCATTTAAACAGAAAAAAACCTGTATAATCTATATAAAAAAACGAGAAATGAGAAACATTTTAGACCACATCAACAAACAACATCTTGTGAACGTAGTTTTGACATTTAATGACTGTAGACATCAAATACTGTTACTTTACTCATACTGTTAGACGAAATAGCTTTTAATTCTATACATAGTAGAATTAAACATAGACAGCAACAGGCAATGAATTCAATATACATAATTGATGGTCTTGTTCATTATCTATATGTACATTACTGTCTGATACGGTACTATCAGATTTCCTGTTAGAAGAAAGATAACTTTCATTCCCTTATGTATATTTTGTATCCTCATTTATTTCCTAGGGACACCGTATATTTTTTAGTTGCCTGTAGTTTTTTTTCAATTAAGACTTGCATGACTTAAGGTTATAACTTTGTTACAAACACATAAAACTGACAGACTACATCATCATAGTTAACAACAATATAGAGAAAAGAAATATTATTTGAACATCGAGGTAAAACTTTCAAAATTTTATGTTAGTTAATGATACATTTCTTGTTTTGCCTGTTTCAATACGAATTTCTTTTCCAATATATATAAAAACACATTTAACTACTATAGCTCTCCAGGCATAAGGTACCCAATTCCAATCGTTGATTACATCATAATAAAGTTAAATACATATATTGACAACTTATATATAGATAAATTTGAGAATTAGAGTATACCATAATTATATTATTCTGCGTACAGACGTTTTCAGTTGAATTGTATTCGCAAGAATGAAAGATACCAAGGGATCAATTTAAACACCTTAGATCAAAACATCAGAGAACATTATGGCGGTAAAATATTATTGAAGAATCCACAAAACAAAACACCGAAACTAAATATTGAGAAAAATATACCTACCAGAAACTGGGGTGAAGTCAGCTGTTACCTCTACCACTAGTGAAACCTGCAAACATCCAACAACAATTAAGTTTCAATGACGAATAAAACCTTATACATTTATGAATAAAGTAAAACACAAACATAGATATAGGAAGATGTGGTAAAAATGCCAGCGAGACAACTCTACGCTGCACCAGAAGGATGCAGAATCAAACAGTCTTTTACTATGGTTGTAAATGCCTTCTAAATATTCATGGTGTTTGATTGTCGTCTGACTTACAATTCTGTTTTGAACAAAAAAGGTTTAAATTAATTCCACAATTTGAATGTTTTCATACAAGGGTTTGGAAGGGATTTACCGAACAACCTATATGTCTTTTGGTCTTTTGTGTAATTTGTTTGCATGCAGATCTAAGTTCCATACCTCCACACATGCTGTTCCAGTTATGGAATATGACAGTTGTTATCCATTCGTTTGATGTGTTTGAACTTTTAATTTGGCTATTTAATTAAGGACTTTTCGTGTTGAATTATTTCTCAGAGTTCTGCATTTTTTTTTTTTACTTTTCCCCATTGATGTATATTCAACACCTCCTTTGTTCTCACACTCTGTGTTCGCAAACATCGTTGTTAGTTTGTGCTTATGTTTGGTAGTATTAACAGTGGTAGTTTTTCTATATACCAAAATTTTTTATAATATGAGTGTTTATGCTATTATTCATACTGATTTTATAATGATTAAGTTATACCCTGAGATTTTTTTATAATTGGAAACAATGTCAATTATAAGTCACATTTACATGACATTTTATTGCGTAATACTGTAAATAGAATACTATAGCCTGATAATTAATCTAAACTGATTGACGGGTCTTCAGCGAAAAGATTGTAAAAAAGCTGGGACAAAAATAAAACAAACGTTGATCTAATTTTCAAGTCAGATAGATGCCTCATGAGAACTTACCAACGCCTGGTATTGATGTTAGATAACAGTGCCAATTGTATATTTTGGATGACTATATCGTCTATAAATTGACGGTATTATTCAATGCCGCGTTGAGCTATTTGAGGTAAACTTTAATTTTAAACAGAAAAGGAACAACTTTATGATAAGATGGTCACAGTGGTTGCTGTTGAAATACTTTTTCTTCTTCAAAACGAAAGTTACAATATCGAAGCAAAATTTTATTAATCATTTTTAGTTAAGTTGCAACTTGTATTTTTTATATACTAGCACAAAATTGTACTAACTTCAACAGATAATTTTACACCTGGAAAACAATTCTCTATGACGGAATTTGATGCGATTGTCATAAAAGTGAGAGGTTTAGCGCTATAAAACCAGGTTCAATCCAGCATTTTCTACATTTGAAAATGTCTGTACTAAGTCAGGAATATGACAGCTTTCTTATTTGTTCTAGTGTGTTTTATCCTTTCATTTTGCCATTTGATTAGGGACTTTCCGTTTTGATTTTTCCTCGGAGTTCAGTATTTTTGTGATTTTACTTTTTTCACTAGATATTAAAAGAATACAAAAACTAATGATCCCTATCAAACTTTCTTTGCTGCATCGTTTAGTTGTTATCTGCTTGGCGTGTCTCTACGTCAATTATTATTCATAACAGTTTGTTATGTATTTTACTACCCTATTTATATGCAATTAAACAATGTCCTACTTTTCCATGAAGCATTATTCATGAGCTAAATCATATATGGAAAAAAGTTAAATCCGTGACCTTGAGTAGAACAAAAATGAATTGATTAGATTAACTTGTTCAATATATTTATTTTATTCAAATGTAAAATAATGATGTATTTGATGTCTTCACGCTAATCTTTCTGAAATAGATTTAAATCGCTTTCCCTTGGAAATAAGTAATTTATCAACATTTTTAACGATATTATGTTATTGATTAAAAAAATATGTTGAGGTTCATTAAGAGTTGAAATGTTTATCAAAATGACTTTCAATTAAAAAGTTGTATGGATATCTTCAAATTTGTTATTCAAGACAGATTTTTTAGAAAATAATAATGCGCTATTATTCCCTATACCTTTACCTTAACCTTTATCTTTTTTTATTCCTAATGAACATCGTATTGTAGCTGTTGTTTGTCTGCATTCCGTATATTGCCTGATTTTACTCAATCTTATTAGAAGAATTTTTGTAACAGTGTTGACGACAGCGTTGACAGAAAACTGACGTGTTACACGGAACGGAAATTGGATTACTCCGAGAAAAAGTAATTACACTTCAATATAGTCCGATTGATACCTTGTAGCCATTTTGTAAAAGACTTCTGAATTCAATCTCTTCAAAGGTAAATTACAAGCAGGCAGACGTCTTTGACATCATATTTTCTTTAATGCAATTAAATTGGCTTATTAAAAAAAGGTTTTACATGGTTTATTGTCTGTTTATTTGCGTTTCTATACTAAAGGAAGTATGTTCGATAGATTGGTTTAAATGTAAGCCTTATCTAACTTCATGAGACCTGAATTCGATTGTGTCCAAACCAAGATATCAAAGTGCTTGCCTATCATATTTACAGGGTATTATTTAATTAAAAATGATAATTCGTAAAAACCCTTAACAATATTGCCATAGAAAAAAGTAACTACTTACTTGTTAGTTACTGCGTCAAGGGACAAACTCTATACGTTATCAGCATTAGTGACACTTATAATAGATGACATGGCAAACAAATAATTCCCCTAGTCTCGATAACTTTTAATTTAGAATCATTGATTCTAGTGCTTATTCCATTACTGTATGGTTTAAATACAAGATAACCATTAATTGAAACTCTCTTCTCATTGTTTGTCATTTATACGGTAATCAATGACAAAACACCACACTCCCTATTCAACAGTAATGATGCTTTACCAAGTGGTAGACGGTATATTAAGCAATATCTATTTGGAATATGATATTTAAATTGAGATTATAGTGTCGTTTTTTAAAGTTCAAGGACATTTTCTATATGAAACATTTATTTTTTTGTAACATGTTATTTGAGATTGATATGCATTGGGGATGTTATCATTGATGTTATTATATTATTGGATATTTTGCAAAGTTTAAGGTCGCTTCTCGTATGCTTATAGTACAATCAATTTATAATAAGTCAAACGCAAAAGTTTTTTTAGTCCATGGTTTTTAAGTCTATAGTTTTTGTAAAATTTAATCTTGCAGTTCTGCATTTTATGTAGATCATTTTTAGATCAGTTAGATTAAAAGTTGTATTAAGTCATCATGATCAAGTCCTTGTTTTTTTTGGTTTTTTTTATCAAACTCAATGAAAAATGTTTACACATACTAACTCAAATAGATAGTTAAACATCTCAATCAACAAGTTTAATTTTGTAATGTATTACAAAATGCATCAACGATGATCCTAGTTAATGATTTGTTTTATGTGTATCTGCATTTAATTAAACCAGTCCATTTCTCGTAAACAGTAAATTTGCATTAAAGGAATCAAAAGAGATTAACCGCGAAATCGTTATGTTTAAATAGTAACATATTCATGTGAAAAGATTTAGGAGTTTCCGACTCAAAAAGGTCTTCGTAGCTTTAAAATTATACAGTATAACTTTCATTTTAAAACCTGAAATTTTATGTTTTAACAGATAATTATATTGAACCATACAAACCATGCTTAAAGAATCGAGGCTCAACTTAGTGTTCCAGAATGGGTACAAATATATCAAACCACAGAACAATTGAGCTTTTTAAAAAATGTGTTAGTTTGCCTGATTTTATCTGTGGTAATAAATAAAATATTTGGATCCTTCCTTAGAATAAGAATGAACTTCAAAAGTGTTACAGGCTTCTTCCCTATCATATACAATAATAATGTTTGACCTAATATTAAAACTTGAATTCATTTGAATGTATTTAGTCTACTTCTAATTTAGAACAGTGTGTTGGCATTTTATTGAAATGCAAATACAATAAAGCATAAATGACTACAAAAGACCATAGTGTGAATACCGTATATTAAATGAAAGTGTTGATTACATTTTTTTAAATACAATTAAACAGTGTTCATATATATAGTAAACTGGAAAATATCTGTTAAAAAACAAATAACATTTTTTTTTAAACTGTCCACGTTCGAAAGTTAATATATGAACTATTCACATTTTATTGTTCGGACAGTACTCTTTCTTTTTACAAAGAGTATCTGCATGTGGCGTTACTATTTTGATATATGTTAATTCAAAAATCTGAATAAAATCATTCCAAATCTTGCTCAGTTTTTTAACAGGTTTAACATCAGAACATTTTTAAAAACCTCTGATTCAATTTAAATATCACAACTCCCTGTGTGTAATTTGAGGTTCAAAGAGTATAATGGTCTAATTATAAACAGACTTGAACATTAGCTCATACCTCAGTTGCAGGTTTCTAAGATACAGAAGATTTAAAACTGCACATACTGCAATTGCAATGGCAAGTTGAAAACAATTCAAGATAGTTAGAAACCGCAGTTGTTTTCACATTTTTTTGTAATTCTTTCGGTCAGAAAAGGGCATACCAAAACAAAAACTATATTTGGAGCAAAGCGGTGTATTGTCAATTGAAAATACGTCAATCCATGATGGTTAGAGACATGCAGATTTACAACAAAAACCTGTAAAATTGTGCATTCTAGTAGAAAATTTCCTTCCGTAGTATTTTGTGGCGTTGAATAACATGTCAAGGCTAAGATGGAAATTTATAAATTGTTGAAATGTTTTTAATATATGATATACAGTTAAAATTTCAGTAGGATTTGGAAATGTTTATATTTCGACCCTGCGAGTGAAACAGGGGAAGATAGTCCTATCTCTTAGACTCGATAGCAGATATGTCAGACAAGTATTAATACACTCTGGACATTTTGAATATGCACCAGAAGCTCGTTTCGTTTACAAAAGACTTATCATTGACGCTCGAATTAAAAAAAGTTAAAAAGGCCAAATAAAGTTCGAAGTTTAAGACAATTGAGGAACAAAAGTTTCTAAAAAGTTTGCGCTACATTCTGCTTATGTAAATTATTTCCTTTTCATTTCAAATAATACATGTATTTACTTTTGTATCTAAAATTTAGGTTATCATTGCCAAATAAATCAATCACATGCAACTTGTTTTCTGACCACTTAATTATTGTTTCTTAACAATCTTGGTTCGTTTAATATAAATAAGAAGTTGTAGTATTAGTGCCAATGATACAACTCTCCATTAAAATCATAGTGTTTAAAAGGTAAACAATTATAGGTCATAGTATGGCCGTTCACACAGAGCATTGGTCCATACAAAAAAGCAAGCGTAAAAGACCCCCAAAACGACCAGACTAAGTATAAAACAATTCAATCTGGAAACCAACAGTATAATTTAAATGAAAAAACAAGAAATACAACAAACACTATCCTTGTAAAAACCTTTTAAAAAACTTCACTTCAATCTAATATTGTTCTTAACTCTTACCTGCAGCCTGTTTTTGCCATTTGTTTTGAAGATTTGTAACCATACGAACATAATGCGGGTAGATAATGAACTTTCTATGAAACCGTAATTCTTAACCCGATATAAGCCTTATAATCATACAGAATATATTTAATCCATTTGCTGTGGTAATTTCAGTCTGTAGCTCATAAGTGATTTCCCATAGCTGTCAATAGTCATCTATCTATTTAATAAGAGTATATTTCGAGAAAAGTTATGCGCTACGCTATACCGAAAAAATGACAAAACTCGACTGATAAAAAAAATCAAAAATGATTATTTCCTACGAGCAAAATGTCGGGTTCCATTTGGATAAGTCGAAATATGCGTTGAACAGTTTTCTGTGAAAATAACTTATTGTAAACATGGTAAGTCATTTATCAGCTGCATAATTAAAACTTATTGATATATTTTAGTAGAATCAGTTGCAATTACTAATTCCATAAACGAAAAGCATTATCTAATCCAAAATAAAATAAACTCATAGATAACTGCAGGAAACAAATTTTGTTCACCAGACTTGCGTTTTTTTTCAACAAAAGACTAGTGAGTGTCTCTAGAATTGAAATTAATTAAAAAGGCAAAATCAGATAAGAAGTCGAAGAGTTTGATAACCCAAATACCGAAGGGACGGATTTAAAAAAAATACATTCTCGTGATCTATCCCTCTCTTACATCGACTAAAATTATATTAAATGTAGCAGTAATATTGAAAGACAAAAAAGGGAAATCCAAGAATACATCAATCACTTGATTCAGGTAGCATTACTTAAACTCGTGTAGCGTGGTTTATTGATAATGACATAAGAGATCATTTTCGATATCAGGCACGGTTATAGGCTTTATGACGCCTTTAATACGTACTTGTATGCCATCACGTCATCGATATCAGTCACGGGTGCATATGTATTATCAAACCACTAATCCGTGTAACGTCATGTCACATAAAAAATAAGATTCTTGAGGTTTATAGTAAAGACTTAGTGTATTTGATATGGCTTGATCAATAACACACACCGTCCAACACTTAACCATTATCGCACCGCTGGTAAAATATAACGCCGTCACGTGGTGACCCCTTTGAGATAAGTAAATTTTATAGGGGGTTCATGACTCGTTAATGGTGACGTCATTTAATAATCTTGTTGTGTTTCATTGTTTATTTTTCAACAAAACGAAGCAGAAAAACTTAAGCGATAAATTCTTTCTACGGATAACTACTGACCCCCCTATGAATTTTACTAATCCTATATGGATCAATAGGAGGTCAGTAGCGAACCATATAACTTATAATATAATCCCTCGAGCAGATTATAATGCCGTCTCGGGTTGATACGGATGTGAAATTGAAAGACCATATGATATTCTCTTTTAGTCAAACTTCATATAATTAAATAGAATGGTCGTATCAAATCATTTCATATCATATTCAATAGTTACTATAAATTTATCACAAACCATTAAAAAGCTACGGGTTAATTGTATTTTGTAATACTCGTAATCAACTCCTTGACATTTTAATATAGTTACCATTTGTGTTGACAAGGTAGAAAATTACTTAAACGTGTACTTTTATTGTATTTAGTGCTTAGATTTTCCTGCTATTGAATGTATATACGTGGCCATATTCTAGTCTGAAATATGCCTTTTAAGCGATTTCTTTTTTAATTTGAAATGTTGTCAGATCCTTCGTTTTTTTCGATATCTGGCATATACCTCGTTTATTATTCTTTTTTGATTATTTTGTCAAATCGAGTCTGATTTGGATGAAGTTTAAGGTCAGATAACTTTGTTGTTTATTTTTTTCTTAAACTGGCTCATTCGTGTTTTAAATTATTTATCCGTTATAATGAAACATGTCTTATGAATTGCTATGCAGCATTTGTCGTGATTTCCCTCTCTGCATCATTGAGTACACTTATATTTACATGTAGCAATAATGTTGAAATACTTAAGGAAAACAACCAAGAAGGATATTAACCTCAGTAAGCCCATATTTTACCTCTTCTTTTATTCAAATCCCCCTATTTTAATTTTGCTACACTTTTCTGGACAGACATGTCAACTTTGACAAATGTATTTATCAATACGATAGAATTACTCAAACTTATGCTGCGTTAGTTATTGTTAGTGACAGTGGAATCTTTTCAAAAAAGTTTTTAAAATTTCCAAATATGTTTAATGTGAAGCTTCCCTTTTTAACAGTATCAAATTGTATGTCCTTAAATATAACGGCTTTGTCTATTCATTTCCAATCAAATTCAATAGCAACTTGATCGTAAATCATTTAAGAGCTACGGGTTAATTGTATTTTGTAATACTCGAGATTAACTCGATGAGATTTTAATATAGCTACCATTTGTGTTGACATGATAGGAAATTACTTTGACGTGAATTGTATATACATGTAGTGCTTTGCTTTGACTATTTTGACTGTTATTGACAATACATACTTGGACATATTTAGGTCTGAAAACTGTCTTTATAGATTCTTTTTATTAATTGGAGTGTTTTCAAATCCTTCATTTTTCTATATCTGACATTTTTCTCGTCTATCATTCCATTTTTGATTATTGTGTAAAATTGAGTCTGACTTGGATTAAGTTCAAGGTTAGATAACTACGTTTTTATAATTTCTCTAACTTTTATTTGTTGTACAAAATGTTCATCAAATACATAAAATATGTATATTAAAATTTTAGATTATCGTTAATCAACTTAACGAGATTAATTTTCTCGCTTGAACCGGCAAAAGTTAGAAAAGCAGTCGAGTTGAGATGACCAATGATAATCTGTTTATCGCTTTTTTTTACCTATGCCGACGTTGTCAATTTCATATCAATTTCATTAGCAACGTCACGTGCTCCCTTAGTTTCTAGTGATACTATCACTCGACTCCGTATTCATGTCTCTCGACTCGACTGAGAAAGGAAGTTATCAGTCAGCAAGATCAAAGGAAAATTTCGTAAAATAGCGATAATAGTATATTATGTATGCATGTATTTCTTCGTCATGGGTCTCATTATATATGCGTATATTCGAAGTGTATAACTGTCGCACAATGTTGTCCTTTTAGCGGTATTTTTTTAAATTACCATATAAGCGGGAGGTTAAGCAAGTCTTTAACCACGTTCAATCCACCATTTTCTTTTTCTTAAAATGTCCTGTACAAAGTCATAAATATGGCATTTGGTATCGAAAAGTCCGTATTTATTGATGTTGTCGTTTATTTTTGTTGCAGTTCACTGTTTACGTTGTTCTTTTACTTATAGTAGATGGGTTTCCCTTGGTTTTATATGTTACTCGGATTTCTTTTCGCTAAATCGATTCGTGACTATTGACCAGCAGTATTCTACTGTAGCCTTTATTTCTATCATTTTTATTATTCTGAATGTTATTCACTTTTTGCTCATTTGTTTATGGCATGCCTATGTCTCGATTTAAAATCAATAACAGTTTGAAAGTTGTGTTGGTTCTTCTTTAACGGAGTAGCTGTTGTTTTTCAAAGAGAGATTCGTGTTTTCATTAGCCTAACGTTATGTGGCAAATATTTCACGTATATTATGCACAAGATCACCAAGTTATTGAATCCAATATATGTAGGTAGGTTCTATTTTGGTATGTTCTTTTTTTCTTCAAGTTACGAATTAGAAATTAAATGTCTTTGTGGCAAACTATTACAACTTCTACTTATTTCTACAAGGGTACATGCAAGTTTTTCTTTTATTTTTCTTCTTTTTATTTTTAACTATTAGTCGAACGAGATTTTTACAGTGTTGTCTCCATTCTATTTATATTTTACTTGATCTTTAATAGTTTTCATTTACTTCACCAATGTAGATTAATTCCACAAACTAAATCAAAATGTGTTTTCATCGCTACAGAACACAAGACATTCTGATTTGATATTGCAGATTTCGTCAAATTTCACATCTTTTTGCGTTTGAGGGCATCCAAAACTATAATTAATGAAGTTGTGTTGGAAAGACAATTCATTGATCTAATATTTCTAAATGAATAAATACTGAATGCAAAATGGAGAAACAAAGCTCATAAGTCGAGTATTGGTCAAAATATTTCATTAATTATATCTTTCTGAATTCATGTTTTGGTCATATGATTCGAAATAGGACAATATGCTGCTTTAACATCTAGTAAAAATATGAAAGGGCCTGGATAGGGGGTCCTTCCAGAAATCTTATGTAGTATTTACTTCTATCTGCCATTTTGTCTTTATCTTTATATTTCAGCAATCGATTATTCTAGTATTCTTTATTAGTTTTTTACTCAGTTTTTTCCAAATCTGACTTATGTTGTCCTTTTTCTGTGTATAAGTCAACAAAGAAAACCAATCACTTTCTGTTCATTTTGCTAGTCAAAGGAAATAAGTCCAAATGAAAGTATTTCATATTGAAAACTATTATCCAGAGAATAGAGTACGATGGAACTTATTTTGCCATATTTAAACTTAGATGATAAGAGTTTTGAGTCCGGTCTACTTTACAAAATTTAACATTATATTAGGTACTTTATATTAATAAAATAAAAAGAGACTGCCAATGAGACAAATATCCACTAAAGACCAACTGACGTAGATGTAGGTCACTGTACGGCCTTTAACACGAACAAAACCAATACCGCATAGCAATATAAATTAGTCTACACTATAAACGAAAATATCTGTATTCCGTATTTGTCTAAGAAATCTATTAAAATTAAATATTAAAGTATAATATTTACGATTTGAAACCAATTATTTTCAATAAAAGTACTCTCCCCATTATATATTATTAAGGTACATAGTTATATAATGACCGATACAAATTAAAAAAATATAATATTGTTTCTTATTGACCAATTATTTTAAATACACATACTTATTCAATTTATAATGTTTTGCCTACTCTGTTACATATACTTTGATAGATTCTTTATTTTAAAGTTAAATTGATTACAAGTCGTCTTAAACTAGATCCATAACTGTATTTGATTTGAACATGTTGAATAAGCACAAATAAAAAGAAAAATTTTGCAAATATGAAGCTCTCAATCGTATGTTTTTACAGCACCGTCGAGTCCTATTTAAATTGTTTATCGAGTTCTATACCTGTTTTTACTGGTAATATAAAACTATGTTGTAGCTGTTTCAGTGCGAATAGTGACATCCTTTGTTAAATCATTTACCTGACAGCGTTTCATTGTTTCTATATATATATCTCAAATTGAAAAACAAAAGCTATTATTACAGAAATCGTGTCGGCTCTGACATGTGTTTTGCAATTAAAATGACAAAGAACGCGGTATATCGGCTGAGGGAATTGTCATCTGTTATTCTCTCAAAGCATTATTTATTCTTTCTCGAGGCAACAACAAAAAAGTATGGTATATTTAACTTATATGATGCCTCAAACGAGGCTGCATCGTACGTTATTGGCAGGACAACAGAAATCGTTTTCAATTAGAATGACAAAGCACGCCGTATATCGGTTTATGGAATTGTCATCTCAAAGTATTAATGTTTTTACCTTTAAAAGATGCCCCATACGAGGCTGTATTGTACGTAAAGAGTATAGTGTATTTACCTTAAACAATATACCTCATACGAGCCCGCATTGTACGTTTATGTCAATATGTTTTAACAATTTCAGTGGAAAGAAGCGTATGCTGCTACACTCAATTCATTAAATAGGTTCGTCCATACTGCCTTGGGCATTTTAACATTTTACATTTCAATAGATAAACTTAATGTGTATTAATCCGATGACCAAGCGGCCTTAAGGTTAAATAGCATTTGTAAATATAAAAAAGAAGATATGGTATGATTGCCAATGAGACAACTATCAACAAAAGACCAAAATGACACACATATTAACAATTATAGGTCACCGTACGGCCTTCAACAATGATCAAAGCCCATACCACATAGTGAGCTATAAAAGGCCCGGTAAGACAATGTAAAACAATTCAAACGAGAAAACTAACGGCCTTATTTATGTAAAAAAAAATGAACGAAAAACAAATATGTAACACATAAACAAACGACAACCACTGAATTACAGGCTCCTGACTTGGGACAGGCACATACATAAATAATGTGGCGGGGTTAAACATGTTAGCGGGATTCCAACCCTCCCCTTACCTTGGACAGTGGTATAACAGTACAACATAAGAACGAACTATAAAAATCAGTTGAAAAAGGCTTAACTCATCAGATAGACAAAATACAAGTGGACGTGGCCCGGTACTTATACATCCCGACACAAAAAGACACAATGAACAGATCTGAGAGTACTCGGAGTTATCTGACAGCTAGTTCAAAGCCACTAATAACTAATAAAAAAATCATGCATCTAAGACTAAAGCTTTAGGAAGCATGCAGTATTTGCTGATAAGTTTGGCTTCTCAAAGCTCTTCAACTCAAATTTGATTTAGCCTAAAATATCAATCCGTACACATCCAACACCCAATGGATTTAGTGTAAAGACGTCATAAACAGCCAGAGAAATTAAAAAAAACATGACTTTGTGCAAAGCCAAGTTATAGGTATCGGCAGATTGTAGATCCATGAATATGTATATACATATAACATACTAGGAATATTTAGTTAGCTTTTAATTTACTGATAACAAAATCAATATTCATACCAATAAACCTCTTTTCAAAAAGTCAAAATTTCTGTATACGTCATGTCATATAAAAAATTCGTCTTGAGGTATACAGTAAACACTTAGTGCATATGATATGGCTTTTTCCACAATATCACAACCGGTATTAACCCTTAACCAATATAATCCCTCGAGCAGATTATACTACCGTCTCGGGTTGATACGGATGTGATATTGAAATGCCATATAATATTCTTTTTAAGTCAAACTGTATATTATTAATTAGAATGGCCTTATATCAATTCAATTCATATCATATTCAGTAGTTACTGTAAATTGATCGCAAACCATTAAAGAGCTACAATTTAATCGGGTTTTGCAATACTCGTAATCAACTCCTTGACATTTTAATATAGCTACCATTTGAGTTGACATGGTAAAAAATTACTTAAACGTGTGTTGTATATTGTGTTTAGTTTTGTCTGCTTTTGGCAATGTAAACGTTGCCATATTCTGATTGGAAAACATCTTTTTAAACGATTTTTTTTTTTAATTTGGAATGTTTTCAGATCCTTCATTTTTTCGATATCTGACATATACCTCGTTTATTATTCCTTTTTTTATTATTGTGTCATATCGAGTCTGACTTGGATAAAGTTGAAGGTCAGATATTTTTTTTATTTTTTCTTAAACTGGTTCTTTCGTGTTATAGAAGATTTATCCATCTGAATGAAATATTTATTTCCTTATTAATTGCAGACCAAATTTGACGGATGTAATTTATGCATCTTCGTGTCGTCATTTGACAATCTGTATTACACTATACTTACATGTAGCAGTTATGTTGAAATATTTAATGAAAACAATCAAGCATTGATTTTGACTTCAGTCAGTCCATGTTTTCCCCCTTCTGTCATTTTAGTTCTTTTATTTTCAGTATGCTATTATTAAACATGTTAACTTTGACAACATTATTTATTAATACGATACCATTACTCAAACTGATGCAACATTGGTTATTGTTAGTGACATTAAAATCGATTTCAAAAAGTTTTTAATTTCTGTATATGTTAAATTTGTTCTGTTTTCAATATATCAAATTATATATACTTTTAGAATCGCCTCCCGTTCCAATCATATGCAATTGCAAATTGATCGCAAATCATAAAAGAGCTACGAGTTAATTGTATTTTGTAATACTCGGGATCAACTCGTTCGGTTTAACGAGAGAAATGATAGTGAAAGAATATCTAACGGCGGTCAAGTATTGAGAGACGATCGTGAAAGCTCTGGTAACGGATCGTGAAAGACATTTCATGTAAATTCTAGTTCAGAATCTTTGAAAAAATCGCCTAATTTTCGAAACGCGGAACAAATCCGAACAAAAAATTATGTCTGTCAAAATGGTTTAATTTCCTCATCATAACTGTGAAATAAGATAAAAAAATATGCAGTACTTTATGAAAAAACAAAAAAGCCGCAATGCATGTCTGTGAAATTAATTACAAATTACACGCTTTTTGTACCTTTAATAGTGATATTTCAGTTTATTATGATATATTAAAAATTTAATCTTTGGTGTATCTGATTGTACAGTAAAATTAAAGTATGTTCTTCCCTTAAAAGCATTAATTTGTATATGAAAACCTTGAATTTGTGGAATTTCCATCAAACTTGATCGTGAAAGATCAGGCAACGCATTATTTTGATCGTGAAAGATAATGCGTGACCAGACTTAATACAAGTAATCAGAAATCTGTATTTCTTTTACCATTTGATAAACCTGCAACTGGTTGAAGCCTGTAACTATTTTGATAAGAATGAACATTAAAACTTTTATTTTTTTCTATTCAACACTTTACCTCGAAAGTGAAAAAAAAAAACCCAACTAAAAACGTGTCTAAATAAGTGTGAAAGATTCAGCTCTGAGAATCGGTCAATTGCAATTCAGGCAGACCGACGCTATTTAGCCAATAATATGGATATGCAACGTTTAAACCAAAATGATATCCATCAAACAGCAAAACAGCATCTTTCATGAGTAATGTGAGATTGCACGATAACCAACATTTTGTGCAACAGTACTTTCTTAAGTTCCTTGTATGCAACGCAGATGTGGATTGATTTAACTATATACTACAGAATATAGAATACCAGAGCGAAAATGCTGTAATGTCTCGTCTGCTTTACTTATGATAGTATATTTGTTGAACGTCTATAATATCAAGGGTTTTACTAGATTCTTACAGTGCCTTAGAAACTGACAAATGCAAATGTTATGCTTGGCCAATTAATTTGGAACAAAAGGTCAAAAGTATATGAACCCTTACCGACAGCCAGACATAGACATCTTACTATCATGCAATGTATCAAATACAATTGAAGTCATCATGGTCATATATGAAACATGCAGACAGACATGTATACCATACACGAAATACCTTGGTGCTATAGCATACAGGTATATATCCAAAAGGCTAAACAACATAAAACGAACATGATGCATGATAATGAGTTAGATGTTATTTGAAACATTGCAGAATTCGAAAATGTACACCTTACAATCATAACAACAGACAGTTATCCTAAAGCTTAACGAATCCGCGATACGGACTTGACCACAAAATGAATCTTCATCCATGAAATGAGGCAAATTCGGGGTCAGGTGAATCCTGTTTGACGGACATGTAGTTTATAGGATCGAATATATAAAATGTGGGTATCCTATAACTCGTGATAAGTGAGTACTTTACATGACAATAATAATATTCATCCTACAATCATCCAACTATTTTACATTTCATTTTCTGAACATATTAATACTTTGAAATGCTTAAACCTATTGAGGATGTTGACCTATCTAGCTTTACTCAATATCAATAACAAATATTAATTATGATATAATTGAAGAATAACTTGAACACCTTCGTAGCATCATATCTTTCCCGATCCTTTTCACGATCTTCAAAAATGCGGTACGTGATCTTTCACGATCCGAAAAATCAATTTTTGTGTAAATAATTCTTTATTTACCAAGTTTCAGATTATATTTTATACAAAATAACTATGAGAACCATTTGATTAATTCAAATAGAATGCCCTTATTTGGATAAAAGTAGTTTTTCTAGTCGAATTTGTGAAAAAATCATGTTTGTTTACATTTTTTGTGTCATTGAAATGTCGAGAAGCAATCTTCCTTTTGTTGTTTTGTAGTAACTATGTACTTTTAAAACTGGATATTTTCACATACTGATCATAATGTTGAACCATTTTGACAGACAGTTTTACTTTGTCGTTATTTTGTCTGTGTAATTAATTAAATTAGAACATTTATTGACCTTTCATATGTCTTCTCGATTAAATGTCTTACACGATCCGTTACTAGAACTTTCACGATCGTGTCTCAATACTTGACCGTCGTTAGATATTCTTTCACGATAATTTCTCTCGTCAAACCGAATGACACCCGTGTCGTTGAAATTTTAATATAGCTACCATTTGTGTTGACATGGTAGAACATTGCTTTGTATTGTATATAGTGTTGAGTTTTATCTGCTATTGACAATATATAAGTGGCGATATTCAGGTCGGAATATTGCCTTTTTATACAGATTACTTTTTTAATTTGGAATGTTTGCAGATCCTTCAATTGTTTCGATATATCTGACATATACCTCGTTTATTATTCCCTTTTTATTATTGTGTCAAATCGAGTCTGACTTGGATGAAGTTGAAGGTCAGATAACTTTGTTGTTTATTTTTTTTTCTAAAACTGGTTCATTCTTGTCTTAAACTATTTATCCGTTTAAATGAAATATTTTTTTTGTTATGGATTGCTGACAAAAACGGAAGGATACTATGCAGCATTTGTCGTGAGTTCCCCCTCTGCATCATTGAATACACTTATATTTACATGTAGCAATAATGTTGAAATACTTAAGAAAAACAACCAAGAAAGGATATTGACCTCAGTAAGTCCATGTTTTACCTCTTCTTCATTTAAAGCCCCCTATTTGTATATTTCTACACTTTCCTGGATAGACATGTCAACTTTGACCATTGTATTTATCAATACGATAGAATTACTCAAACTTATGCTGCGTTAGTTTAGTTTGTGACAGTGGAATCTTTTCAAAAAAGTTTTTAAATATTTCTTCATTTGTTTAATGTGAAGCTTCCCTTTTTAACAGTATCAAATTATATATCCCTAAATAGAACGGCTTTGTCTATTTAATTCCAATCAAATTAAATAGCAATTTGATCGCAAACCATTTAAGAGCTACGAGTTAATTGTATTTTGTAATACTCGTGATTAGCTCGATGAAATTTTAATATAGCTACCATTTGTGTTGACATGATAGAAATTTACTTGGACGTGAGTTATATATAGTGCTTTGTTTTCACTATTTTGACTGTTATTGACAATACATACGTGGACATATTTAGGTCTGAAAACTGTCTTTATAGATTCTTTTTATTAATTGGAGTGTTTTCAGATCCTTCATTTTTCGATGTATGACATTTTTCTCGTCTATCATTCCATTTTTGATTAGTGTGTCAAATTGAGTCTGACTTGGATTAAGTTCAAGGTTAGATAACTATGTTTTAATAATTTCTCTAACTCTTATTTGTTGTACAAATTGTTCATCAATTACATAAGATATATATTTTAAATGTAATTATAGATTGTCGTTGATCTTCTCAACGAGATTGATTTTCTCGCTTGAGCCGGAACGGCGACAGTAAGAAAAGCAATCGAGTTGAGATGACCAATAATATCTGTTTATCGCTATTTTACCTTTGCCGACGTTGTCAATTGCATTAGCAAAGCCATGTGCTCCCTTAGTTTATAGCGATAATTTTCATATCACTCGGCTCCGTTTTCATATCTTTAGACTCCACTGAGAAAGGAAATTATCAGTCAGCAAGATCAAAGGAAAATTTCGTAAAATAGCGATAATAGTATATTATTTATATGGCATGCAAATGTCCCGATTTAAGATCAATAACAGTTTGAAAGTTGTGTTGGTTCTTTTTTAACGGAATAGTTGTTGTTTTTCAAAGAGAGATACGTGTTTTCATTAGCCTAATGTCAAGTGGCAAATATTTCACGCAAATTATGAAAAAGATCACTAAATTCTTGAATCAAATACATGTAGGTGGGTTTTATTTGGGTACGTTCTTTTGTTCCTCAAGTTACAAATTAGAAATTAAATGTCTTTGTGGCAAATTATTACAATTTCATTTTATTTCTACAAAGGTACATGCAAGTTTTCCTTTTATGTTTCTTCATTTTATTTTTAACTATTAGTCGAACGACATCAAACGAAAATCGGTATTTATGCATTCTGCTATCGGGGTTTCAACATTGGGAATTTCTGGTACGGGTGAAACTTAAGGTGCGGTTCTGATCCGAGAGATTGTTACAGTGTTGTTTCCATTGTATTTATATTTTACTTGATCTTTAATAGTTTGCAAGTACTTCACCAATGCAGATTAATTCAACAAACTAAATCAAAATGTTATCGCTACAGAACACCAGACAGTTCTGATTTGATATTGCAGATTTCGTCAAATTTCACATATTTTTGCGTTGGAGGGCACCCGAAACTATAATTAATGAAGTTGTATTGGGAAGACAATTCATACGTTTCATTGATCTAATATTTCTAGATGAATAAGTACTCAATAACAAATGGAGAAACAAAATGGAATATTGGTCAAAATATTTCATTAATTATATCTCCCTGAATTCATGTTTTGGTCACATGGTTCGAAATAAGACAATATGCTGCGTTAACATCTAGTAAAAATATGAAAGGGCCTGGATAGGAGTCTTTCCTTATGTATTCTTTACTTCTTTAAGCCATTTTGTTTGTATCTTTATATTTCAGCATTCGATTATTCTCTTTTCTAGTATTCTTTATTAGTTTTTACTGTTGCCCTTTTTCTGTGTAAAAATGAAAAATGAAATTATTGCATATTGAAAACTATCTATTATTCAGAAAATGGAGTACGTTGGAACTTATTTTGCCATATTTACACTTAGATAATGAGATTATCGAGTCCGGTATACCATACAAAATTTAAACGTTATATTAGGTACTTTATCTTAATAAAGTAAAAAGACATGACATGATTGCCAATGGAACCACTATCCACTAGAGACCAAAATGACGTAGATGTAGGTCACTGTGCGGCCTTTAAGGCGATCAAAACCAATACCGCATAACAATATAATTTAGTCTACACTATAAACGAAAATATCTGTATTCCGTATTTGTCGATATGATGTCTAATAATTCTATAAAAATGAAATTTTAAAGTATAATATTTACGATTTGAAACCAATTATTTTCAAATAAGTGTACTCTGCCCATTATATCTTATTAAGGTACATAGTTATATATTGATTGCTACAAATTAAATGAATATAATATTGTTTTTTATTGACCAATTATTTCAAATAAACATACTTACTCAATTAATTTATAAAGGTTACATATACTTTGATAGATTCTTTATTTCAAAATAAAATTGATTACAAGTATTCTTAAACTAGATCCATAACTGTATTTAATTTGAACATGTTGAACAAACATAAATAAAATGGAAAATTTTGCAAATATGAATCTCTCAATCCTTTGTTTGAGTCCTATTTAAATTGTTTATCGAGTTCTATGCCTTCTTTTTTTACTGGTAATATAAAACTATGTTGTAGCTGTTTCAGTGGGAATAGTGACATCCTTTGTTAGATCATTTACCTGACAGCGTTTCATTGTTTCTGGATATATATCTTAAATTGAGGAGAAAAAACATAGCTATTATTACAAAAATCGTGTCAGCTCTGACATGTGTTTTGCAATTAAAATGACAAAGAACGCAGTATATCGGCTGAGGGAATTGTCATCTGTTATTCTCTCAAAGCACTATTTATTCTTTCTCAACACAACAACAAAAAGTATAGTACATTTATTTTATAAATATGCCTCTACGAGGCTGCATTGTACGGATATATCAATCTGTTTAAACAATTGCAATGGAAAGAATCGCACGCTGCTACACTCAATTCATTACATGGATTCGTTTATACTGTGTTTGGACATTTTAACATTTTACATTTCAATATACAAACTAAATGTTTATTAGACCGATGACCAAGCGGTCTGAAGGTTAACTAAACCATAGTCATTATAGTTAAATAGCATTGTTACCTTTTTCTGTTTTAATTTTCAATAGATAAAATTTCTATTATAATACAATACTCTCTAAGTCAATCCTCTGGTTGTGAGAGACTTCATTTTGCCATATTCCTTATATTATATTGAATGTGTTTAACATTTACAAAAACACAGTTGAATCCGAAGGATAATGTTGCGGCAGTCTGTAGCTATGGTAATCTAAGACAATGAAATAAACAGTGTTATAGTAATAAAAGTTATTCTGAAGGGTTATTTGAAATGTCAACCCGGCCGACTCACCTACAAACCGAAGGAAGTATTAACCCGCCGATTTATGAGTTTGACTGACCCCCTGATATCTTTCGTCCCTCTTTTACAAATACGTCAGTATAAACAAGAAAATGTGGTATGAGTGCCAAGGAGACTACTCTCCATCCAAATTACAATATGTAAAAAAGTAAACAATTATAAGTCAAAGTACAGACTTCTACATAAAGCTTTGGCTCACAAGAAACAGTAAACTATAATGGGTCCCAAACGACCAGTGTAAGACAATCCAAACAGGAAAACCAACTGCCTCGTCCTTATTAAAAAGTCAATCGAGAAACACTTTTGAATCACACCAACAAACGACAACCACTAACAACAGGCCCCTGACCTAGTACAAGGGTATACAATTGCAGCAGGTTTTAACGTTTTACAAGCACCAACCTAACCAACATTACTCTGTAGTGTAACATTATAACATAAAAGACACACTTGTGTTTATATAAAATCCATGCTATACAAAACCAACCAACATACTCATCGAGTACTTTATATGACGTAAAAGTCAAAACAAGCACCGTAATACATGTTGTATAATATACAGACACATAGTGCTACGTTAACTTGGGTAGACTACAATCAAATATCCATTAAGTTTACATTCAGCGTGTGATCAACGCGAAAGAGCATTAAAAAATCATCGCCAAATTAAATTGCACTGCTTCAACTGAAAAGCGTCACTCATGAGTCTTATGTAGACTAAACGCGCGCCTGGCGTACTAAATTATAATCCTGGTACCTTTGATAACTATTCAACGTCTGACGACCACTCTTTAGGATCGGGGGATAAAATGCATATGCTCAGAAGATAGAATTTTACGGACTGATATCTTAAAAATCTTAAAGACTAATACAATACACATTACAGATTTACGACATGTTGGCATTATTAATATAATATCATTGGTTCAACAGAGTGAAGTAGATTTGGAATTAGAAAAAAAACAATTTAAGCAGACATGTTAAGGGAGTAACCATTTGATTTTAAGAGGGAGGGGGGCTAGGATGAAATTTATAAAAAAAAAAAAGGCAGGACAAGAGTTATCAGTAAAAAAAAAAGCAGGATAAGCAAATTGACATAAAAAAGGTCAGGATGACAGTTTGTGGAAATAAAAAGTCAAGATAAACTAATAAAAAGACAGGACCAAATAGAGGTAAATATGAAATGGCAGGACAGATAGTACAATTTACAAATGCAGGACAGCATTCTTCATCCTAGCACCCCCCCCCCCCCATCCCCCTAAAAAGCTGTAATTAAAAAAAACTGTATTTAGTTTGAACAAAACAAATGAAAGGGAAAATTTGGCAAATATGAAGCTTTGAATTCTTTGTTTTTACAGCACCGTCGAGTTCTATTTAAATTGTTTATCGTGTTCTGTGCCTTTTCTTTTATTTGATTGTACAAAACTACATGTATGTTGTAGCTTTTTGAGAATACTGACAGTCTTTGTTGGATAAATTACCTGACAGCGTTTCATTGTTTCTGAATATATGTGTCAAATTGCAAAAAAAAACCATAGCTATTATTACAGAAATCGTGTCAGCTCTGACATGTGTTTTGCAATTAAAATAACAAAGCACGCGGTATATCGGCTTAGGGAATTGTCATCTGTTATTCATACAGTGTTTGGACATTTTAACATTTTACATTTCATTAGACAAACTAAATGTTTATTAGATCGATGACCAAGCGGCCTAAAGGTTAACTAGCATTTGTAACCTCTTTTCAAAAAGTCAAAATTTCTGTACAACGTCATGTCATATAAAAAAAAGGTCTTGAGGTATATAGTAAACACTTAGTGCATATGATATGGCTTTTTCAATAACACACACCGTATCAACCTTTAACCAATATAATCTCTCGAGCAGATGATACTAGCGTCTCGGGTTGATAAGGATGTGACATTGAAAAAGCCATATTTATCAAACTGTATATAATTAAATAGAATAGCCTTACCAATTCAATTCATTGCATATTCAACAGTTACTGTAAATTGATCGCAAACCATTTAAGAGCTACGATTTAATATAGCTACCATTTGTGTTGACATGGTAGAAAATTCCTTAATCGTGTATTGTGCATAGTGCTTAGATTTTCCTGTTATTGACAATATATACGTGGCCATATTCTGGTCTGAAATCTGCCTTTTAAGCGATTTTTTTTTAATTTGGAATGTTTTCAGATCCTTCATTTTTTCGATGTCTGACATTTACCTCGTTTATTTTTCCTTTCTTAATTATTGTGTCAAATCGAGTCTGACTTGGATTTAGTTGAAGGTCAGATAACTTTGTTATTTATTTTTCTATGACTGGTTCGTTCGTGTTATAAAAGAGTTATCCATATGAATGAGATATTATTTCGTTATGAATTGCCGACCAAAATTGACGGATGTATGCATTTTTTTTTCGATATTTGCTACTCTGTATCATTGAATAAACTTATATTTACATGTAGCAGTTATGTTAAAATATTTAACGAAAACAATCAAGCATGGATATTAACCTCATGCAGGCAGCCCATGTTTTACCTTTTCTTTCATTTAGTCCTCCATTTCTCATAATTCATAATGCCACAGTTTCCTGGATAACATTCAACTTTGACAACTGTATAATTGATTTATCTCAAACCATTACTCAAACTGATGCAGGATTGTTTACTATTTGTGACATGGGAATCATTTGAAAAAAGGCATTTATTCTCTGAACATGTTTAATGTGTAGTGTTCCCTTTTTCAGTATCACATTTAACCATTTAAGAGCTACGGGTTAATTGTAGTTTGTAATACTCGTGATTAACTCCATGAAATTTTAATATAGCTACCATTTTTGTTGACATGGTAGAAAATTACTTAGACATGAATTGTTTATATGGCTTAGTTTTGACTATTATTGACAATACATAGCTGGACATATTAATGGCAGAAATCTGCCTTTTAAGAATCTTTTTTTTTAATTGGAGAGTTTTACATCCTTCCTTTTTCGATATCTGACATTTTTTCTCGTCTATTATTCCCTTTTTTGATTATTGTGTCAAATTGAGTCTGACTTGGATAAATTTCAAGGTCAGATACATGTAACTACGTTTTTATATTTTCTCTAACTGGTTCAATTGTGTTACAAATGGGTCATCCCTATGCATAATATAATATATTATGTATTTCTTATGTAATATTATATTATTTAATTTATATATTTCTCTTCGTCCTGGGTGTCCTTGTGTTTATTTGTACTGTATTCCTGTCGCGTAATATCATTTTAGCGGTATTTTTTAGGTATATCATCGGTAAATATTTTGCTCAGATAGAATTTTCTTTTGCTCTACCAAACTGAAGATCTAGATGCTATTATGCTTCGTTTTTTTAAACAAAATATAAAAGGTGGATCATTGTACTTTATTTTCAAGCTACGAGTCGTTCAAAATTGTCAATGTTTGCTTAGATTGTTCATGAAAAAAACCACATTTGTGTGCATAAAAAGAAAACAATGAGATGGAATTTTGAATGAAATATGAGATTGATTTAATAATATGTGATAGGAGAATAAGTAGAAATATTGGTATCACCGAACTTGTTTTCTTGCTATAGGTATTTTTCTGAATTTCCCTTCAGTGCGGTAATCAGTTATCTCCCCTTAATTGGCTAAGTTGAAAAATTGATTCTGAAAATCACAAATATTTGGTTTGTGCTTAAACATGTTTGATACTGCAATACATTACTAAGTTTTTTTGTGTAAATAAACAGTCTAACCATATTATTTCAAATATGTCTCCAAATTTGAAGAATGGGCAAAGAACCTAACCGATTTTGTATTGCTATTGTGCAATCCAGGATGGCGATATACCATGAACTAACCTTAACATTGCCATATAGGCGACAACATAGGGATGTTTTCCTCGGTTTAAGTTGAAGCTCGGAAATGTTTTCGCTTATTCGATTAATGACTATTGACCAGAGGTATACTACTGTTGTCTTAATTTGTATCATTCATATTATTCTGAATTATATTCACTTATTGCTAATCTTTAACTGACATTTTTTATGGCATGCCCATGTCCAAATTTTTTATCGATAACCGTTTGAAAATCGTATTGGTTCTTCTTTAACGGTATAGTTGTAGTTTTCTCAAAGAGAGATTGGTGTTTTTTTAGAGCACATTTAGAACAAGATCATTAAATTATTAAATCAAACAGTTAGTGTCTACAAAGTAGGTGAAACGGGATGACGGGATGCCGTTTTAAGTCTGGCATACTTATCTGGTTAACGTTCCAATGCCTACCGAACGTGGCTGGGTATTCAAACAACTCGAATCACCAAAACAGACGTATCTCTCAAGTATAGGTTTTACCTCCATACGGAGACTTCTCGGTTAGCATATGAGGATTGACCTATGTAAAGTAAACCGGTCGGTTACCTCCTTAATAGTCATAGATAATTTGGTATGTTCTTTTTCTTCTTCCAGTTACGAGTTAGAAATTATATGTCACTGTGACAAGCTATTGCAATATCGATTTATTTCTACAAAATTACATGCAATCTTTCCTTTAATTTTTCATCGTTTCATGTTATACTTTTTAAGTCGTACGACTTTTGACGAGACTCGGTATTTATGCATCCCGCTATCGGTTTTCAACTTTGGACATTTCCGATGCAGATGAACTCTAGGTTCGATTCGGATGCAAGAGATTTTTACAGTGTTTTTGCCATTGTATTTATATTTGTACTTGACCTTTGATAGTTTACATGTACTTCACTAATGTAGATTAGTTACACAAATTAAATCAAAATATTTTTCAGCGCTACTGAGCACCAGACAATCTGATTTGATATTTTAGATTTCGTATATTTTCACATGTTTTTGTGTTGGAGGGCATCCGTGACTAAAATTAATTAATTTGTATTGGAAAGACAATGCATATACATGTATAGACGTTCGATGCATATGTATATAATATAAACAGCGTCTGAAGATACCAAATTGAGAAACAAAATTATTGGTAAAAAATATTCCATTAATGATATTTTTATGAATTGATGTTTTGGTCATATGATTACAAATAGGACAATAAGCTCTAACAACCACTTATTCAAATATGTGATTATGTAGATAGGAGTACTTCTTTTTTTATATTCTTTATGTGTCTGCCATTTTTCTTCAACGTTATATTTCAGCACTCTATTATTCACTCTTTATTTTCTTGTTTGTCATTACTTTTTTTTTTATTTTGTGTTTTTTTGTTGCCCCTTTTTTATGTGTTTTCTCATAGTGGAATTTTGTCTGATGCTTGGTCCGTTTCTGTGTGTGTTAGTTACATTGTAGTGTTGTGTCGTTGTTCTCTTCTTATATTTATGCGTTTCCCTCAGTTTTAGTTTGTTACCCCGATTTTGTTTTTTGTCCATGGATTTATGAGTTTGAACAGCGGTATACTACTGTTGCCTTTATTTCTCATTGTTATGTATTCCGTTAACCCTATCCAGACATTCATATGAAGCTATCGTGTGAAAATGTAATCAAGGACTGCGTAACCATGGACTAAATGAATTAAAGTCAGAAAAAATCAGTCAAACCTTTTAGCCTTTCATTGTTCCATTCGCCAATACGTTTTCTGGTTTCATGAAGGTAGTTGTCAGTGTATGTTGCCCCTCTTTTCACATGTTAGGAAACAACCATTTAACTTCAATTTGAGGGGGGGATTTTTTTGTCTGATTCAGAATTATTTTTTTCACGTGTGATAAGGTAGGACTGGTATGAATATGTAGGTAGATATAGACACATATTTCTATTTCCTATGATATTAAAATCTATGTGCACACAGATGTTGTAATGAGACTGCTAGTTAAGAATATATATGGGCAACTGAAACTCAGGATTTTAGATAGTTTCAGACTGTTGTAATATGAGTATAAGTTACTTCCCTTTACCGCCACATTAGAGGTAAAACAAATACCTTCATGATTAATGATATTGGCTTCTATATATAAAAAAAAATAACTTCAGAGCAATTTAAAGTTTGTATTGAAGGGTAAAACCCATCTTTACGATCTTGCCGGCTTCACTTCTTGGAACATAAGAAGACATGATGGCATGATTCACAATGAGACAACTATCCACCAGAGACCAACTGACGTAGATTTAGGTCACTGTACGGCCTTTAACGCGAACAAACCCAATACCGCATAGCAATATAATTTATTCTACACTATAAACGAAAATATCTGTATTCCGTATGTGTTGTTGATATGATGTCCGATAAATCAATAAAAATAAAATTTTAAAGTATAATATTTAAGATTTGAAATCAATTATGAGAGGGATAGAACCTTCATCGGGACTCCGGGATTGGGCGTATTAAGCTCGGGATATCGGGATTGACCCTTTCGGGACCCGGGAATTCTTTTTTCGAATTTCGGGATGTCGGGATTTATTATTTTTTTTAATTCGGGACCTCGGGATTTCATGTTTGTAAACCCGGGATTTCGGGATCAGGACCCCACCTAACCCCCCACCCCACCCCCCAATTATTTTCAAATATGCCTACGCTACCCAATTATATATTATTTTGGATTGATACAAATTAAATAAATATAGTATTGTTTCTCATTGACCAATTATTTCAAATAAACATACTTATTCAATTAATTTATAAAGTTTTACCTACTCAGTTACATATACTTTGATAGCTTCTTTAATTTAAAGTAAAATTGATTACAAGTCGTCTTAAACTAGATCCATAACTGTATTTAACTTAAACATGTTGAAAAAATACAAATAAAATGGAAAATTTTGCAAATATGAAGCTCTCAATTCTTTGTTTTTTTCAGCACCTTTGAGTCCAATTTAATTGTTTATCGAGTTCTATGCCTTTTTTTACTTGAAATATAAAACTATATTGTAGCAGTGACATCCTTTATTAGATCATTTACCTGACAGCGTTTCATCGTTTCTGAATATATATCTTCAATTGAAAAAAAACATAGCTATTATTACAGAAATCGTGTCGGCTCTGACATGTGTTTAGCAATTAAAATGACAAAGCACGCGGTATATCGGTTGAGGGAATTGTCATCTGTTATTATCTCAAAGCACTGTGTATTCTTTCTCAACACAACAACAAAAAAGTGTAGTATATTTATTTTATAAATATGCCTCATACAAGGGTGCATTGTACGTAAATACCAATATGTTTAAAGGGAAAATTCACGATTTTTTACTTATGGTTTAAATATGTTCATTATGACATAATATATATATTCACAAAGTTTTATCGCTATATGTGCAGTAATAAAGGAGAAATTCAATAATTAATGAAAAAATATCAACTACTTCCTGTAGGTCGTGACGTTTTCTCCTGATTTTTGCATGCCGGGATTTAAAATACAATCATTAAAAGTCTTGGTTTTTAATCATATTTTAACGTAATCGTAAGCGCGCCGATGACTTATGCTTTATCTAATAACCATCCGATAATAAGAAGATAAAACGCACAGACGTTCAATTGTACTCATTCGTGAGATAAATTATCTATGTTAATCGTATATATTCGAATTATTTTTGTAGACAACACAAAAAGTTATAAATTTATTTTTAATAAATGCATTTTCGGACTGATAAGGTGAACAAATTAAAGTACAATAATCTGTAAAGACAATATGTTGGTGTACTCTTATTGCCCTTTTACTATCTCTGCTATGACTAGGTTTATACGATGTGTGTATTCACGGTTTTGTGGCAATACTCGTAGATGGCTTGTTGAAAGGTAAATTGTTATTTGCACTTCGGTATTTAACCACCCCTCTAGGGCACACCTTGCCAGGTGTGACTGTCTATTCGGATCAGTGGGAGCATTTAATACACACATTAAAAATACATATTCAAGTTGGTGACAAATAAAAATTGGTCGCCGTGGAATTATTTAATTATATTTGGTGCTATTATTTATTTGAATTCAAATAAGTTAATTTACTTAGAAATACACAATTTTCGGTTAAAGACGGGAAACTTTATTCATATGTCAGAATGAAATGATATACAAGTCTTGTCCTTGATTTATGTCTCATAAAAAAGGGGGACTTAGAAATTAGAAATAGCTTTACTAAATCATTTTTATTTGTCTTTATTAGGCGAAAAAATCATGTACGAGAACACTTACATTTAGACTTTTGAAAGCCATGTATTAATTAATATCTGAAACTATCTGAAGATAACTCTACCGAAGCGGAATATAATATGTACGAATAAAGAAAAATTACTTTTGTACTTAAGAGGTTCAAAAAGTTGACAGGAAATTTAAGGATCTTCATGGAATGGAATCGAAAAATTACGAATAGATATTCTTTTCAAGTGTGAAAAACGTCAACCAAATTTATTCATAATCGGGAACGTCCTTATTAAAATCTGAGACTACTATAATGTGAAAAACGTCAACCAAATTTATTCATAATCGGGAACGTCCTTATTAAAATCTGAGACTACTATATTAATCGTCGTCTCCCAACGTATATATATACTTAAATAATTATTTGACCAACGATGTTTAAAATTAAAAGACAACGAATTTAATGTTATCTTTCCCTATTTTTGAATGTTATTATAAGTCTGTTCAACTTGCAAGAATACCCCTAAAGCGGACAAATATCCGACAAGCAGTTTATTCTTTAAATTGCTGTCATTGAATATCAAGAAAGAAAATAAATCCCGAAATTGATACTCAATAGTTTTCCTAGAAAATATTCACATCCCTTGGGGATTATTAGTGTACGTCCAGTTGCATATATTTTACATGAATGTTGGAACAATTGTGATGATGACGAATTTCGTCCTTTATTCGAGAACAATCTAATTGATATATACATCTGTGAGTTTACTATGTTCTTAACTTCGATGAACCAAAGCAAGTTATAAATTGACCTGTATTTAAATCAAATTGTTTCTTTTTTTTCTTCTTCTTCTTTTGGTATACAATAGTCTATCGAATTCGTTGATTACATACTGTTGGCATACGTGGACTAGTCTATTTACAAAACTTTTACCACAATTTACACAAAATGTATGTTTCTTTCTTATGTTCAATGTATACATATTTTAAATTGCGCTACTGACTATAGTTCCGTAACTTTCTACCCAGGCGTGTGTATACACGAATCGTTGACAAGTGCGCACATTTTTTTAAATCAATAATTCTGGTATGTTCCAATCTGTCCTAAACTATTGACAACGAGTATATATTACATTTTCCCAAATTAATCCTTGGAAAAATATGTAAATAGATTTGTATTTCTTCAAAAAAATAAATTTGTATTTTTTTTTTTTTTATAAATAATATTCTTTACACCAGAAATGTTATTTATAAACTAGCGTATGAGTTCAGCAATGACTAGTATATTATATCACTTTCGGACACGCAAGACAAAAATGTGTATTATACATGCACCTCATAGTTTAAAATGGCAAGTTATAAGTTACGGTCGTGTACACTGATCACTACCTACAGAAGTGAAACGATGCATGAACTTGCAAGCCCGCCGGACAGGAAATCGATTGAATACCTGCACGTGTCATCTTACACCCCTTCCAATACCTTTGGGAGTAATACCTTTAGCCGTGCTGGTGATCAGATGAGGGAAGATCCGAATTTATTTAAATAAAGTTTATTACTTTAAAGAATTATGAACGAATTAGATTTTCGAAAACAATTTCCACGGAACACTTATTTATGATTTGAACTTTGACTTTTTAACTAATTACAATATTATCAGTTTAAAAATAACAGACTATATGGTTATTTAAAAAAATAAGGCCATTTTCCGTATCAAGTTAGTCAGTCAGATAAAACAACCGTACGATTGACAAGATATCGACACGCAATTACGACTACATCGTTTACTGTAGTTTTGTTCCTTTGTGGTTTATAGACATATCGGGATTTTTCATCGGAGAAGGTGACAAGATGGCGGAGCTCAGAGAACTGATAATAAAAATTTAAAATCGATGGTGATCTCTTATTTAGCGGAATAAAACTTTAATATCTATAAATTTGAGCATTTTTATACAGAATGGACATAATATCAATTTTTGATTTTTTTGCGAAGTTTCCCTTTAAACAATTTTAATGGAATGAGGTGCATGCTGCTACATTCATATCAGTAAATGGGTTCGTTCATACTCTGTTTGGACATTTTAACATTTTACATTTCAATAGACGAACTCAATAATTATTAGACCGATGACCAAGCGGTTTGAAGGGTAACTTGACCATAGTTATGATAGTAAATACCATTTGTTACCTTTTTCTGTTTTAATTTTCAATTAGTCAAAATTTCTATTATAATACAATACTCTCTGAGTCAATCCTCTGGTCGAGAGAGACTTCATTTTGCCATTTTCCATACATTATATTGAATGTGTTTAACATTTACACACAAAAAAAACAGTTGAATCCGAAGGATAATGTTACGGCAGTCTGTAGCTATGGTAATCTAAGACAATGAATATAAACAGTCGTATAGTAATAAAAGTTATTCTGAAGGGTTTCTTGAAATGTTAACTCGGCCTACTCACCCACAAAGCAAAGAAAGAATTAACCCGCCGATTTATGAGTTGGACTGTCCCTCTGGTATATTTCGTCCCTCTTTCAAAAATGCGTCAGTATAAACAAGAAGATGTGGTATGAGTGCCAAGGAGACTACTCTCCATCCAAGTTACAATATGTAAAAAAGGTAACAATATAAGGTCAAAGTACTGACTTCTACATAAAGCTTTGGCTAACAAGAAACAGTAAGCTATAACGGGTCCCAAACGACTAGTGTAAGACAATCCAAACAGGTAAACAAACTACCTCATCTATATTAAAAAAGTCAATCGAGAAACACTTGTGAATCATCTTAGGAAAAGGGCATACAATTGCAGCGGGTTTTAACGTTTTTACAGGCACCAACCTACCTAACTTTACTCTGTAGTGTAACATTACAACATAAAAGACACACTTTTGTTTATATGAAATCCATGCTATACAAAACAGACCAACATACTCATCGAGTATTTTATATGACGTAAAAGTCAACACAAGCATTGTAGTATATGTTGAGTAATATCACGACAAATAGTGCTATATTAAATTGAGTATGATCAAAAGTTCATGAAGTTTACATTCATAGTCCGATCAACACGACAGTGCATTTATACAATAAAATCATCGCCAAATCAAATTGTACTGCTTCAACGTCTGACGACCTCTCATCATAATCTCGCGATAACACGCATATGATCAGAAGTTGGAATTTTACGTACTGATATCTTAAAAATCTTTAGACTAATACATAAGTTGTCATTGTTAATATAATATCATTGGTTCAACAGAGTGAAATAGATTTTGAATCAGAGGTATATCACAATTTAAACAGATACTTTAACATCAATTGATGAAATGATACACAATGAGAAAAGAAATAATGTAGCAACTTCTCGAAATGATAATAACATCACGTTCTGGTGTCAACAACAACAGTTGATGTAGTTCAAGCCGAAGATAAAAGATTTTGTAAGGGATTCTGTGACAATGAACAAATTTTAAAAATGCATTAATCAACTTCATGGATTTTTCTGGCTAGTGTTTGGATATCTTCATACGATAACATTTGGTACAAATTGCAGCATTTTATTAATTTGACTTTCATAGTCCACACTGCATGCATTTTCAATTCTTATAATTTTTGCATATCTACGAATATTTAGATGTAATTGGTCCGTTAGATTTAATTTATAGGTTCACATTTCCATAGACCATGCTGCCAAATAAACCTTCTCACTACGTCATTATATATCACTGTATAAATAAAGTAATGCGCGTCGCGATACAAATGAATGGAAAAACTTTTCCAGATGCACAGGGTTGTCTGTACTCAGAGTAAATTTTGAGATGAAAATACGGCCGTTTTAGCCAAAGAGTCAACATGAACCTTGAGGTGAAAATACGGCCATTTTAGCCGTATTTTCACCTCTTAATTTACTCTGAGTATTGACTGCAAAATCCAGTTAAGTTATGAATATCTGAATCATACAATGCATTTGAATTCTAGTTATCTAGGGCATGCTATGCCTTAAAACTTTTCCAGATACACAGGTTTGTCTGTATTCAGAGTAAATGTTGAGGTGAAAATGCAGCCATTTTAGCCAAAGGGTCCACATGAACCTTAACCGGGTCACTGACCTATAATTTTTCATAATAATTCGTGTATCCATATTTTTTTTATTATTGAATCGGCCAAGCTTATGCAACTAATATCCCTAAAAAAATTATTTGTAAAACCTACATTTCTGAGTCTCGAAATTTAAACTTTAATGAGTCTTTTAAAGTTCAAATTGTGAGTCTTGGAGTAAAATTTAGAAAAATCAAACCGAGCTGTGAATTCTGAAAGCCGAAAGGATTTGACTGTATATGTTTTAATCCCACAAAGTCAAGCGGACGTGAGTGAACTAAAAATCCTAAAATGATAAACGAACGTGATTATGTTTTTCTCTAATTTTTGTGCTATTTTCACATTTCCTGACCGGTGTGAGAAAAATATTTCTCCTCACTGTTCTCGGCAAATGATTAGTTGAAATTTAATTGTGACGTTAAATTTTCTTGTTTTCTTCTGAATTTTCTTATTGTGACGTCATGATAAAAGGCGACCATGCCTGACGACGTCACATCAAAAGTACAAAACTTACCTCAAATCTTTGAAAGGAAGGATACAAATAATAAGAGAAACAGATTCCACCACTGTAACTCGTGTATTACGATATTACTCCACTCTCAACAGTTAAATTTTAATTATTTAAAAAGCTCGGTAAGCCTCGCGCTTTAATTATTAAAATTTAACTGTCTCAAGTGGAAAAATATCGTAATACACTTGTTGCAGTTGTGGAATCTATATTTATACATCCCCCACCAAAAACAGACGTGACTTCGTACTTATCCATCCCGCAAAGATAAACGAACGTTATTGTGGATGTATGAATCTTATCTTTCAAAACTAAGTGGACGTGACTTAACATTTATACATCCCACTTAATCAAAACGGTCGCCGACGCCCTTGGGCTGTAGTAGACGCATGAGGCAAATAAACCCACGTTATTTTAAGCTATAATTTTTATCAAAATCATCATTAGAATCTTGAAATTCTTCATTTGTCAGCGTAGGTGCAATTTAAAAGTTTACGCATGTATAAATCTATTTAATGACATATAAGTATCAAAAAAAAAATGGCATGTCAATTTTTAAAGCAAAATATGTTTAAAATTATTCGTTAATATACAAATGCGTTTAAATGGATAAGGATTCCTACACAGACGAAAAAGTTATATAGGGGCTGGTAGAATTCGTGATCTAGGCAAAGTTTTGAGTTTTAATTGTACATTTTATTGGCGGGTAAATACTTCCTTCGGTTTGTGGGTGAGTCGGCGGAGTTTACATTTGAAGAAACCCTTTAGAATAACTTTTATTACTATAACACTGTTTATATTCATTGTCTTAGATTACCATAGCTACAGACTGCCGCAACATTATCCCTCGGATTCGACTGGGTTTTTTTTAAATGTTAAACAAATTCAATATAGTATGTTAACAATTATTATGAGTATACTGTTACTTGTTTAACGTTCGTGGGAAATTTTAACCCAATCTATTTCATTATATAGCTTGGGTAGAAACAATATCAACTTGTGCTGCGACCAATAACTAAAGTGTAAATAAAAGTGGGTTTTTATTTCTGATCTTTATATTACAAAAATGTAGATCAAACATAAATCTTGCTTGAAACTAGGTTAAATTATTAGGCAAAACAGTTTTTGGTTTTAGTAAAAGAGGGGCAAAAGACTCCGAAGGGACATGCAAACTAATATTAGTAACGAAATACGAATGGTCCTTCGAAGATTTTTAAGATTTCGTAAGAAAATATATTTCTAATTATAATATATAATGTAAGGAATGATTTACCTGTACATCTTAAATATATAGCTTATCCCGGGTGCTCAAACTCTTTCGAGACGATGGGACTGCACATGTACTCTAAACCATATATGCTTTCGTTTTGCTGAAGAAGCAATTTAGCATTAAAGTATGTCATGTCCGTGTAAAAACGAAGCCACTTTCATGTTAAGAAATTTTCAATAATCGTCTATTCAGTTTATCCAACTGTGTAAAATATAACGTTAAGGAAATGTTCAGGAAATAATTCACATGTTTTTTACCAAACCACGTGATATATTCAATTCAATTCTCTTCCACATACGGTGTCCGCGGGAATTAAAAAGATTTCTACCAAATGATCTACTCGACAATATCATTTCCAGCTTCAGTTAAACGCAAAGCAGATGATTGATTTTAGCTCGATAGGTAAAAGGCTTTGGTGATTACTCGTGGCTTTGTGGCCGGTAATTGTTGATGAAAAATATTGATATTTAGAAATGTATGCTGGATATTGTTACAGTTAATCACTATCTTCAATAAAATCCAAGTGAATTTACATTCATCTCCTAATCAAGGAAACATTGTTCGATAGATGTTTACCCTCTCTCTATATTTCACATCCACAAAGCGTAATTCACAATTTTCTTCTACTCGCTCCAACTTTATGGTTTTTGTTATTGCTTTAAGCGATCGAAATCTAAGTTGTAATAATAATAACTTCCGCAGATATTACTGAATAGGAGTTTAATGGAATTTAGTATAATACGTGGAGATCATCAGCTGTGATGCTTAGCTGTCTTCATATGATGTACAATGATGAACAGGAAAACGACTAATGGTACCACATTTTAAAGGCATAATAAAAGATGGCTTCCTGTTCTGGATTTTGGAAATTTGACCATTACTTCAGACCGTAATTACCTTTTATTAGCTCAAATAATTTTATATTTTGTTATAATTACATTAGATGTATGGTTCACTATAATACGTTATTCTGATTGGCTAACTGCACATCACGTGTTATTCCTTATGCAATTGCATTACTCAATAAAAAAATTCATTCATGATAACACGAGGTCCCACAATAAAGTGCACAGGTGAATTAATTTTAAAAAAATGATAAAATTCGTGTTTTCATGATCCTAGCTAAAAAAAATGTAGTTATAAGTATTGAATGCTTCTTTTTGTAACTTAAAAGCGTTGACCGTGCGCACATTTTTATAATGAAGCGCTTCAGCGCTTCATACATGTACACAATATACTTCGGTCAACGCTCTTACACCCCAATGAAGTTACAAAAAGAAGCATTCACTTAAATAAATTGTAGTCCGTCAGATGATCTACTTTTTTATGTTTGCTAACCCTATCAATGTAATGGTTGTTGACCGAGCATATTAATTACATATATAAAACAGCAGAATATAGAATTTGGAAAAGAGAGTTGCAGAATACTCTAAATAATGTTTACTGGTTAAGTGGGATTTTTTTTTAGTTCAAATTTCTAGATTCTTTGGCCAAAACAAATTTCGATGGTTATTTTCTTGTTTTTCTTGTCCCTAATTCTTATCCTAACGTTAAAGGTTATGCGGGGGAGATTTATCTTTGTCGTAACATCGGGGAATATAAGCCCCTTGCGCACAAATTTCCCATTTTACAGTATTATACCATTTGATTTTTATGGGGGGGGCTAGGATGAAATTTGAAAAAAATAGGCAGGACAGGAGTTTTGAGTAAAAAAAAAAGGCAGGATGAGAAATTTGTTAAAAAAAAAAGGCAGGATGACAATTTGTGTAAAAAAAGTCAGGATAAACTAGTAAAAAAAAGGCAGGACCGAATAGAGTAAAAAATAAAAAGGCAGGACAGAGATTACAACTAAACAAAAAAGCAGGACAAAATTTTTCATCCTAGCCCCCCCATAAAAGCTCCCTAAATCGGATAACATGTATGCATTATGTAAGGGATTTGTAACCTTTGATAAAAGGCAGTCCAACCATATGTCCCCATTCAAAAGTATTCACCTTAAGAGGGGGTTCCAACACTGGACCCAGTCCCCCCTCACCCACCTTCCCGGATGTATACATCTTGTATACATATGTATCTCGGCATCTACAGCTAACTTCAAAAATACTTCGCTTGGAATTTAGGTCAGATCCATTGTTTTCAATTGTCTCAATTAGAAATATTAAAACTGAAAAAAAATGGATTCAGGGGATTTTGTTGGAACGTCCCTTTTTTTGTTAAAGATCAATGCTTTTGAATAAGGACATATGGTTGGAACTCCCCTTTTAAAAATGGCTGGATCCGCCCTGAAAAGATAGACGTTTGAGTGTTTAACGGTATTAAATATCACCAAAGATTGCATGGGAAAATGTATTCCGCCGACATTCATATCAGATCTACAGTACAAAAAGGCAACTTTTCTCATTTTTTCAATTAAAAAAATTATGATCAACTGCTCTGTAATAAGCTTTTTGTTTTTCTCAAACTTTAATTTAGTACGGATCGTTAACCGAGCATAATTTCCTCCGGGATGTTAAATGAAGAGTGAACATACAGAGATTTAAAACGACACAATACTTATATTCATATGAAAGGAAAAATGATCAAATGGTGAGTTATTAATATAGCAAAAGCTACAGAATGTGAACATATCTTATTTAAACAATTATTAATTAAATGAGAAAAATAACATTGAAAGAAAGAAATTTGCAGCAAATGTATCTAGAAAAATAAAAAATTTAAAAACAAATAAACCGCCAAATCAAATCAAATCTAACAAACCAATAACTACGAAAAAATAATCATTAAAACAAACAAAACATACTTGCAGACACGATCATTTTCCTTTCATTTTAAAGTTTGTAGATTGTTGTCTCCTTGACAATCATACCACATCTCCCTAATATCAAAATAAATAACATCACAAAAGTGAAAAAAAATTAAAATATTGCAATTAATTGAAATCATTTTTGTGACATTTAATTCAATGCATACTTACAGTCTATGTGTTTTTCCAGATCAATAAGACCTAATGCAATCTTTTATTCCTTTTCTCTTCAAAATCTACAGCGTAAAATTATTCCGAAAGCAGCCTTTACATGCATCTGTCTGTTGCTCACGTGTGAAATAGACATGTCAAATGGAACTTCTTTTTAATCATTTTATCGGAAAATATTTTTGTTTAACAAATGTTGCGCTAGAAATAACAGTTTGTCTTGTTCAATTACTTTTTTTTTTCTCGGAAAAAGATAAAAGTATTTTCCGACAAATATTCATGCCTCTGTACGGATACATGTTTCTTTAGAAGTTTGTCTGAAGCTTAAGAATAGACACGTCTGGTTGAATAATCCGTAGATTTCATTTTACAGATATTCAATACGTTAGAATGATAGAGATGAAAAATATAGCATCGTCTCTTAGTATCCATTCGTTGAAAACAATTGATTTATCGACATTTTTTTCATACAGAATAATATATATGTATATTAATGGATTTTGAAATTTATGTTCGTCTGAATTAATCTGATCCATCAGTATTAAATTCAATATAAATTCTTTGTCACAAATATCGATGGATGTAATTCGAGTCCTTCCGTTTGTTCTATCGTAGAAAACAAATAGAGTTTTGAAACTTTAATCAGGCAATTATACACTATTTGATTTCTTATATTTGCATAAAATAAATGTCCGGAAAAAGTATAACTAAATGACATAACACAGATTGCGATACAAATGCAAGCAAAGAAACTTAATAAAAGCAATATTTACATTGTTTGGTCAGTTAAACATGTTCTACTTTTTCTTTCAGTAAAATTGAGAATGAAAATGAGGAATTATATATCAAAGAGACAACAACCCGACCAAAGAGCAGACAAAAGCCGAAGGCCATGCACCAATGGGTCTTCAACGCAGCGAGAAACTTCCGCACCAAGAGGTGCTCCTCGGTTGGCACTCATTTTTTTATCAGTTAAAAGACAGATCTATTTTTTTCAAATGTATGACGTTTAAGGTGGATCATCACTGCATCATTTCTACGCACATTAATTTCCAATCTGTATCAAAACTTGCAGATTCGCCACCCTCGTTTTTGACTTAATTTTCTGATGTTCGGAATCGTTTAGTTATATCCATGTAGTGCACATAAAAACTTTACCGACTTATCACTACTTATTAATTTCATAATTTTATTAAGGAATGGCTGTAATATTTTTTCTGTCTATGCAGAAATAACATCAAAAATGTGGTGCACACTGAATAACCCGCGTAGCGTGTTATCTTTTAGTGTGTACCACATTTTTTATGCTATTTCGAATAGACAGATAATATTTTACAGTTATTTCTTATAATTTAATTCTAAATTCCATTCTAAACCGTAGTAAACCATGAAAACGTTGATGATGTCACGGTCACATGACTAAACTATGTCTATGAGCTGATAAACAAAACGACGCCAACCAATCAGAAGACGCGTTGCATCCAAAATTAAATTATTTACATATTATATGAAAACAAAAACAAACAAAAATAACACTTTTGAAAATCTTACAAACACCTTGTTTGTTTTCTCATAGTTTTTGAAAGAAAAAGATGTATGAAGAGAGACTAGTTTCCCGCAAAATTTTCAATTGATTATATCTATAAAAAAAAAAGGAACCTTCCATCTTTATCTTATTTTTAAGTTGTGATATCTATATTATATTCATGTATAACAGTCTTTAAAAAAGCTTGTTATACAATATGTATGTATGTGCCTGTCCCAAGTCAGGAGTCTGTAATTCAGTGGTTGTCGTTTGTTTTTGTGTTATATATTTGTTTTTCGTTAATTTTTTTTTTATATAATTAAGGCCGTTAGTTTTCTCGTTTGAATTGTTTTACATTGTCATTTAGGGGCTTTATATAGCTGACTATGCGCTATGGGCTTTGCTCATTGTTGAAGGCCGTACGGTGACCTGTTATCGTGTACTTTGTTGGGGGACTATGGTATGCACAAGTAACGAGTGACGAATAAACTGTACGTTGTTCAAATCAATTTTTATTACATAATGAACATGCTACTACATTGGCAAACGACAACTAACGTGGATCATTATAGCTAAAATATGTTCACGATGCGAAACAGTTGGGAGAATGTAAATATCAATAATTTGCTCCTGGTCATGAATGATTGCTTTTAACTTCGCTGTTCCAAACACTTTAATCTTTTCGTTATTAGCTAGTCTAATTTCAGGATCTGATAATTGTTCAAATGAAATTTTCAGTTTATCAGAAATTGAATCAAAAAGGCTCTTTGAAATAACATTGATGGAGCTTCCTGTGTATATAAGCGCAGCTACATTCAACTGATCAAAAACAACTTGCATATACAAAAATTGAGAGTTAGCAGTCATGTCGGCAGACTCGGCACTTACTGCGGAAACCCAGGCGGCTGTGCCTGTCTACCGGGTTCATTTGGTTTCCCTGAACTATAGCGCTAATTGTAAAACAAAAGGCTGCGGTGTGCCCAACCTGCTGATAAAGCTGACATTGAACGTTCGGCTGTGCCGGACCGGCATTGTTCCAGTTGCACACTCGTTGAAAATGACCCAACCCTTTACATTTTCTGCATTCTGCGTTATCAAACCTAGATTGACGGGGAAAGCCATTGTTTGGGGGCATTTCATTTCGTGTATATGATTGCCGACCAGTATTCATTTTAGAAACAAGATCTGTAAGCAACTTTATTTGCTCCTTCATTTCGCTTAGCTCTGAAGCTTTCTCGGGTGGTTCAACATGCTGATGTTGCAGCTTATGTTTTATTACATTAACAACATCATTGTGTTGGCAATAGTCACATGCCTCGGCCATTTTAGCTGCTGTTAAAGAACTTTGAATGTCAATCGGTTGACAAGCACGGACAAAAAATGACATCTTATCTGGAAGCCCACTAATAAATTTAGCTACTACCTCATGATCTGGCTTTTGAAAAATTTGTGCTTTTTCTAGAATCTGACTATAATAATCCTCGAGCGACTGACCAGGGGACAAGACCAAACTTTGAAATAATTCGCTTTCCATGATTACAGTGGCGCCATTTAAATTAAAGTTTATGTATTTTTCTTTAAACAAAACATAAATATTCTGCCAAGACTGTTTTGACTCATCCCTTAAAGAATTGAACCATGTAAGTGCAGGTTCTTTCAAAGGTAAATGAAACGCCGCGATTCTGCGTTTGTCCTTTTCAGCTAAGTCGTGAAGTTTGGCATACGATTCAAATTCTGCTAAAAACCGCTTACATTATCCTGTGGGTACCCCGAAAATGTGCTACATTTAGCCAATTTATCCATAGTTAACAATTTAGGAAATGACGGTAATGGTACAGGCGTATCTGGGACTATAGCTATGTTAAACGGTTGAGGGGTAGTTTCGCCTTTACCACCTGGCGTGAGAACAATATCATTTATTGGTGCAATAACCATAGCTCCCTTACAGAACTGAAATGTTTGCAGCAAATCTGCTGCAAACTTGCTGCATGTCTGCTGCAAACAAAAAGCTTGCAGGAACCCTTTGAATAATGTTTGCAGATGTTTGCAGCTAGCTGCAAACCTCCTGCAAACATTGCAGCTTTTTGCTGCAAGCTTGCAGGAACCCTTTGAATAATGTTTGCAGATGTTTGCAGCTAGCTGCAAACCTCCTGCAAACATTGTAGCTTTTTGCTGCAAGCTTGTGGCAAGCTTGCAGAAACACATATGTTTGCAGTAAGATTGCAGGAAAACTAAAATATAAGGGATGTTCGCAGCTAGATTGCAAGAATCTTTAACAATTTTATATGTTTGCAAAAGCATTGCAAGAAACTACATAAAACGACTGAGCATGCCTATTGGTAACTTCCTGGAAGATAAAGATTTGAAATTTGAAAATGTTGCAAGTCAAATTCATACTGTTAATGTTATAAATAGAGGTCGATCATTTAAAGACGTAGAGCATTTGCACTATTCACGTATCAGAATACCTATACGGATCGACGTATACGGATCGAATAGATTTGTTTACAATAATGATTTCACCCCGATCTCAGCATAGTGTACGAATGAATATTACTATCTTGTAAGATCTTGTAACACAGACATTTTTGTACAAGTAACATAAAACAAATTGAAGAAATAAATGTTTGGTTACCATCGGAAATTGAAATTTTATAATATTGAGTATTGTATATATAAGAAATAATTATTGGTCTTTTTAAAAACTGTATTGTAGAATAAATGACAAAATTTAAAAACTGTTTTGTCCTTTTTAAAGTGGCACAAAACACTACAGGGAGATAATTCTGTAAAATCAGCTGAACGTTTTAATTAAGTTATAGTGTTAAGAATATGAAGCTTTTCAATGATCAAAATGAGTGTTTGTCAAACTGCAATATATCCAACATTTGTTTTTCTGAAAATGTGTTTACTTTTCTACATTGGCTAGAGGTATAGGAGGAGGGTTGAGATATCATAAACATGTTTAACCCCGCCGCCAAGTCAGGAGCTCTCGCATTTGTTATAGTCTTGTATTGTTTTTAATTTTAGTTTCTTGTGTACAATTTGGAGTTTAGTATGGCGTTCATTATCACTGAACTGGTATATAGATTTGTTAAGGGACCATCTGAAGGACACCTCCGGGTAAGGGAATTTCTCGCTGCATTGAAGACCTGTTGGTGACCTTTCGCTGTTGTGTGTTCTATGGTTGGGTTGTTGTCTTTTTGACACATTCCCCATTTCCATTCTCAATTTTATTGGTTCAAATTTTTTGAAATTTTGATATTTTTTGCAAAGCGTCAAAGTAAATATTGTGTAAAAATTTTAGTGTTAGGTACCACCTTAATATCTCTTGTCTTCTCGCGTCCGGTAGTAAAACTCTTGGCGCTGTTTCGGTGGCTTTGCGGGATGTATACAATTCAATTCAATTCTTTATTACTTTGAGCAAATGATACTCATCAGTATACAAACGTATCCACGCTCGGTTGGAATAATTATATTAGAACTGATGTCCGTGAACAATTTCCCGCCAAATTTAGGGTTAACATAAACAAATGTCTTGCACTTTCATTTTACTCTTCTTCTTTTTTCTATGACTGTATGACAAACTCTAGACTCTTGGTTTTTATCTAATAATTGATACTTAAATTAATGTTCTTTGTCAAAAAATAAAATCATACTAAACTGATTGGGATTTAGAAAAACTATTCATTGTACGTGAAAAAAGCAACAGTAAACATGCGACTTTTTAATGAAAACCAATTTCGATTAAGTGATCTTTGTTACATTATTTGATCATACTTCGAACATTTATTGCAACCATATACATCCATTAAACAAATAAGTTTTAATAGTATACTTTAATAGCAACCAACAATTTTCGTTTATTATGTTCATTTAGGAATAAAATCATAAATCATCATCTTGACATAAAGAATATTAGATTTTAAAGTCGTTTCTCGCCTTTCTAATTAATCTTATTTCCATAGACCAGACAGAAATTTTTGATATTTAGGCATTTCAGATTTATGAATGTAAAGTAAACTAAAAAAGTTCATCATTTTATGGAGATTAAATATTTTTAAGCTTTTAATACAGAATTTATTTATTTCAGTTTTATGATATTAATCATTTCATGGTGATCAAATATTTATGTATAAAAGGTTATACAACTGCAATCAACTTTATAAGATACAGTAACTGCTCCACTCGAGACAGTAATATTTCAAAACGCGAGGCTAGCCGAGTGTTTTGAATATTAAACATTTAACTATCAAGATTGAAGAAATATCTTATTGCAAAAGTTTCGGTGGTGGAATTTGTTTTTCTTCTTTCTTTTACAATGATCTTTAAAAAGATGTTTCCTTTTTATGCGCATCACCATGCATATTTGGTTCTAGAATACCACATGTTGAATATAAGAAAACAATTATCGATCAGAGTAGTGTAAATCGGTTCAGATTTGAAGATTGATTTTTTTATTGATTATTTATATTACACCACCCTTTATTGTTTATTCACTTTTTCCATAATAATAATTATCATATTGTTTTAAGATTTTAGAAATAAGAAGCTTTTATTTTTAATTATACATATGCAATATCAAAAGTAAACTTGTCAAATGAAATTTAATGAATCTTGTTCTCGACATTGTACGATTGTATCGAAAGATAAGAGAGAGACTGTGATATATAGAAAGCTAAATAAAAACAATACAAGGATATCATTCGTAAATATAAATCAACATGCAGACATCTTTTCACATCCAATATGTTATGGTAATATTCTTTACATAGCACAAAACATGTCGGTATCCACCTCAAAAGCTAACCAAACCTTTAAACGGACTTATTCGGAAGGGATATAGTAACGATGCTGTTGTCAGGTCATTAAGGATTGCATATGTTGGTATTAATATTGATTCACTCATAGGGTCTTTGCATCGGAATTAAATCGTGTATTCTAAAACCAGTTGTTGACACGATACGGGTTATATTTTTCTCATATATTTTATGATGGTATGATACAAAGCCCTTAACGGGAGGGATTGTGCTTGATTTACATATGATGTTGTGAATAGATGCATATACATTTAACATTTTTGCACCCACTCTGTACCTATATTTCTGCAATGGTTATAAGAACAAAGATTCAGTTATGTTCTGTAAGGTGTGAGGAAAATTGGCGTAATCATCATGATCAACAATCTTTGACAAAAAAATTAAAAAGCGTTCATTCAAAATTAACTAAGGCGATGTAATGTTAAGATTTCTTAAGGGGTTCGCCTATTGTGTCTGTTTGTTTTGTTCACACATTGGTTTCAAAATAATGGAATTTTATACGACTTTCATATAAGTGAGAGGTTCGGGTAGCAATAAATTGTTTTCAATATGTTTGATGTATTTGAGATAAGGATTTTGCCATTTCATTAAGGATTTTTCGTTTTTGAATTTTCCTTTTTTGATCGGTAATTTTGTTATTTTATATTTAACGCTTTGAGGGTTGTTCACTTATGAATCAATTTAATATGCATTGAATACCAATGATTACAAAGTCAAACCAGATCAAACAATAGTTACATTTTGTAATTGTAAAGATATCAAATTTAAAAGTCAAGATGATTAGAACTAAAGTGTTCTCTATAAATAAATCTTATGGAAAGCAATGGACAATGTCCGAGAGGAAAACTGTTTAGTCGAGTATCATTTTAGTATTCGATACTCGCACTGTCGAGCAAGACTTGAGTACTCGAGTACTCTTAGACCCCCTTGATTTAGAGATATGTCCTGAATATACATACCTATTGATGAAAACTGTAAATTGACCTCTAGCAGTCTGTTTATATTTTGTTGATGTTTTTATGTTACTATTTCACTGATGTTGAAAGCAGCTTTAATATTTTTTGTGCATGCTCGACAAATTTCACTTTATAGATCTTTATAACCAGTAGACGACTACTGTTCAAGAACACTGCACTTGATGAAATGGACATAATTACGGTGTCACGTGTTATGCGTAGGAAGGTCTCGTGTGTGTGTTTACCCAATATAAAGGATTATTACATTATAGTTTATATTGGATAACGGACACTAAATAAGAATTTACTACCATTAGATGAATACTAAATTTAACATAATGGTCATAACGGCTACTTGAATAAGCTTACCAAGTTCTTTATTTCAATTTGTTTTCACGAGGGATATGTTTAATGCCTGTTGCCTGAGGCGGATTTAGGGGGGCAGGTTTTGTAACTTAAATATTATGCTGCATTTTTTTTGGCACATTTTTCCATAGACATATTACTTATGAAACGTCAGAATAAACTTTTATTGGTGTTTAATATAAATTCGATATCTCACTTTAACATCATATTTGTATTCTAAAGATTCTTTTCTAACCCAAAGCAAAGACCTTAAAAATCATTGGTTAAGTATGGAAGCCGGTTAGCGTCATGGTAGATTATGTTTTTAAGTTGATATAACGACTTAGCTTACTTGTTAAAACGACTAAGCTTAATTGTTTAATCAACTTAGACTTCTCGTTTAAACAAATGAACTTACTCGTTTGAACGACTAAGTTAACTCGTCATAACGACTTTGCTCAGATGTTAGAACGAGTTAGCTAAGTCGTTTTAAAAGTAATTTAAGTTGTTTAAACGAGTTATCTAAGTTGATTATACGAGTAAGCTAAGTCGTTATTAAGACTAAAAAACAAAATCCACCATGACGAATTAGTTGACCTGTTTCAAACGAGTTAGCTAAGTTGTTTAAACGAGTTCGTTAAGTCTTAATAACGAATATGATAAGCTCAGTCGTTATAACAAGTTGTTATTTGTAGTTGTTATGACGGCTTTAAAATAAAACTCAACAGTAACACTAACCGGCTTCGTCTTTATAGTGTACAAATGAACATTAATATATTGTAACAAACACATTTTTGTACAAGTAACATAAAAACAAATTGTGAAGAAAAACATGTTTGGTTGCCATAGGAAATTGTTATTGTATTATATTGAGTACTAGTATTGTATATATAAGCAATTGGTCTTTTTAAAAACTGTATTGCAGAAAACATAATAAAAATATAAAAACTGTTTAGCCCTTTTTAATATCTCTAATTTTTGAAAATTCGGAAATACAATTTCTCAGATTTCAGTACAGCTAATAAAATCTGTAGTTTCTGAATTCCAAATGTCCTGGATAGTTGTGATATCGCTTTTTAAACAAGAAGAGTAGAACAATGGGTTTTTTTTCCAAATATTTTCGTATATAAAATATCACTTTTACTTGAAGGTGTATCAACATTTTAAATGAATCCTGACTACGTATTTATAATTTTCTGATAAACTTATGGCAGTTGGTTCATATCTAAATCATTTAAACTTGAACACTTACATACCAAAAAGGCATCATTATATTTTTCATCAAATTTCCGCAGCCAATACTTACCGATCGCATTCCAGCTTTCTAATGGCTCCTGAGTTAAACGATATACAAGTTTTGTTTGTTTACTTTTTATAAACGTATCTATACTTACCATTCCCATCCCCCTTTTTTATTTCATTCAAACATCAGACATTTCTATCTACCTGATTCACTTTTCCGTCTCATATAAAGTTCCAAATTATATTGTTTAGCTCTTTAGTATATTTATCCGGAATTCCTCGTATTTCGATCTCGTACGAACAGAGAGAAAGTATTATATTTTTTACTATAAGTGTTTTACCGGTAAATATAAGCTTCCTACTTTTCCATACGTGTATACAATTTTTAACTTGTTCTATTATTTTTCTCCAAATATCATCTTCATCTATTTCATAACCATGACACACTCCTAATGTTTTAATATTGCCTGTGATCCATTTGATTTTATCAAATTTAAATCGTTTTCTTTTAGAAGCCCCTAAAAGTAAGCCATTTGTTTTGTCGTAGTTTATTCTAGAACCCGAAGCTTTTTCGTATAAAGACAAATTTTTTAAAGTTTTTTCTACAGATTTTTCATTTTTATTAAATACCTGGGTGTCATCTGCAAACATACATAATTTAGTTTCTATAAAGTTCCCTCCCTCACCTGGTAATTTTAATCCTTCTATTTTAGTGTTACCCCTAATAACACATGCCATGGGTTCAGCCTGTATGATATACAAGAGAGGCGCTATTGTACACCCTTGCCTAGCTGAGCGAGTAATAGAAAAGTATCTTGATACAAATCCATTTGTTTTAATACATGTAGTAGCATTGTATAATAGCATTTTTATCTATGCTCTAAATTTCCCGCCAAATTCAAATTTCTCCAATACAAAATCTATCCATTCCCATTCAACCCTATCGAACGCTTTTTGTTGATCCAAAAATAATATAATCCCTTCTTCATCTTCGTTGTCGATATATTCTATAATGTTCTGAATCATTCGGTTAGCCTCGCTTATATTTCTACCTTTAACAAACCCTTTCTGATCGGTATGAATAATTTTAGGCAGTACTATTTTAAGTCTTTCAGATAGAATCTTTGCAATAATTTTGTAATCACAATTTAGTAGAGTTAGCGGTCTCCATTTTTTTTATATTTTCCCTTTCTCCTCCTTTATATAGTAAGGTTAAGACCCCCTTATGTTGAGAGTTACTCAATACAGTATCATTACAAATTTCTTGTAGTAAACTCAAAAAATCATTTTTTATTATGTCCATGTATAAAACATAAAATTCCGATATAATACCATCTTCGCCAGGTGATTTGTTCTGTTTTAGTAATTTTAGTACCTTTTTCTACTTCACATATATTTATATCTCTATCTAACATTTCTTTATCTTCCTTACTTACCTTATCTATCATAAACTGACAGAGTTTTTCGCCCGCTGTTTTGTCGCAGTCTTCTGTGGCAAAAAGTTTAGTATCAAATTTTACTTGTTCATTTAAGATAGAATCAATGTCACTTTATACTCACGTTTTCTGTTTTTACACGTTGCCATCACTTGTTCTGCCCATTTTTCTTTTCTAAATTAAAAAATATTTGGTCTACTTCTCCCCGTCTTCAGCCCATTTAGTCCGTGATCTAATTTTTGCGGAAAATTCTTTATTAGTATAATATTCCTTAATTTAATTTTCTATTTCTAAAATTTTATCACATGATTTATTTGATTCGTTCCTTTTGCAGTTTCAATTTTTCAAGTTGTTTTTCTAAAGCAATGACATTATTTTGTTTCGATAAACGGTTTAGTTTTTGACTAATTTCCATGGTCAAAAAAAAAAAATTTGATTTTGTTACGTCCACCACTCTTGAATGCTATTAGATCGATTCTTACTTTTAACACAATTTCCAAAAACGTTTTAAATGCATTTGAAAATTCATCTGTCTTTATTGTATTTCGATTCATAATCTACATTCTTGGTCCTCTTTCAATATCATCTAATTTTATTTTTAAAGTAACTTTATCATGATCACTAAATGGAAATGTGATTATACGCGTGTTTAAAATTTTGCAGCTAAGAGATTTTGTACAAAAAATTTATTCGTGATTTTGAATTACCTTTTTGAAAACTATACCGTTTATTTGTTGGAAATTTAGATCGCCATATATCATCTAAATAAAAATTCAATAGAAGACTTTTTAAAGTACACCCTTACTAAATTATAATCCTGGTACCTTTGATAACTATTTAACTCGGTTAATCCTGTATCATCATTTTGATGCGAGGGGTCCCTATATAGTTTTCTGTCTAACGCACAATTAAAATCTCCAAAGAAAATATTATAATGATTTGTGCCATCCTCTGAATACAAGTCCTTTTTAAAGTTTTTCAGGTTTTCAAAAAAAAGTTTCCTTTCCGAACCCTTATTTGGTGTGTACAAATTAAATATATGGTACAACGCAGTGTTAAATTCGCCAATTTGCATTCTACCGTTATCGTCAATCATTGAGACATCAAAACTAAGTGTAAAATCTGTTTTTAATAAAATCCCCACACCTCTCGATTCGTTTGTACCACAATTCCAAAAACTTTCACCACCCCCCATTGTATTAATTTGAAAAGGTATTTTTGTTTACTTCTGATGTAAAGTTTAGTGACACGTGATGATCTTTACTTTTGTTCCGAAACACTAGACTTTTAAATTCATGAAAAGTAATAACCTTTACATAAACTTTAACACATACAATATATACACTAAATATGACATATAATGTGTTTACATTACCGTATTTGGTCAAACATAGCAGTCTATCATAAATATTAAATAATTTGACTTTATACCACTCAACTTTCCTGAAAAAGTTATTTTTATACATATGATATATGAAATAAAAACTACAGTCTACAATCAAAAGGAACAATATACAAATATGATGTTTGAAAGTAGTGGACATATTTACAAAATTTAAAAACTCAGGCATGCATTTTTTTCTCAATTGTTTGTTTTGCTTTGCACTTGCTCAATGTGTTTCAAAAGGTCAAGAACTGAAACTTTACAAAACTATAGAATAACCATTCATTGTACGTGAAACAAATAATAGTAAACATGCGACTTTTTAATGAAACCCAATTTCGATTAAGTGATCGTTGTTACATTATTTGATCATACTTCGAACATTTATTGCAACCATATACATCCATTTAACAAATAAGTTTTAATAGTATACTATAATAGCAACCAACAATTTTCTTTTATTATGTTCATTTAGGAATAAAATCATAAATCATCATCTTGACATAAAGAATATTAGATTTTAAAGTCGTTTCTCGCCTTACTAATTAATCTTGTTTCCATAGATCAGACAGAATTTTTATGATATTTAGACATTTCAGATTATGAATGTAAAGTAAACTAAAGTTCGTCATTTTATGGAGATTAAATATGTTTAAGCTTTTAATACAGCATTTATTTATTTAATTTTTATGATATTAATCATTTCATGGTGATCAAATATTTGTGTATAAACGGTTATACAACTGCAATCAATTTTATAAGATACTTCTCCACTAGGGACAGTAATATTTCAAAACGCGAGGCTAGCCGAGTGTTTTGAATATTTAACATTTAACTATCAAGATTGAAGAAATATCTTATTGCAAAAGATTCGGTTGTGGAATTTGTTTTTCTTCTTTCTCTTACAATGATCTGTAAAAAGATGTTTCCTTTTTATGTGCATCACCAGGAATATTTGGTTCATAATACCACATGTTGAATATAACAAAAAGATCAATCGGTTAGAGCAGTATAAATCGATTAAGATTTGTAGATTGATTATTTGGTGTTTAACAATAATGCTATTTCGTGGCGGTCAGTTTTCGTTGGTGACGGAAGGCGGAAGCACCAGGAGGGAACCATCGCAATTTCGCATCATTTAAAATTGGTTTAATCCAAATGAGTTACCGTCTGTAAATAAAGATATTGTTATTATTATTATTATTATTATTATTATTATTATTATTATTATTATTATTATTATTATTATTATTATTATTATTATTATTAATATTATTATTATTATTATTATTATTATTATTATTATTACTGAACCATATTTTTGACATCTTAAAATATATTTGTTAATTGACCAGATTGAGTTTCTCTATTTGTTTTGTTAATCTGGTTCTGACACGGGGAGAATTGTTGTTATTGTCTACCGCATTCAACAGTATATCCCTTGTCCTTTTGTGTCTCCTGTAGATGAACAAATTTTCATCTTTGAAAATTTGAAATATTAATCAATGCGTTTAGTAATATATGGGAAACACATTCTACATTTATATGAATTTTCCATAAATCCAGGTTACTATTTGTTTAAATTAAAAGAACATGCGACAGGTTTAGGATATCTTTGCTAAGATCAACCAACGACAGTTTTGAGGCGATGTCTTGGATAGTCCTAAGAGGATCATAAGATATGTCATAAGATACTCTAGTATCTTATAACAGGTCTTAGGATAGCTTCGCGAAACCATCCAAAGTTTTATTTGACAAAAGTCTTATCTCCACAATGTATTAAATTTTAAACTTTTTTCACACAAGCTAATTTAAATATTAAATTTTTTAGATTCACAACAAGAGCATTAAATGAAAGATTATGTATTTTAAGTAACCATGGCGATAATACTGATTTATTTCATTTATTTTAAAATGTCCAAACTATAACTTCCAGCAAATTGTATATTCAAAGGCATTTTATACAAATGCATCTGTTTTTAAATTGGTTCAGTAATAATAATAATAATAATAATAATAATAATAATAATAATAATAATAATAATAATAATAATAATAATAATAATAATAATATCTTTATTTAAAGAGGGTAACTCATTTGGATTAAACCAATTTTAAATTTGTTCAGTAATTGTCAACAAAGAATGTAAAGAAATTGTCTAATTCATGAAAATATTTAAAATGCGTCACAGTTATGAAATTTATAAGATAATCATTTGACTGACTTATACTTTGAAGCCTTGTCTCCAATTATATACATTTAAAATGTTATGTTATAACAACATGTATCTGCAATTTTTATGATTATAAAGATTATGTTATGTTCTGCCAACTGTAAAGAAAAATGAAGTAATCATCATGGTCAACAATTGTTGACAGAAATAAATATAATAAAAGAGTTCATTCAACATTATCTTAGTCGATGTAATGTTAAGTGTTCTTAAGGGGTTCGCCTATTGTGTCTGTTTGTTTTGGTCATACATTTGTGTCAAAACAATGGAATTTTATACGACTGTCATACACTTTTCTACATATGGAAACACCTGTAATAAGTCAGGTTTATGTATTGCATATTAATTATTATAAAAACCAGATCAAACAATAGTTACATTTTGTAATTGTAAAGACATTCACTCTTAAAGTCAAGACAAGCATTAGCCTTTCAAAAAGGGCTAGTCGACTCTTAGCTGATGAAAATGGAAAGTGCTCTCGCTTTGTAGATTAATTCATTTACTAGAATAGCAACGTGCATCAATCAACAAATTTTACCACACACGTGAGGTCACACGTTATGAAGTAGTATATATCGTTGAACGTTTCCAGAAGATTCGACTATTTATAGATAAAAGTTACCTGTGTACCAATATCATGAATATGCATGATTAATGACCAGGCAAAATCTAATTGCTAAAATAGAGAGGACAAATCCGATACTCTACGGGATTGAAGGACATTTACTAGGTTTGGATTGTCCTAACCAATCAATAAACTTTCATTATTCACGTCTCGTAATATCTTCCAATCAGGTAGCAAGAAAGAATCACGCACTGACTGTCCATCGTTCAATTCTTAATATCTACTCCTAGGAGTCGATAATGATTACAATACACTCAAGTGTCCTCTATAAATAAATCTTATGAAAACAATGGACAATGTCTGAGAGGGAAACTGTTAGTCGAGTATCATTTTGGTATTCGATACTTGGCACTATCGAACAAGACTTGAGTACTCGAGTGCTCTTAGACACTTATGATTAAGAGATATGTCCTGATTATACATGCCTATTGATGAAGACTGTATGTTGACCTCTATCAGTCTGTTTATATGTTGTTTATGTTTTTATGTTACTATGTCACTAATGTTGAAAGCAGCTTTAATATTGTTTGCGCATACTCGATAAATTTCCCTTTATTACCAGTAGACGACTATTGTTAAAGAACACCGCACTTGCTGACCTGAAAATAATTACGATGTCACTTGTTATGCGTAGGAAGTCTCTCTTGTGTGTGTTTATCCAATATAAAGGATTATTACATTATAGTTTATATTGGATAACGGACACTAAATAAGAATTTACTACCATTATTTAAATAAAAAATTGAACATAATGGTCATAACGGATAGTTAAATAAGCTTACCGAGTTCTTTATTTCAATTTGTTTTCACTAGGGATATGTTAATGCCTGTTTCTTACAATGTATGAGGTTTTTGTAACTTTGATAGAATGCTGCATTTTGTTTTTGGCACAGTTTTCAATAGACATTTTACTTATGAAACGTCTGAATGAACCATTCTTGATGTTTAATATCAATTCGATTCCTCATTTTAACGTTATTTTTGCATGTATGAATATACTAAGTAGTCAATTTAGCGAATTGAATTTTAATTCTAAAGATTCTTTTCTACACCAAATATCTTAAAAATCGTACGTCCCAAGATAAATAAAATGTCGTTAAAACTCAGTGTGTTGGGAGTCGTTTATACTTTTATGAATCATATACAATTTGTTTTGAAGTTTTACGTCATGCTTGCTTCTTGTTATTTATATTCTATATATATTTTACAAAAATGTTTTTCTTTTTGGTTACTAATCATATCATTCGTTTTACTAAATTATAATAAATTCAAAGCTTTAGATACGAAAATATTCGTCAAATCTGTATTATAGTAAAATCTGTATGTTTTGACCAATAATGACCAATTGCAACATTTTGGCTTAGTTCATATTCTCTAGGAGGATTATGCATCTATAACAATATGCCGTTTCAGAATCTTTTAAAAGGACAATGCGTAATTTTACTGTTCGTACCCCAAATTGAAAAAAACGTCACGTCATTGGTTGAATTTCCATTGTTTATCACGTCTTTAACCAATCACGACGTTTTGGTGTTCACTTTTGAAAATATTAGAATGCATTAGATTCTGAAACGACAAATAGAAGATTACCATGTCGAAGCACCCGGTCACTCTACCGTTGGAATGTATGCGATGCCCTCCGTTTCTGTTTGTTACATGTACTTTCATTTCATTTCTTAACCGATGTATGATATATGAACATTGGTAAACTACTGCTGCATATTTTTTTTAACTAAATGCAAATTGATCATGAGTATTCGTATACTTACACTTTATAACAGTCCGAGTTTTCAGATACTTAACTACTGTTCTCATTTAGGATGCCGGTAAAAGTTCTATGACATAAAAGTGTATTTTTTTAACAGGCAATTTGCATTTCCTAATTTTATTTTGAAGTTGTGCAATTAACTATAATTATAGTATATCCGTTTTGCCTGCGCTTTGTTTTAGCTATACCTCAACTATTTATGTTGATTACGATCTAAATAAGCTAGGTGGACAAAATTATATCATTTATGAATTCAGTGCATAGAAATAGAAAACATAACTCTTGTTCGTATGACATCCGGTCCGTTGATAATATAAACATTTTCTACATTGCATAACTCGCTTACCATACGATTTGTAGTAGTTTCCTGTATTATATTTTAATGTCATGGGAATTATTGAGTCAATAAAAAAATTCTGTCGACAGAAGGAGACATGTAGAACAACGTTAAAAGGTCTATAATGAGATACAAAAAATTGAAAACAACACGTTTAATAATTTTATGCGTTCGAAGCGCTTTTCAGGATTTACCTTCATCAGGAACGGTCAAAGCCAAACATTTGAAATCCGAGGATGTATAAGTACCAAAACCGTTGAAGAGCTATATGTCAAAAATACCTATAATAAATAGCCAAATTCATCTAAAGTCAATTTAGTACAGTGTTTTTGAATGTGAATGTAGAGATAATGAAGTGATTTTTTCTTCCTTCTTGAGCAGATTTGTACCACCAGTATACCTCCTCACAAAAACTGTCAAAGAGGAACATACATTGTACTTTCGGAAAGCTTATTAGCAAATATTTAGGCGGCATAGGCTGACATTGTAAAAATAATCACAAATAACAAATGGACAATATCAAATACAGCGCGTTTGTCACAGTTTTTTTTATCTGTAGTTGTTTTTCAACAATATTTCAGAAAAAAGGAATTCAGATCCGAATTACATGTGGAAACAGGTACAATAAATAAAAATGTTAACCAAAATGAACAGACAAGAGTAATACTTACATAGAATAAACAATAATGATCAGCATGGGAACACAATACAACTCCTTAAAAACCCAGGTTCAATCCACAATTTTCTACATTTGAGAATGCCTGTACCAAGTCAGGAATATGACAGTGGTTGTCAATTCGTTTGGTGTGTTTTTTCATTTGATTTTGCCATGTGATTGGGGACTTTCCGATTGAATTTTCCTCGGAGTTCATTTTTTTTTTGGTCGAGTAAGCAGTCGTTATTCTTAATGTTATACATGTAACTGAGAAAATTAAGCAATAATCCACACAAGAAAGGAGAGCTGAGCGAGAAAATTAATACTACAAAAGAAGTACGACATAGAGATCAATATCAGCGAAAAACTGGGTCGATGCCTCTGCTGGTGGACTGTTAGTCCCTGAGGGTATCACCAGCCCAGTAGCCAGTACTCCGGTACTGGCATGAAAATACGGATTTTTTGTGTTATTAAATTTGCTGTTACAAATTGTTAAAAAATATTATAAATTAAGGAATGCATCTCCCTCATGCAAAGCTCTAATTCCTTTCACGGATTTGGCTATACTTTTTTGGAACTTTTGGATTATAGCTCTACATCTTTTATATAAGCTTTGGATTTTACATATTTTGGCCACGAGCATCACTGAAGAGACATTATTTGTCGAAATGCGCATCTGGTGCAGAAAAATTGGTACCGTTAATGTTATTTCATGACGGCCATATCACTCACTATGACAACCAATCACCACATCTCAGACGAAAAGCCTTCAACCATCAAATTCATATAGTATGTCCTCTGTAGATCTACATAAACAAATTATATATTACCTAACACGTTTGTAACACAACACCTCAAGTGCGTTATGAATTCTCAAACCATTCAAAGGAATTATGAGATGGTAATCGGATTCTGAGTTGTCAATCATATATCCTACAACAAAGCTATACCACAGGTAATGCCTTATACAAGGTCGTGCTCACTGTGTCAATTAGCAACGGATATATTCAAAACAACGTTAACGATATACTAGAAATACTTCTTTTTTTCAAAATGTATTTTCAAAATTTCAACAACTGTGGTGTGCTACCTCAGACTTGACAGAATAGGCTATGTTCTCCGAATGCTACTAGACGCATCTAACTGTTCCGATAGCATGGCCACCTCTAAGGACCGTTACTGAGCCAAATGTCTCTGTTACGAACGTTTAACACGTACTACGTTCAGACAATGATAGTCTATGCCAGCTCGTTGATGATAGTAATCCGACTTTTTTCATATTTTGTGTCGAAGCGCTGTCAAATGTCAAACGGAAACCATTATTGGCTATTGGTAAAGGCTGCATTGACATAGTAACTAGTTGTTTGTTTTATAACGACTAAGATTATAGTAAACAATGTTGACTGCTGTACCCGAATTTGTGACATTTTCACCAATCATGCATTTTTGTGTAATCCACCATTTACTAAATAATGCCTGTACTAAATCAGGAACATGATAGTTGTTTTCCATTCGTTTGATGCTTTTGTGCTTTCAATTTTGCCTTTCGGTAAGCAACTTTCCGTTTTTGAATTTTTCTTGGAGTTAAATATGTACCAAAGTCAAACAAGTCAGATCAAAGATTTTTTAACTGTACAGAAATAAATTCGAAAGCAAGATCATTATAATGAACTCATATGTTTTTTTATGAAAAAAAGTGGACAGTTACAAAGACGGAAACTGATAAGTTGAGTATCATTTCGGTTTTAATTACTCGGTAGTACCTATCAATACACGAGTACTCAAGAACTCATTGACAACTATAATTAACAGCCACATCATGAATATATTTGTGTGTTAATAAGACTGTATGTTGACATCTAGCTGTCTGTTGATGTTTTGTTTGTGTTTTAGCTACTATTTCACTGACGTTAACACCGGCATTGACGTTTTTTTGCGCATGCGTCACAAATTTGAACTTATTCCTGGAGACGACCATTGTTACTGCACTTGCTGACCTGAAAATAATTACGATGTCTTGTGTTCTGCGTAGGAAGGTCTTTCGTAGAATGTCTCTTGTATGTGTTTACTCAATATATTTATATAATACAATATATAATAGAGGATTATAACAAAGGTTTAGATAGAATAACGGACACTTTATAAGAATTTAATGCCATTAGTTGAATAACAAAGTGAACATATTGTTTATTACGGCTAGTTGAATAACCTTAACGATTCTTTATTTCAAGTTGTATTCACTGAGGAATATATATATATTTAGAAATGTGTATATTTACGATTTGATCAATAAATCCCGATTGTACCATTTTGGCTTAGTTCATATTCCCATGGAGTCGGAGGACGCAAACTATAACAAAACACAATTATTCTGTCGAAGCATCGGGTCAGTCACGCTACCGTTAGTGTTCATGCGATGTCCTCATTGTTTGTTTGCTACCGTGTTTTATTTTCTTAATCGATGTATGAGATTTGATCATTGTTAAACTACTGCTGCATTAATTTATTTTTGATTGTTGGAGTTGATGGATCATGTAATAACTCATCATAGATACCAGGACTAAATTTAATATAAACGCCAGACGCGCGTTTCGTCTACAAAAGACTCATTAGTGACGCTCGAATCCAAAAAAGTTAAAAAGGCCAAATAAAGTACGAAGTTGAAGAGCATTGAGGACCAAAATTCCTAAAGGTTTTGCAAAATACAGCTAAGGTAATATATGGTTGAGGTAGAAACGCCTTAGTATTTAAAAAAAAATCAATATTTGTAATACCCCAGTCCCACTAGGCCACGATCGCACTACGATCTGTAAAAAAAATGAAAAAATTTTGATGATCGTAGTACGATCGTGTAGATCGCAGTAAGGTCGTATCACGGTCGTGGTGAGGTTTATAACAAAGGTTTAAATAGAATAACGGACACTTTATAAGAATTGAATGCCATTAGTTGAATAACAAAGTGAACTTATTGTTTATTACGGCTAGTTGAATAACCTTAACGATTCTTTATTTCAACTTGTATTCACTGAGGAATATATATATATATATATATATATATATACAACTCGTCTAAACATCAACCCAACAATGTTAGATCTGTAAATTTGCTTTCGCAAATTTTTGGTTCTTCCCTCACCGGGATTCGAACCCATGCTACTGTGATATCGTGACACCAAATCGCCTGCACTGCAGCCGTCCCGCTAGACCACACGACCACCTGGGCTCTCAATAAAAGAGCTTTCGCTGGCCTGTGTTACTTTCACGTCAGTTTTTTAAATCTAGCGGCGTGACTACTAGTACATGAATATGAGGCATGAAGATGTTGATGTTACAGATAGCTAATTACTTAGTAAAGGATCCTACAATACTGTAAGTACAGTCACAGAAAGAAATTTTTTTATAAGTACGTCTGAGATCAGTGACACCTTACAACAAGATGTATCCATCGTTGCCATCAATGATGGTGATACTGTGTGTACTTAATGTATATACACTCGTCTTAAATCAACCAAACATTATTGATCTGTAAAGTGCTTTCGCAAATTTTTTGGGTTTTCATCGCCGGATTCGAACCCATGTATCTGTGATATCGTGACACCAAATCGTGCACTGCAGCCTCGCTAGACCACATACAACACTATGCCTTACTAATCAAAAGAAGCATTCGCTTGTGCATGTGTTTACCTTTCCACGTCAGTTTTAATTGGGGTATTACATTATATGAGGATGAAATGTATTGTTACAGATCATAAATTACTATAGTACAGGATCACAAATTTATGTAAAACTGTCACAGAAATAAATTCGAAACAGATCATTATAATATATGTTTATATAAAAAAGTGGTTTACGACGTATTAGTACATTTGTAACTCGAGTTCCTTCATGTTGACAGACCAAGAACTATTGACACTTATGAACAGACATCAAGAAATATTTGTGTGTTAATGACTGTATGTTCGATCACTTCGTTTTTTTGTTTTTTTTGCATGATCACTGACTAACACGATACTGTAGCGACAATTTGATTTTAAAGATTTGTTTGACTTGCTACCAAAATTACCTTGCGCGAGAAAGGTCTTTGGATGTTTTGTTCGATTTAATTATTATAGATATACAATATTAATTGAGGATTAACAATTGATTCACCTTTTAATTAATGATTGTTGATATATTACAAATAAATATTCGTTTATTGGTATTAAATCAATCAAGTTGTTTTATTCAAATTGTATTCACTGATGAAATACAAATATGTCAAATTTGTATATTTACCGATTTATCAATAAATCCCGATTGTACCATTTGGCTTAGTTTCATATTCCCATGGATGTCGGAGGACGCAATTTAACAAAACAAATTAATTCTGTCGAAGCATCGGTCAGTAAACGCTACCTTAGTGTTCATGTGATGTCCTCATTGTTTGTTTGCTACCGTGTTTTATTTCTTAATCGATGTATGAGATTTGATCATTGTTAAACTATGCTGCATTAATTTATTTTTGATTGTTGGAGTTGATGGATCATGTAATAAACTCATCATAGATACCAGGAATAAATTTAATATATACGCCAGACCGCGTTTCGTCTACAAAAGACTCATTAGTGACGCTCGAATCCAAAAAAAGTTAAAAAGGCCAAATAAAGTACGAAGTTGAAGAGCATTGAGGACCAAAATTCCTAAAAGTTTTGCAAAATACAGCTAAGGTAATATATGCCTGAGGTAGAAAAGCTTAGTATTTAAAAAAAATCAATATTTTGTAATACCCAGTCCCAACTAGGCACGATCGCATACGATCTGTAAAAAATGAAAATTTGATGATCGTAATACGATCGTGTTGATCGCAGTAAGGTCGTATCCGGTCGTGTAAGGTTTTCTTATTAGAATCGTGATGAAAGCATGTGCCAGTATTTTGAACATGTTCATAACAATCTTGGTTTGACGTATACGTGGGAAATATAATATTAATTGAAGTTACTGTAGAAGCGACCACACAGATAGTATTGATCGCGAATTCTGTATCTATCGTACGAGAGCAGTGTTATGTTCGGACACAAACCTGCGCTAACGATTCACAGCAACGTTATTACTGTACTCACTTCCGGACCATCACGTTTCTCACGTCAACGCAACTACGCTCCACCAGTACATGAATACTCACGCTGTTCGCGCCTAGTATGTTCTAGCACCCATTGCCGTCTCATTACGCTCTCTACGACTCTGGACATAACCTTCAATACTTAGACATCTTTCTCATTGTCATTTACACATAAAATATAATAAATTTTTCAAGTTTTGTTGTTATGCTAATGTAATTAGAACTTCCTTTTGCATTTGTCTCAAAAAGCTCAACATGATTTCTCGTTTCTTATACTCAGATTATTACTGTTGGTTCTCCCATTTTTGAATTTTTAGATTAATTATTTTTGGATCCTTTGATATTGACGTCAGTTTGAAGCAACGTACTTGGTTCTATAATGGTTTACTTTTATAGATTGTTTTCTTGGCAAGAGAGATGTTCATTGGCACTCCATAAATTTCCTATATCATTTTGACACATCTTGTTATGTTATCTTGTAATGTTTCACTGAAAATGTTTTTGAGCATTTATGGAACTAGCATATAGGTTGTATTTAGGTTTGAAATAATGTTCGACCGACATGATCTCTTCTTTGATCAGTGCCATATGAATATACTAAAACTTTCGAAGTCAGTTTTTTTGTATAAAAAAATCAAACCATCAAAAATAACTGGATTTGTTTCGAGCATGATTTTTTTGTACTCGAGCATCTGAGCAATTTTTATCACTTTAAAACCAAGGATTCGTAACTATCAAGCTCCTTGCTACCCATGTGTTCTAGTAATTTTGTTGGAATGACTGTATTGTTTCGGATAAATTTTATTGTATTAATCAAAATAGAAAGTAAATGGACCATGATTTGATATTGACGTTATTGCCTAGAACAAAATAGTAGATCAGCGTTAAGTACGTAGTAAATTGTAGTAAAACGTTGCTATAATCGAGTAGATAGCGTGGTAAACTTGTTGCAATCGAATATGAATCGTGGAATGGTCGTAGTGATAACGTGATGAGCGTAGAAAGATCTTGATAAGCGTAGTGATGGTCGCAGAATAAGCGCGGTGAGAACGTGGTATGATCGTAGTGGGATCGTTGTAGAAGCGTAATGAGGACGTAGTAGGATCGTGAAAGCAACGAAAATTTACATTTTCATGCAGCTCATACCGCGACCTCACCACGATCTGAATTTAGTTTAGATCGCGGTGAGCGTGGTGCGATCGTGGTCTAGTGGGACTGGGGCTTAAACAGTAAATTTATAAATATAACCATATCAATGACAATTCATGTCACACAAAATAACATACACTTATGTATAAATGTTTAAGTTTTAACTACTGTTCTCTGCCAGTAAAGGTTCGCAATTTTTATTTCCTAATTTTATTTTGAATTCTCTTCCGATAATTATATTTATGTATTTTTATAAATTACATGTCTTATACTTAAAGTTTTCGTTTGACGTATAAGTTGGTTCACCAATATTCCAACTATTAATGTTGATAACGCTGTTCATAAGCTTGATTACCACAAAGAAATCATTGATGAATTTAGTGCATATAAATAGAAACAGTACTTTATTTCAAATGACACAAAGTCCGTGAATAATGTAATCATCTTTTAGCTATGTTGTGTTTTGTTTACTATTGTCTGTTGATCTTTTTGTTTTTAAGCTCTACGGGGCCCGAAGAGCCCAATGTGAGCATATGCAATCATTTGGTACCGTCGTCGTCCGTCGTCTGTCGTCGTCGTCTGTCGTCGTCAACTGTTTCAAAATCTTCTCCTCTGGAACTACTGGACCAAATCCTTAAAACTTCGAGTACATGTTCCTTAGGGTATGTAGTATATATATTTTGTTTTTGTATCTGAAGTTTTTATCCATCGAAAAACATGTCTGCAATGGCTAAAAATAGAATTTAGGGGTCAAATGCAGTTTTTGGCTAATGTCTCAAAAACTAAAGATTTTAGAGCAAATCTGACCGGTGTAATATCGTTCAATTGGTCAAGATCTATCAGCCCTGAAATTTTTGGTGTTGGTCCCACTTAACTGGTAGTTTTTAGGAAATTTTGCAGTTTTTGTTATTATCTTGAATATTAATACAGATATATATGAACAGTAAACAACAATAATTTTCAGCAAAGTAAGAACTACAAAAAAGTTTTGTATGACAAAAATGTTCAATTGACCCCTTAAGGAGTTATTGCCTTTTAAGGACACTTTTTCACCAGTTGTTTATGTTTTTAAACTTTAAACATCTTCTAAAATGAATGTTGTATAAATTTTGTATTTTATTTCCTTGTACGTATAGAAACACAGACACTATGGCTAAAATGAAACATATGGACGGGTAAATGCATTTATTTGCTTTAGAAGAAAATATGACAGATACAACGAACATTTAAATAGCAACTTTTAGCCACTCATTAATATATATTGAAAAGCAAAAATAATCATATATATGAAAGATTTAAAGGGGCACTAGCTACGAGATATATAAAAAAATCTAAAGTTTGATGTTTTTCTGTTCAATCAATAATGAAAGTGAAATAGTGAAATAGCATTTCGCTTTTTGCAGCCAAAAAGGTTCAATTTTGTCATATTACGCTAAGAAACATTGATAATTAGTTATTCACTTGCAAGTGAAGGAGTCGACCTCTTTAAATCCGTATTCATGTGAACTTCAATTAACCCCAAGCTAGAGATTGGCAACGCATGCATTGTACGTGTACTGGTTATTTAAAGAAAAAGAATATCAACAATGAAAGTGAAACTACGGTGAATCATTTGATTACTAATTCGATGCACATAAAATCAATCTTATACGGTTAAAAACAATGAGAAACATCTATTTTTAATCTATAAAATAAAATCAAACATACCTATAAAAATCCAATTGCACGTGCACGTGTTGGTTTAATCTATTCATATCTTTAATTATGTTTACATCGCTTATATGGTCATCTAAGGTCAAATTGATAGTTAATTAGATGGCATCGGGACTAAAATACACACGAAACGAACCTATATATTATCTACCCCATGCCCTTATTTTAGACTTTTGATAGTTTGGATAAATGTTTTACATTGTTATAAATCAAATATGAGAATTTGAGTCAAATCGGTGACCATGAATTTGATAGTTAGTGCCCTTAAAGCAACAAAATAACAGGTGATCGATTCAGGCTCTTGAAAGCCTCTTCTTAGCATGATGTCATCAGTTTATTAAAATAACAGGTGAGCGAATCAAGCTCTTGAGAGCCTCTTGTTAGCATGACGTCATCAGTTTATTAAAATAACAGTTAAGCGATTCAAGCTCTTGAGAGCCTCTTGTTAGCATGATGTCATCAATTTATTGTATCTTTCGCCTCTCTTCTACTTTACATACATCACTATCCATACGATTTGGAGTCGGATCCAGTATGGTTTTTTAAAGCCATGAGAATGATTAAGTCAATAAAATATTCCGTTGATAGAAGTAGATATGTACGATTTATAACAACGTTTAAAGGTCTATAATTAGATCAAAATGGATACAATGTGATAAGTCATGTTTTTGAATGTGAAAGTAGAACTTATGAATTAAATGTTCTTCCTACTTGAGCAGACTTTTACTACCAGCTTACCTTCCCTAGTGAAATTTCAAAAGTGTAACATGTGACATATCTAATTAAAATATAAGCGGTATTGGCTGAACAGATATTATTACACTATTCAAAAATAGCAAATTGACATTTGACATTTATGAAATCCTAAATCAGCGTATTTGTCATATGTATTTGGTCTTTAGGGGGCACGGTAGCATTTGTTGGCCCATAAGGGATAATGATAGCCTTTTTACAATTTCAACCACTTTCTAACACTGCCAAAATTCTACATAAACAGTTAACTAAAGAACTTTCATTGAGAAATGAATTTAAATATGTATCATGGTTGTTTACTTTTTTTGATATCATTGAAAACCCAAGGCCACTACTGCTTTTAGGTTTATTATCATGCAGTGAATACAAAATTCTCAAAACCTCATTTTCACTTGTATGTTAAATTATTTCTACACCTGATTCATCCCCCAGTTTGAGAACGTATGTTCAGTTGATACTGTATTTTTGTCCAATCACTCTGTTCAGATACATTGACTTAAGTCGGGTACACAAAAGAGGGTACACAAAAGAGCAACCTAAATTCTGGAATAAAATACTACGGTGCTACCTTCAGTTGTTGATCAACATAGTTTCAGAAAAAAGGGAAGTCAGATCAGAAGCAGACGACGACCGTGTAATATTCTTGATTACAAATTGAAACGGAGTTTGACTGTCCCTTTGGTATCTTTCGTCCCTCTTTTACATGTTTTATACAATAAATTAAAGTGATTACTAAATTAAACATGTTAAACAGACAAGAGTATTGCTTCAAAAGTGCAAACAATTATGATCAGCAAAACTAAATTAAAGTAAATCTCGCATCTGGTGCAAGAAAATTGGTACCGTTAATTTTATTAAAGAGATCGATAAAAGCACAATACGTTTTTTTTAAAGTTAAACCCGAAGGTAAACATGACCATTGTAGTCGAGTGAGCAGTCACATTTCTTCATGCTTTATATGTATATAAGACCATTATGCAATAAGCCGATTAAGAAAAAAGTAAAATCACAGAAATACTGAACTCAGAGGAAAATTCAAAACGGAAAGTCAAGAAAAGCTGAGCGAGGAAACGAACACTACAAAAGAAATACAGAATAGATATCAATTTCAGCGAAAAACTGTTTCATGTCGGCCATATCACTAACTATGACAACCAATCACCACATTTCATACGAAAAGCCTTCAATCGTCAAATTCATATATCCTTTATAGATCTACATTAACAAATTATATATTACCTAACACGTTTGCAACTCAACACCTAAAGTGCATTATAAATTCTCAAACCATTCAAAGGAATTATGAGATGGTAATCGAATTCTGAGTTGTCAATCATATATCCTTCAACAAAGCTATACCACAGGCAATGCCTTATACAAGGTCGTGCTCACTGTGTCACTTGGCAACGGAAATATTCAAAAGAACGACATCATAGTTGTAAATGCTTTTTTTATTATCTGGGGGTCGTATAAAACTACATTTTAAAATGATCCCTTGAAAAGAAATCAATAGTATACAACAAAATATTGAAACTTCAAAAATGGTTTTATTATTATTTTGGATCGTATAAACTGCATTTTAAAATGACTTCTTGAAAAGAAATCACTTAATACAATAAAATATTAAAATTATAAAATGGTTTTATTATTGTCTGGGAATCGTATAAAACTACATTTCAAAATATGCTCTTGAAAAGAAATCAATATTATGTATATATACAACCAAATATTAAAATTTCAAATGCTTTCATTATTAACTGGGGATCGTATAAAACTTCATTTTAAAATACTTTTTGAAAAAGAAATCAATATTATACAACTAAATAATCCAATTTCAAAAACGTTTTTTTTTATTAACTGGGGATCGTATAAAACTGCATTTTGAAATAGTCACTTGAAAAGAAATAAATTTTATGCGACAAAATATTTACTAAAAATTAAAAAAAGTGACGATTCAATGGACACAAAAGACTGCATTTCAGACAAAAGGATACACTTTTGTTCGTTGAATTTGATACCATTAAAAGCAGATCTCTATCTCACATTAAGGTCTAAGAACTGATGTATTTGATGAAATAATTCGGTTGAATAATTTCGAAAAATCTTTTTCATTTATTTACATGATTATTAAAAGTATGATAAAAATGTTCATTGGCAGCACACAGTACATATAAACCTGCTTATAAAACCAAATATTAAAATTAACACCAGAGTCGTCAATATGGTGCAGACAATCTTTACAAGTTAATCTTTGCTGTGTCAAAACAATCTAAAACGATAAAGATAATGACTAAATCAAGCAGGGAACAACATATGATTTAAAAGAGATGGTTATATAATTGCACTTTCATTACTAGGTCTATATTTTGGATAGTGTTGGGAGGGGTCTTCAGGTCAGCTTTCTTTAATTTGAGATCAGTTTTCATTATTCTCGAGGATTTTTGCCTATTTTTATGTATTCTTTATATTTAAGACCCCTAATTATGTTCTCTTTTCATAAAAATCAATCTTGACCTCCAAATATATCACTCTTTAACAATTCTTAAACAAGGTGTTGTCAGATATTTGCAAAGCGTAGTGTGAATACTGGATCTGTATCCCTATCAAATTATTGTCCTATAAGCCAAAATATTGAAGAACCCTAAAACTGATACATGTTATACACACGTTAAAGTGTTGATGAAATCATTAGGGATCAAAAGAAATGTCAAACAAGAACACCTTATTTTTCTGCAACTCAGCTCGACATAAAAACACGTTTGAGGACAAATCATTCGACGTTATATCATTGCAATCAATTATGTATAAGAATACGGGTTGATATGCATAAGGTAGCAATAAATAGTAAGGAAAAAATATTGTAATTTGCCCTTATAAATTTTACCATACCCTTTTCATTGCTTTCTTGCAATATCAAGCTTATTGGTTGTGTCATATTTGTGCATCTGTATGTAATCAGAATCTTCCATAGACTTTATATCCAGTATATAAAATGGTAAAATATAATTTCTTTTGGGTGTATCCATGGCAACAATCTGCATTTATTTGTTACAAAATATTGCAAAAAGGGGGGAAAAGATGTCACATATTTCCCTAAAATTTGGTTAAAAGTGGAATTTCAATCGCTTGAGTACCTTTTCTGTAACTGTGTACATATATCATTCAGCAAATCTAATGAAAATCATATGTCTTTCATCTCATTTTTGTTGTAAAATTGCGTCAAACACTTCGTGTAGAAAAAAAGTGTTTGTCAACATTAAATAAATTTCTGGACCGATGGCCGGTCTACCTATTAAAATACGGATTGTCAAACAGAAAATAGCCCATAAAACATGTAAAAAACAAGAAGTAATTGTAACAGGATGCTGTTACGAAGTCTCCCAAACAAAGCTCCGATAACTCCCCATTCATATGGTCCCATGTTCATTTGATTTGATTTTTTGTCCCATACAAGAATATATATGGCTTACGAGTAGGGATCTCCACCATTTACAAGTTTTCAAACAGGAGGGGGTGGTGGTGACCCCCAGGGACTTTACCTACATTTCATTTGATTTGTTTTATTGTCCCCTACAAGAAAATATATGGTTTAGGGGTGGGGATCTGGACCGTTTACAAGATAATAGTACATACTCAAATTGAACGGGGTGGGGTGACCCCCAGGAACTTCCATCTAATTTGATGTGATTCGTTTTATTGTCCCATACAAGAATATATATGGTTTAGGGGTGGGGATCTGGACCGTTTTCAAACAAGAGGGGTTGGGGTGACCCCCTAGGGACTTCCCTTTTATTTCATTTGATTTGTTTTATTGTCCCCTACAAGAATATATATGGTTTAGGGGTGGGGATCTGGACCGTTTACAAGTTTTCAAACAAGAGGGGGTGGGGTGACCCCCTAGGGACTTCCCATTTATTTCATTTGATTTGTTTTATTTTCCCCTATAAGAATATATATGGTTTAGGGGTGGGGATCTGGACTGTTTACAAGATAATAGGACATTCTCAAATTGAACGGGGTGGGGGTGACCCCCAGGAACTTCCATCTAATTACATGTGATTTGTTTCATTGTCCCATACAAGAATATATATGGTTTAGGGGTGGGGATCTGGACCGTTTACAAGTTTTCAAACAAGAGGGGGTGGGGTGACCCCTAGGGACTTCCCTTTTATTTCATTTGATTTGTTTTATTGTCCCCTACAAGAATATATATGGTTTAGGGGTTGGGATCTGGACCGTTTACAAGTTTTCCAACAAGAGGGGGTGGGGTGACCCCCTAGGGACTTCCCTTTTATTTCATTTGATTTGTTTTATTGTCCCCTACAAGAATATATATGGTTTAGGGGTGGGGATCTGGACCGTTTACAAGATAATAGCACATTCTCAAATTGAAGGGGGTGGGGATGACACCCCAGGGCATCCCCCTATATTTCATGTGATTTATTTTATTGTCCTGTAATCATTTCTGAAGACTGCATGTATCTATCACTTATAGTTTTCAAGTTATATTCATTTAAAAAAATTTGAAAATAAAATCCCATAGGGTTCTATAGTAAAACCCTCTCTGCTTTCTACCCCCCAAAACACCCCTTAATAGACCCCAATGCACAAACGAAAGATTGATGGCTCACCTAGACATATTAGTCTACCATTTTATGAAATCCTAAGTCAATCTGACAAGCGGTTTTGGAGAAACGCTGCGGACAAGTTCATTTTTTAAAGCGGCGGAAGAAGAAGAAGAAGAAGAAGAACTAGATTTGTAATTGCTAGCAATAACGGATGGCACCCTCGTCCCCCCATTGCCAGGCGAGCGGCAGCCATTTTGAAAGTTTCAAAGTCAAAGAGTGCATCTACACATGCAAGTCATCATTTTTGTAAAATTTCATTAAGTTTGGAGCATTTTGAAATTTTGGACAATTTTGCTGTTTCCATTGTTACGGCAGCCATTTTGGAAATTCCAACTTCAAAATGCAACTCTGCACATGTCAGTGACTATTCCTGTAAAGTTTCATCCAGTTTGCAGCATTTTGATTTTTTTTGGAAATTTTGAACATTTGTCCTGCAACCATGGTTACAGTAGATAATTCCAAAATTCTAAAAGCAGACATCTTATTGCCACATGTCATGTTATATATTAATGCAGTTTCATTTACTTTGTTGCAATACTCTCCGAGAAAATGCAGATTTTATGCATTTTTCCATAGGGTCAATGCAAAACTTGGCCCCAGTTTCCATGACAATGGCGGCCATTTTGGATTATCAAAATATTGTTTTGACATCTTAGCGTACCGGGTAACATTGTTATAAAGTTTCATCCAGCTGAGGGTTATAACGAAAGAGTTAGAATTTTTGATATTTTAGCTGTTTCCATGGTAACGGCAGCCATTTTGAAAATTCCAAAGTCAAATTGGAAATCAGCACATGTCAGTTACCATTCCTGTGGAGTTTCTTCCAGTTTGAAACACTTTGATTTTTTTCGCATTTTTGCTGTTTCCATGGAAACGGCAGCCATCTTTTACCATTCCATACCAAGGTGCACAACTTTACATGGGGGTCCTCATTATAGTAAAGTTCCATCAACATTGGTCCATAGGATTCCGAGAAACACGACGGACAAAATGTGTGGAAGAAGAATAAGAAAAACTAGAATTGCCATTGCAAGCAATAGCGGATGTCACCCTTCCCCTATTGCCACTAACCGGCAGCCATTTCAAAATGGTTTAACAGTGAATGGACATATATTCATGGCAATACATCTTTCTGTAAATTTTCAGTACATTCAGAGCATTTTAAAATAATTCACATTTCTGCTGTTTCCATGGCAACGGCAGCCATTTTGAAAATTTCAAAGTCAAAAGTCTCATCTGTACTTGGCAGTTAACAATGATATCAAGTTTCATTAAGTTCAAAGCATTTGAGAAATTTTGACATTTTTGCAGTTTCCATGGCAACGGTGGCCATTTTGGAAATTCCAAAGTCAAAAGTCTCATCCAGACTTGCCAGTCAACTATCATATTAAGTTTCATCAATTTTGGAGCATTTTAAAATTTTTGAGATATTTGATCCTGTATCCATGGTAACAGAGTAGTTCCAATGATTGTCAAAATCAATCAAAACCTGTATATAGTGGATAACTATATTGTGTAAAAATTTGATGTTTTTAAGTTCTAGCATACCAAAGTTATTCACCAAACCCTGAAGTTTTTGGAGCATTTTGACCTTTTTGCATTGTTTCCATGGAAACGGCAGACATTTTGGAAATTCCAACGCCAAATTCCACATCTACCAAAGTTGCTCATCGTTATGGTAAAGTTTCAAAAAATTTGGAGCATTTTCATATTTTTGAAATTTTTGGTGTAGTTTCCATGGCAGCATAGTAGTTCCAATGATTGCCAAAATCATCCAAAACCAGTATATGGGTGGCACCTTCATTGTATAAAAATATGATGATTCTGAGTTTAAGCATCTCCAAATTATTCAAAAAAACCAAAAAGTGGAATTTTTCACAATTGTTCCGTTTCCATGGAAACGGCAGCCATTTTATATGGTCTTAGACCCTACTGCAACCCGCAATTTTGTGTTCCCTATGATACTTAACTATCATTAAGATTGGTTCCATTGGCTCCGAGAAAAGTGGCGGACAAAATAGTTGGAAGAATAATAATAATAACAAAGAAACAGAGGAAAAGCAATATGTCACCCGACATTGTCGATCGGGTGACATAACTAGAATTGCCATTGCAAGCAATAGCGGATGTCACCCTTCCCCTCATTGCCACTAAGCGGCAGCCATTTCAAAACAACTTAACAGTGAATGCAGATCTATGAATTGCGATATATCTTTCTGTAAATTTTCAATACAATAACAGCATTTGCCAAAAGTTTCACATTTCTGCTGTTTCCATGGCAACGGCAGCCATTTTGAAAATTCCAAAGTCAAAAGTCTCATCCATACATGCCAGTTGACAATAATATTAAGTTTGATTAAGTTTGGAGCATTTTGAAAATATTTAACATTTCTGCAGTTTCCATGGCAACCGCCGCCATTTTGGAAATTGCAACTCCAAAAGTCTCATGCAGACTTGACCGTCAACAATCATACTAAGTTTCAATATTTTTTGAGCATTTTGAAATTTTAGAAATTTTTGACATTTTGGCTGGTTTCTATGGTAACACAGACCATTCCAAATTTTAAATGGCAGATTCCACATTGGTACATGGGAGGGAACATACCATAAGAGTTTCAATGGATTTGACCTACCATTTTAAGGAAGTAAATGCCCCTTTTTAAGGTTTTTAAAGCGTTTTGACCATTTTTGCCTTGTTTCCATGGTAACACAAGACATTTTCGAAATTCCAACGCCAAATTCCACATCTACCAAAGTTGCTCATCGTTATGCTTAAGTTTCAAAAAATTTGGAGCATTTTGATATTTTGGAAATTTTTGGTGTAGTTTCCATGACAACATAGTAGTTCCAATGATTGCCAAAATCATCCAAAACCAGTATATGCCCGGCACCTACATTGTATCAAAATATAATGATTCTGAGTTTAAGCATCTCCAAATTATTCACCAAAACCCAAAAATTTAATTTTTCACATTTGTTCCGTTTCCATGGTAACGGCAGTCATTTTTAATGGTCTTATGACCTACTGCAACCCGGAATTTTGTGTTCCTCATTATAGTCAACTATCATTAAGATTGGTTCCATTGTCTCCAAGAAAACTGCCGGACAAAATCATTGGAAGAATAATAATAATAATAGTAAAGAAACAGAGGAAAAGCAATATGTCACCCGACATTGTCGATCGGGTGACATAATAAGAAAAAAAAGAAACGTAGAATAACAATATGTCACCCCAACTCCGTTGAGGGTGCCATAAAAACGTAGAATAACAATATGTCACCCCAACTCCGTTGAGGGTGCCATAATAATAAAAATAATAAGAACTGAGCAAAAACAATAAGTCTCCAAACTTTGTTTGGGAGACTTAATAATCTTGATGCACTTATTAACCATTTTTGAAGGCTAAATTAGCACTCCGCTGTCTAAAAATTAATTTTATTACACAATAACTTTCATATTTGAAAAATCCATCGGGGCCAAAATGCGAAACTAAACTCCTAACTATGTGTATTACTACCTTAAACAACTTAAGGTGGTACCCAACACTTTCACTAAAATTAATTTGGCTCGTTTAATTTTCATAAAATTTTGACAACTTATTTACTTAAAGTTTGACCCTTTTACAAAAATATAAAAAAAATCAAAAAATTTGGAACCAAGCGTTTATCAGAAGAATTACACTGGTTATATAGCAGTTTGACAAACACTAATTTTGATCATTGTGAAGCTTTATATTGCCTTCACAAGGCAACGTCATTAAAACGTTTAGCTGATATTACAGAGTTATCTCCCTGTAGTGTTAGGTACCACCTTAAATCAAGATTTTTCAGAACGGACGAATTTTTGTTCATGTCCTACGATGAATAAGTACTACGATTGGATATCATAACTTAAGTGGTTTTTATGCATATTAACCTATTCGCCTTATAGACTCTGAAGGACTTTTAGTAATATCGTGGTTCGTACACCAAATGAAAATAACTTTACGTCACTGGATGAATTTCCATTGTGTAAAACATTGTATACCAATCACAACGTTTTGGTGTATGTTTATGAAAATATTACCCAGATAGCATAAGATTCTGAGATAGCGAATTGTTTAGTCATATACCTGGATTTTACAAAGAGAAATTCTGTGTCTTGTCTGTATTGTTCCATGCAGACCATCCAAGGTCGGCTGACGTACTGCTCACTGGAGTTATAGGGTTTGGCGAGGGTGTGCGATCTTCATACTCTGTAAAATATAATGTGCATTCAACATGCGTTTATACGATGATATAGGGTTATTGCATGAATATTGGGGAATATTGTCCCGATTAGAATTTTGTGTTGCACGATCTTGCGAGTGCAATACTAGTATATGTTCTATGAGAGACAATATTCCCCAATATGCATGCAATAACCCTTTTATTGTATAGCAATATAATATTTGAAAGTAAAAATTGGTTTAAAGTAAGATTTTGTCGTTGATGACGTCGTGAATTTTGAAGATTTATTGCACGCTAACTTTTGGTAACTTTCTGTGGGAAATATTATATTACAATGCAATAGATTTAATTACTTAGGACACATAGAGTGGTGGATCCAGTGGGTGAGGGATCCTGGGAGTGTAATTCCCTTTTATTCTGACGATCGATGGTTTAAAACTGGGGCAAATGGTTGGAACCACCCCTCCTTTTTTTCATGCTTGGAACAACTTCCCCCTTTAAAATGACTGCAAGTTCTCGCATTATACATCCTTCAAACTTTAATCCGTCTACATATACTACATTCTATTTTAAGGTTTGTGTTGCTCAGTCTAGCGTTTTGTGGACTGTTACTGTTGCGGTTCTTTTCCGAATGGTAATATCACGGATCTTCAATGAATGTTTTTAAGGGGCAGGTCTTCACTTTTTTTTATTATTGTTTACTAGTATCAGCTGCCCCTTTTTTATAATAAGCATCCTCGTGATTGCGTTTTTTGCGCAGAATACCTATCAGAACAATAACAAATCAATACGCAAATCAACTTCGAATATGCAGTATTTCACCGTATCAAACATATCTTTTCATATTTCATACCGTATAAAAGTTACTAAGATTTTCTCAAAGCATGACAAATCTTCATTTTCTGTAATTTGAAACCAATTATAAATACGTTAATAAATCGTGATAACCTTTTACAGATGTTTTGCACGTGCAAAAACTAAGTCCAAAACGTTAACCAAGTCGTGGTGAAAACGCGTCCCTTAGAGGATCTGCATATTTTTCAGATGGACTCGAAACAAAAACTTACAAAATATATGAATTAAGCTGGTATGAGAGTCTTTCGCCATCTTAAATTGTAAAAAAACAGAGAACCTAAAGTCCAGATTTTCAATCAACTAAGCATAATTTGAGACAGGAATGCAGATAACTAATGTGAATTTTCACTTAAAAGAACAAATTTATAAGATCATATCTTATAAAATAAATTTTACAAGTGAAGATTATTTTTGGTTGATTTTTTAATTGGCATTTTAAGAGGAAGTAACTCTGAAACAGTGCATTTTCTGAAGGAATCTTTATGGAATTTTTCTATTTAGTATTTTAGCTGGAAAAAAACGTGCGGTGACCCTATTTTTTGAAAGTATATCAAATCATTGTCTAATAGCTATCTTTTCGTACTTCATTTGGCTTTTTTAACTTATTTGGATTCGAGCGTCACTGATGAGTGTTTTTTTGGACGAAACGCGCGTCTGGCGTATTATACTAAATTTAGTCCTGGTATGTATGATGAGTTTATTTTCGTATTTCATTTTACAATTCTATCATTTAGTTTAGCTTCTAATCACATAATGATGTTTTTCCTGTATAATCCATACAAAATGTTTCATTTTTTCACAACCTGTAGCTTGAGAAAATGCGCGTTGACCTATAATTTTATTATATTTTTGAACATATATCAATATATACTACATTTTGGCAAAGTATGAACAAATTCTATCATTTGTATTTTAGACTCCCATGCACCTTAAAATAGAACTTACCATCACTGTCATCTAAGTCATTGTGGAGATCGAACTTTCTACAATGATAATAATTGAAACGTTTTGTATTAACTAGAACAATTTAAATTGTGAACCGAGGTTTGCTATAATTTATGCTATTCAGAGCTGTTCTATCCTAGAACAGATTTGAGCCTGTCTTGATTCTGGAGCTTGAATTAAGAAATTTTATGTCTGTCATATTTGTTTTTTAGTTTGTCGTTTTGTCATGAATATTCATCATGTAGGAGTTTTCCGTTTCCACTGGTTCTCATTTTGACAAGCTTGAACCTTGTCTAGCTTACTACGTTATAGTTTTTGCTCATTATAATATGGTGGACGGTGGCATGTAGTTGATTAAACATACTTCGTTGGAACTCTGTTAGAAAGTTATCTCATTGGCAATCGTAACACATCTGATCTTATATTCAAAACTTTTACCTATAATTGCTTATCTTGACAATTCAATCATAAAATCGCTTTTTACGATTGTTTTTAAAAAATATCTGAAAGTTTTACCTTTCAACAGTTTCGGACAGTTTTATCTTTAAATATTGTCTGAAAGTTCTACCTGGAATAGTTTTAAGGTAGAACTTTTTCATTATTTGTCAGGACATTATAAGATAAGATGTTTCTGACAGTTAAATATTTGTTTGTTCTTGTTCTAATTGAGATTGTGTCACGAAGATGACTGCTGTACCACTTCATTTTTACAATTTTACCTATTATGTTTGTTTTGTTTACGCATCAATGTAAATATAATGGAACTTAAGGCGACTGTCAAACGAGAGTAAGGTTTAGCGCTAAAAACAAGGTTCACTATACCATTTGAAAATGCCTGTGCCAAGTTCGGAATATGACAGTTGTTGTCCATTCGTTTGATTTGTTTTATCATTTGAATTTGTCATTTGATTAGGTACTTTCCTATTTGAATTTTCCTCGTTGTTCAGCATTTTAGTGGTTATACTCTTTATTAGAGAAATTAAACATGTTGACAACTATATCACTTAAAATAGGATAGTACCTTAATTTCTAATGGGCACTTTACTGTCGATATTTAAAGTCTTCTACTTTTATTTCATTGTGTATTTTCATATTATCGATTTAAAATTTATCGAAGTACATTTAATTATAATTTTGGACATGTTTACTAGCAACTCTGTGGTAGAACAGAATGTTACTCTGTTAAATCGAACAGTAGACTTTTATATCACGTAAGAGTAGGTAAAACTATATATACTCCGAAGCAAAAATTCAGTAACATGAAAATAGTCTATCCAAATCATTTTCTGGCGGTGACTTAAGTATTAAAGATTGTGTATACAAAATATATATATAACAACAAATATACCTGCGCTTTGGTAGTTTACACTCGTTGCAGGAGGAACATATCTTGAAAAACATGTGGGACCTGTAAGCTTCGATAGCAAGGAATATACCGAGCCCGAGTAGGATTATCATCAGAGCTGAGAACCAGGCTACATTGGCTGATGACTCAAAGAATGTCAAGTTTCTGTCAGTTGTCGTTGTTATCGAAGTAGTAGTAGTCGCCTGTATTACAAAATCTACATTAACGTGATCCCTTTTGCCATCTTCATCGTAAGCTCGTAACAAAACGGATACAGTAGTTCCAGCAATAGTGTCATTTACAGCGGTCTTAAGATACAGGTTCCCGGATGTGTCGATTCCAAAGTTACCAGAGAACGATCCACTTCTTACATTATAGATACAACACCTTCGAAAATAATGATTAAGGTATATATATCAAGTTGATGTTATATTCACAAGTATGGAACCGCTTTAGATTTATGTAAGTCTTGTAACAAATATTATACCTTGATAATGCTTTATATGCAGACAAATAGGTACCGTTGATGACTACCAATGGTCGATACATCTGCTACATTAGGCTGTTAGTACCAAAGGTTCAAGTCCATAGTCAGTATCGTATGCATGAAATTACAGATATTGTTTGAATAAAATTGCTGTTATAGAATTTTTTTAATCATTTGAAATTAATGAATATATCTCCTTCATTTAAGCTGATTTCTTGTCCAAATGTGGCTACAATTTAATTTATTTTTGATTTGATAATCTCTTCATTGTTTACATACAAGTTTTGGTTTTTCCAACCTGTTGGCCTAAACCATCACTTTAAAGACATGTATTGTCAAAATACAAATCTGGTGCAATAGAACTGGTACCGTTGGTGTTATTGTAAGACCTGAAAGAAGCATTACTATTGGTCCAAATAATAGGATGGTTTTTTTTTCATTCGAACTATGGTTGTCTCATTGGCAATCATACCACATCTCCTTATTTTTATATGTTGGAATAAAACATATTCCATACATTGGAATAAAAACCAATTAAACATAAATCATAGTAACAGTTTATAAAAGTTTCCTCCTGTTCTTATGGTATTGGGATATACCTTATAGTTTATAAACAAATTGTAAAGACACATGAAAGTTCTACAGCACTTTGAGTTAAGTGTTTACAGCTGTTTAAACATGTCTCTTTGAAAACGTTTATGCATAGTACTTTGTTAAAACAGGGCCCCGGTTAGCTTCAACTGGTTTTTGAGGTCATTATTTTTTTTTTATTTCAGAGCTTATCCGAATTGAAATAAATAAGGTCTATGAATACTCACCATGGGAACCAATATCAGCATCCGTAGCAGTCACCGTCCCCAGAATGGTTCCTATGGTATCATACGGTGACATGTGAAATTCGTAACTGTTCTGTGTAAATTGTGGAGTGTTGTCATTTATTGTATAAATCAGTACTTCAAGCACAGCAGTTGACGTCATTGTACCATCTGTTGCAGTAACGCCACACGTCACAGATGACGCAACAGATGTGTCGTCACGATCATAGTTTATAGAAAGAGTTACCTCCCCTGTGGTTGCATTTATGTTAAAAGTTGGACAATCAACTCCGTATGTCACGGCATCGCCATCTGGATCAGTCACGTCGTACTTTGGTGTTCCAAAGCTTGTTCCTGCCTATAAAATCCACAAAGAGAAAAATATAAAGTTAAAAGAGTTCTCAAAAACGTTCTGTGGTTTTATATTTGCGGTTGAGGGAAAGAGATGAAAAATACTAACAGGGAGCGGGGACAAGCTTAACTTTAAGTTAAATAAAAGGACAACATGTACATCATCAAAAAAAATACTTAACCATAAAAAAAAACAGGAAACCAGTGAAGGAACAGGAAATACATATTTTTATATTAGTGACATATTTCTTATATTAGTGATAGACTTGGTAAATTTATTTTCATTGTGTATATCCACTTTGCTACTTGTTAGTCATGGCATTGTCAGTTTGTTTTCGACTTAAGGTGGTACCCAACACTTTCACTAAAATTAATTTGGCTCGTTTAATTTTCATAAAAGTTTGACAAAGTATTTACTTTGACCCTTTTACAAAAATATAAAAAATTTAAATAATTTGAACCAAGCGTTTTATCAGAAAATTACACTGGTTATATAGCAGTTTGACAAACACTAATTTTGATCATTTAGAAGCTTTATATTGCCTTCACAACGCAACATAATTAAAACTTTTAGCTGATATTACAGAGTTATCTCCCTGTAGTGTTAGGTACCACCTTAAGAGTTTGACTATTCCTTTTGTATCTTCGCCTCTCTTTTAGGTGATACTAAAAGGACAGTTAAAATATTACGAAATAAATATAAACAAACTACTTCAAAAACAAAATCAGTCAAAATGAGGTTATTTTAACAGTTTCACTTGCATATCGTGACGTCAATGATGATTCGTTTTTTCAGGAGCACGAGGATTTCATTTGTTTCTTTCGAAATAATAAATAACCGGGTAATAAAACTAGGTGTATCGGTACGACAAGTCAAGCTAGCAAAAATAAGCTTACAAAAATACGTTGTTTCTCTAAATTTTCAAAGCCCATATTTTCGGCAAAAACCTGCGGAGCATGACCATCTATAAACTGTAACTAATCATAGTGAACTCACATTCTCAAATTAAGCGCAGTATGTGAAGGCGTTTAATAGAAAGTCCGTATATATGTGCATTGTGGGATTACGGAATGACGAGTATTGGTAAAAGAATTAATCGAGCGAGTTAAATTACCTTAACAAGTAAGAATCATAATGAAAACCCTCATCAAAGTTATTTTTCCTCTATCAAATTGTTGTAATCACTCTGTGGAGTTATTTTTTCATGACTTAATGCATACCCTTTTGTTATTATACAAACTGATTAAAAAAATACCACACGTTGCGAGGTCCTACGGAATCTGACTCAGACCTTACCAAGTAAAGTTCAGAAAGGAAATAGGGAATGTGTCAAAGAGAGAACAATTCGACCAAAAAGGAGAGAACAGCCAAAAATCCACACAGTGCTATAAGGATCAAGCGTAAGGACAAAATGTATAAGGCTATATATCGACAAGTTTAGAGTTCCTGAGTCATACGTCTTAAAACAATTAAAAGTGTAATTTTCGTGGCATGATGTTCCTAAATCTGTCAAACATGACACATTATAGGACTATCTTAATTTTTCTTTTACCGTATCTTCATTTCGCTATCATGGTACATAAACCAGCGGATTCTTTTAAAGATTAGTATTTTTATGTTACGGCATATAAGCACGTACACCTTTAACAGATAGGACTGTTTCAATTGTTGTTGCGTAGTAATAACATTAATCTTACCGCTGCCTCTGGTCCACTCAGGGTGTAAATAGTCTTTGCAAAAGATGGCGCCTCAAAGACGTTAGCAATATTTATCGTTAATGTTTTTGTGTCTGAAGCGGAACCGTCCGATACTGTGACTTCTGCTGTACACGAACTGAACGACATCGTGTCATAATCAATATTTGTTGTCGTAGATGTACTCACTAAACCAGCTGCAAAACAAAGGCAACAGTAGTATACCGCTGTTTAAAAGTCATCAATCGATTGAGAGAAAACAAATCCCGTATACTAGCTAAAACTGAGGGAAACACGTCAATTGTAAGAGGAAAACGTCAACGAAACAACAAAACACTTAAGTCCAACATAAAACAAACGAAAATGCAACATACATAGAATCGAACTATTCGATAACAACTGCCATATTCCTGACATGGAACCGGATATTTTAAGAAAATCAACATCATGTTCACTCACAAATTCATTTTAAAGAGTTCGATACTACTTTTCAACAAGTTATTTAACTACCTTGACTACCAATGAGGGTCTTTGACTGTCGTTCTTTAAGTTTATTGTACTGTAAAAGCGTTGACCGAGGCACATATTGTATGAAGCGCGAGGAAACGTTCCGTATTTAAAATGTGCGCTCAATAGTGGAACGAATGCAGGATTTTTGTTTCTTTTTTATTATTTTGAAAGAGTAACTGATCGAAATACAAAACTTACTTGACGAATCAATAGAGAAGTAATTAGAAGCAGTCGACGGTGTAAATGTTGCTGAATAAGTGTGAACGTCACCAACATCCGGGTCAGTAATGGTGACTTGGTACACAGATGACCCTAATGCACTGTTCTCCAAAACAACGGGAACATATGACTGAATGTTGTTGTCTATAACAGGTGCTGTATTCAAACCTTTAATAAAAGAAATGTTATATAAAATTAAAGACAACAATAATGATATTTGTTTTGCTGAAAATAAAATTGTGTGCTACAGTGTATTATGTTGATAAAAGGTATCACGTGTTTTATAAGACAATTTGAAAGTCTTTTAGTTTCTTGTTCAAGGTTGAAAAGATGGGAAAAGAATGAAATGAGGCACCTATCATACCAGTTTGTGAAACCAAAAAGAAACTCGAAATTTGAAAATGTTTGAATTATTACTCAAGCTAAATACTAAGGCTAGGTGACTTTGAATGATAATATAAAGGTACAAAATCTACATGAAATATTTCTTACTGGACGCTCACAAACAATGATTAAATGAAAATAATTAAGTGGGGTATTGTTTTTCTTCATTTTGTGTAATGCATTTTATACAGTATTGTGATTAAATGAAAACAAATCACACTAACAATATTTCTGCTTTAAAATGAGTTAAAGATTATAAAAACCAATTGAGTAATTTAGGAGAAACTAATATTTAAGAATCTGACTGTAGTGCCAGCAATATAGAGTATACTTTAAGGCATCTGTAACAGGAGACACTGGCAGCAGATAATGCATAACTGAAGTCTGCTGGTTCAGAAAGCACGTTGGAGTAGGGATTTGTATGTCTCGTGCACTACTTATATACTAACCTGTGACGGTTACAGTCAAAGAACGCGGTCCTATTTGATTGTTATGACTGTCCGCCACTGTAATTCTTAAATCATAGCTTCCTACGCTGTAACCAAGGAAACCACTCGTAGTAATTACCTCTCCAGCTGAAATACATTTCAAATCAAATATCTAAAGCTAATAATACAAATTTTAAAAAGATCCAATAAAAGAAAAAATTAATGAGTTATCTTTTTGGGGTAACTAGGAAATTAATCTTATAACACAGTACAAAGAACGACAACTCTTAACATTTGCTTTCTTTGTTATTCATTGCATATTACACTTTTATTTCAGTCTGTTCAGTCCATCTCATGGAATCAATAAACCTTGTGAATTCGTCAATTAAAGATTTTCGTTATGTTACGTCATATGATAACTAATTATAACGCGACGGAAGCCACATAAGGAGCTAGATCTGCTGTTTACCTTCCTTAACATCTGAGGTCACCCCAAGTGTGTGGTGGGGTTCATATTGCTCAGTATTCAGTTTTCCATGTTGTGTTTTGTGAGCTATTATTTGTCTTTTTGTCTTTTTCTTTTTTATCCATTGCGTTGTCAGTTATTGTCGACTAATGAGTTATGGATGTCCTTTGATATATTTCGCCTCTTTTTTTTTTAGATGAAAAGCTACTTTTAAAGAGATGTTTTATTTAATGAAAGAGAGACAAAGGACACCTAGGAATTATTCGAACTCATAAATCAAATACAAACTGACATCGCCATGGAAAAAACAAAAACGGAAAAAAAAGTACTTAAAACTATAATAGTGCATGTAATTACAAAGGGAATGAATTCCTATGAACGACTGGAAAATGGGAATCAGTAAACATCGGGCGTAGCAATGTTATTTGTTCCGAATCGGAAGACCTCGGTCTCAGACGGGAATTAATTTTAAGCATTAACAACCGTTGCTTATATTATCACGTGTAGCTTTTTATAATAATAATCATTAAGAATACTTACAATCGAAAATTTCATATGGACATGTTGCAATAATACTAAGAACATAACAGTCCATTGTAAACGTCAGCTGATCATTTTCTGGGTCCGTTGCTAAAGCTGTGAAGACCAAGGTACCAGTCGATGTTGTAGAAGTATCTAAGGTTGTGTAGTCTGTCAAAGTAATAATAGTTACCACATAAATCTGGCTTAAAAGTTATAAAAAATAAAACAACTCTGTTGTTTTGAACTTCTCCTGCGGTATTAACAAACCTACTATTGGCTAGGATGAACAACACGCACACAAATACAATAAACTATTTGTAAACTAACTATGCAAACAGGTCTACGCTGATATTTTAAATCAATATTTCTTTGTTGTCTATTTCTTTTTACTAGCAAACCACAACACTATGTTGATTCGAACACCATACCATTGATTAAAACTATAAAGGTTTGATACATGTAGGGTAGAAGGGCGTGAACTCATTATAGAGATTTGGTATGAAAAATAATATTGCTCAATTAAGGGGTTTGATAAGGTAGTTGCCATTGACTCACTATAGAGATTTGATATAGCAGAAGGGTATTTACTCACTATGAAGGTTAGATTTTGTATAAGGGTATTTACTTACTATGAAGGTTAGATTTTGTAGAAGGGTATTTACTTACTATGTAGATTAGATATGGTAGAAGGGTATTTACTTACTATGTAGATTAGATATGGTAGAAGGGTATTTACTTACTAGGTAGATTAGATATGGTAGGAGGGTATTTACTTACTAGGTAGATTAGATATGGTAGGAGGGTATTTACTTACTAGGTAGATTAGATATGGTAGTAGGGTATTTACTTACTATGTAGATTAGATATGGTAGTAGGGCATTTACTTATTATGTAGATTAGATATGGTAGTAGGGTATTTACTTACTATGTAGATTAGATATGGTAGTAGGGTATTTACTTACTATGTAGATTAGATATGGTAGTAGGGTATTTACTTACTATGTAGATTAGATATGGTAGAAGGGTATTTACTTACTATGTAGATTAGATATGGTAGAAGGGTATTTACTGACTATGTAGATTAGATATGGTAGAAGGGTATTTACTGACTATGTAGATTAGATATGGTAGTAGGGTATTTACTGACTATGTAGATTAGATATGGTAGTAAGGTATTTACTTACTATGTAGATTGGATATGGTAGTAGGGTATTTACTTACTATGTAGATTAGATATGGTAGAAGGGTATTTACTTACTATGTAGATTAGATATGGTAGAAGGGTATTTACTTACTATGTAGATTAGATATGGTAGAAGGGTATTTACTTACTATGTAGATTAGATATGGTAGAAGGGTATTTACTTACTATGTAGATTAGATATGGTAGTAGGGTATTTACTTACTATGTAGATTAGATATGGTAGTAGGGTATTTACTTACTATGTAGATTAGATATGGTAGTAGGGTATTTACTTACTATGTAGATTAGATATGGTAGTAGGGTATTTACTTACTATGTAGATTAGATATGGTAGAAGGGTATTTACTTACTATGTAGATTAGATATGGTAGAAGGGTATTTACTTACTATGTAGATTAGATATGGTAGAAGGGTATTTACTTACTATGTAGATTAGATATGGTAGTAGGGTATTTACTTACTATGTAGATTAGATATGGTAGTAGGGTATTTACTTACTATGTAGATTAGATATGGTAGAAGGGTATTTACTTACTATGTAGATTAGATATGGTAGAAGGGTATTTACTCACTATGTAGATTAGATATGGTTGAAGGGTATTTACTTACTATGTAGATTAGATATGGTAGTAGGGTATTTACTTACTATGTAGATTAGATATGGTAGAGTATTTACTTACTATGTAGATTAGATATGGTAGTAGGGTATTTACTTACTATGTAGATTAGATATGGTAGGGTATTTACTTACTATGTAGATTAGATATGATAGGAGATTTGTTCTTGTCAATGTTAACTGTAAAGGTTTCTTGAGTTGTGGTCACTCCATCCGTACACTCCACATCCAGACTATACGTAGACTTAGTGTTGAAATCTAAGTTTGGCATTGCTTTCAGATACACTCCATATTCTACAAAAACAGTATATATTCTGTAAAATGAAGCTGTACATCAATTGATTTGGAACATATAAACAATGCATGCAGAGGCGGATTTAGGGGAGCCAATGGACTGCCCCCCCCCCCCTTTTTGGGGAAAAAAGTTGGTTGCTTATATAGAGAATCATTGAAGCGTGAATGGATCGGGCCAGTCAGTAGGCCTCCACTGATGAACATTTCTGAATCCGCCACTGGCATGTTTGAAAGAACATAAGGTTTACTTTGGAAAGTATATGCTTCATGATTCCGCGTAAGTTTTCAGATCAATTGTTTAAATAGAGTTAATTCATTTTCTCTCAAGCATCTTTTCAAAGCCAGTACAGCAATATTTTTCAAATTGATTTTTGGTTTCAATTTTAAACAGTTGTCCATAGTATTGTATAAGAAAATATCTAATCATATTTTATACGATGGAGAGTTGTCTCATTGGCAATCATACCCCTTCTTGTTTTTGTATAAAAGTGTGATCAATACTACCCCAACAGAGAAACATATATTTGAATTCAAAGGAAAGAAATCTATTTTCTGGTATTAAAAAAATATAAAAAAAAAGGTTTCTTTGTATAAATCAACAGTACAAAAAAATCTCTATTTCATAAGATTTACTTACTTGCTGTGCTCGGGTCCAATTTCACCCAGAATTCGGTTTGAGAAGGGCTCAGGTCACATGTTGGGGTTTGACCCGCTGTAACCCCTGACAAGGTCATCAATGTTAGCTGGACTTCATCAGTTGCATCTTCAGATATTAATTTTGTAATTATTCCATCACTGAAGTTTATTATCAGAGCTGTAGAAACGAAAACAAAAACTATTGCAATACAAGTTTAATATGTTGTTACACTAAGTCAATATTTGTGGGTTTTGTAACCCCTGATGAAGACATGTGAAAAGTCTGGATTAACCATCAATGGAACTCCATAAAAGCAGGGGAATCTAAATCCGCCTCTGATGCACTAAATATATTATGCGAGATATACCAAATTAAAGGCCCGAAAGCATTTAGAATCGATTTTATCTTATCGTGCATGAACATTTGTCACATGTGGAGCAGGATCTGCTTGTCCTTCCGTAGAACCTGAGATCGTCCCCAGTTTTTGGTGGGGTTCGCGTTGCTTAGTCTTTAGTTTTCTATGTCGTGTCGTGTGTACTATTTTTCGTCTGTTTGTTTTTCATTTTTTAGCCATTTTGTTTTCGATCTATGAGTTTGACTGTCCCTCTGGTATCTTTCGCCCCTCTTTTACTATAAATGGAAACAATCAAGAATACAACGAGCAGGAATAGTGGAACAGGTTATTTGCGTGTTGCTTCTTCATGCAGTGGTAAATATTTCATATATATCTCGAATAAAATCGGATTACACATTAATACATTCATTCGCTTCTCCTGGTTTGTCGACCGATTTGAAGGACGGGGAAGTTCTTATACCACTTTGAAATAAGAAACTATGTAAGACATATTGCCAGAAAAGTTGTTTTCCAACTGGCCACCTCAGAGTGTTGCTATGAAGATTCTTAAGCGTGTAGAAAGCATGGCACTCGTCTTAGACGAGGCGTCGAAGTTTGACGTCCCCGCATTCCGATCGGACGTGGTTGCGTATATATACATCTCGCAAACAAAACATGGGTTAAGGAGGACAGTTCTCTAAATCTGTGAAAAAAAAGATTAACGGGACCATCTTTTGTTATTACCCAATATGTAATCAAAGGTAAATATGTTTTTCAATGACATGCAGGTGCATTTTTTTTGTCTTCAAATATTTTATTTTAACTAACACTTGAATTTAAATAATTATTTTTCACTTTCCTTTAGAAACATCAAGGACGAGTATTTCATGGCTATTGGTAGTGTTGAAACGTACACATGCCGGGGTAAATTAAATGCTAGCACATAATGCTATAGTAAAAATTTGATGAAAGAAACATGTGTTTTGAATTATCGTTAAAAGTGTATCCAACACTTTGACTAAACCAGATTTGATCGTTTAATATTCGTAACTTTTCCGACAAAGATATAAATATTTCAAAAATTTAAACACCGGAATAATTTCATTTGATATATATTTAGCAGTTGTGAAGTCACTTGAACGTGTATAAATCCTTTTGCTTTTGAGAAACATTTAGAGAACGGTGTTATTAAACGTAGACTATTAAAGGGAAGCGATTGTAGACATTTTGTATAGAGCGTTAAGAAGGATATTATAGGGTTATTGCATGAATATTTGGGAATATTGCGAGTGCAATATATGTTCTACGAGGGACAATATTCCCGATATGCATGCAATGACCCTTTTATTGTATAGCAATATAATATTTGAAAGTAAAAATTGGTATAAACTGAGGTTTTGTCGTTGATGACGTCATGAATTTTGAAGATTTATTGCACTAGTGCAATAATGGAATTTATTGCACGCTAACTGTTGGTTACTTTCTGTGGGAAATATTATATTGCTATACAATAATATAAGTTATCATGCTTTGACCCAACTAACATGATTATTTAGACGGTGTCGAAAATTGTTGAACGGTGAACCCCGATTGTATATTTCGCTTCTTGTTCAGAGAAATAAGAAGCAGCAGCGGTTAAAACTTAAAAATTCATTGTTAACTTTTAAATTGGAAAACCCTGAGGGAATCGAAAGAAGAGCATGGTTGGGCTTGCATCATTTTGACATGAAATAAAGACAGATTACATTTGACATGAAAATAAAGACAGATTACATTTGACATGAAAATAAAGACAAATTAAGCCACTTTCTGTTGTCTTTAATTTATAACACAAAAATTTTCCATAAACGTACGGTCGATAAAAACTCGTTCTTACTCACCATAAGGAATCAGAACGTGCACATATATTGATTGATTGATTGTTGGTTGCTTAACGTCCATTGGCAAATATTTCATGCATGTTCAGGACAAAGAAAGTGCATTATACAAATACACTGGCTAATCCATAAACTTATATTATTTTATTCACGATGGACTTAATTGAATATGTACATACCAATACACATAATTACTAAAAACAGATAATAGAAATTTAATTAATATTAGGTATGTACAAAATAAAGATCTCCATCCTTTTCTGTATGCTTAATGGTCCGATACTGATTGCAGTGAGCATACATAATTTAATTGCCAGCCTATAACCAAGCGTTTGTCCCGGATTGTTGTTTTCCATGATAAGGTGGTACATGTACATGTACCAAACACCTTGACTAACATTAATATGGCTCGTTTAATTCTCATTATATGTTGACAAAAAATATTTGCTTTGACCCTTTGACAAATAATAAAAATTTCAAAAAAACCTGAAATACACACTTTACTCATTGGATATACAGCAGTTTGACAAGCACACATTTTGATCATTGAGAAGCTTGATATTTCCTTAAGAATATAATGTGATTAAACAGTTCAGCTGATTTTTACAGAGATATCTCTCTGAAGTGTTATGTAACCTTGATTAAATGATAAGATGTGTCAGGCTGTTAACCAACTGAGTTTTTTTTCACATTTTGTCATCCCATGGTCTTTTTATAACTAATTATACGGTATTGCTCATTGTTGAAGGTCGTATGGTTTCATGCCTTTGTAATCTGCTATTTGGTCGTTTTTTAATGTGTTTTTTTCATTAATGCCAATCATACATTATCACCTTGTTCTAATGACAATATAATATATAATTGAAAAAAATAATTATATAAAATATGTTTAGAAAGATATTTTTTTTTTTTTTTTTTTTTTCAAAACTGTATAGATATGGCTAATTTTTTAAGGCCGTACGATGATGCAGTTATTCACATACGTTTTCGTTAGTCTATCATGGTTGATATATGTTTCCTGTCTAACAATGCCACATCTTATTTTTACTTACCTAAGTAAATTGCAGTTTAGTTAAGTATAATTTTCAAAATATGTTCAATAATCGAATGCAATTCTTAAATAAAACGAGAACGACTTCAGATGAACTAACGAAACAAATGTATATTTTAAAAGTTTAAATTTTGATTGTGATTTGTGTCGACGTTCTACCATTATCAATTTCATATACACTTTGTCACTTTGATATGATATATATCTTATGAACAAAACAGTGAATTTTATATAGAATTGAAAAGACTTTTGAATTAGTTTACCTTCATGTACATAAATTTATATTTATTCTGTTCATGTATTCAATGACAAATATCAAAGTTAAAGAGTTTTGACGATGATAACAAGGGAAGAAAGGACTGAAATACAATGGCTTGTTGGATATCACTTGGAACTGTTTTACCCTTTGGTAAGATGCATATATAAATATTTACCATTGACAAATCAAATACCAAATGTTTAGAATAGGTAAACCTGACCAAGTACGATTACCAAATAAAGTTTAACATGAATTTAAAAAAAGATAGCTATCTTTGCATGTGGTTCTAGTTCGGTTTTTTTTTTTTGGTGAGAAAAAGAGTTTTCTTTGATACTGTTTATGATGTCAAGTACATTTCACGGAACTTGAATTGGTTGACTTTTGTAATACAAACCCTAATATTAATAAAAATATGTTTATTGATACAGTCATGTCAAGAATGTTTGATAATTATATTGAAGAATGGAAAAGTATTGTTAGTTCATCCTCTTCCAGACGGGGAAATGGGCGTAATAAATTGAGAACCTATAATATTTTTAAGCAGGAGTATGTTGTTGAAAACTACTCCTGTCAATTCCATTTTTGTGTGTAGTGGGTTTTTTGTTGCTTTTTTTGTTGTTGTTGATGTTGTGCATGTATCGTTTTTGTGTCATGAATAGATACACCATATCCTTTGTGTGTGTTTTTTTTTTTTTTTTTTTTTTTTTTTTATTTTATCACTTTTCATATTTATACACATATCGAATAGAAAGTCCAATAAAGGTTTGACACCTTTTAGTACGTTCCCAAATTGTCAACAGTTAGCTCATTTCTCTTCATTAAGAGTTGTTAAGGTTACATAAAAATAATCCACGTAGCTTGCATGTACTTCTTCGTCATTTGAAATTGTGAGTAGTCGTTTTGTTAATTATCATTCCACGTTTCCTTATCTATTGCTTGACATATGTCATATTCTAAAAACCTATTAGGTATCAATATAGAGTGCATGTGTAAGGTCGCGGATTCGATTATCGTCTTTGTTTATTCAAAAATTTTAGTTTATGCTCCAGCTTCGCTATGAATACGCTATATGAGCGTAAGAGCACATATTTATCAGCTTAGCGTCAGACAAATATACATAAAGATAAGGAGATGTGGTATGATTGTCAATGGGACAACTATCCACCAAAGTTCAAATAAAGTGGATGTAAGCAATAATTATAGACAGCTGTACGGCCTTCAACAATGAGATAAAACCATACTGTATGGTCGGTAATAAAAGGCCCCGACATGGAAAATTTGAAAAGTTCAATCGAGAAAACTAACGGCCTAATTTATAACAAAACAATTAACGAAGAACAGAAATGACAGTCATGAAATAACGACAAGGATTTGTTTGAGTAGGATGATATATTATTTTGATGATTGAGTGCAAGTTGTGGATATCAAGTTTAAAGTACATGTACATCTATAATACTAAAATTACGAGGTCCAATTTATCAGCCGTCATCACGTAAAAACGACGAATCAAAGAATTCAGCTTTATATATAACTTATATAGTACAAAGGTGTAGATTAAAAATTACACCACTCCAGGCCCTTTTGTTTTCCACGTAATTAATATTGCCAATAATTAAGAAGTTCCGGGTCAGGTCCGATACCGATATCAATATCAATATTATATTCACCTGTTACCTATTACCTTATCTGTACGTTCGGCATCTAACAGGTGCACCACCAAACGGTGTATTTAGGATTATGCTATATACACGGATCATAATCACAGGGTTGACACTCACGGCCGACACTCGGCTAACCGAGAGATTGGTCGGTTAATCTATATTGAGTATATGGCTATATGGGCGATTGGTCTGTTAATCGGGTTGGTTATACGTCTGTTAAGAGTAAAACGCTTAATTTAATGTTAAACTCTATTAAATATACAGATTTTTGGCATGTTACAAGAACCAAATCAAAAAAGAAAAGTGTCTGACAAAATGATATCTATCATAGAACATTTTGCACTTGTAAAAACATTTCTTAGTCTGCGCAGTTTTCAGTAAAACTAAAAGGCGTCGCGCAAGTATGTAGTATTTATGCTTATACGCATAGCAATTTTTTTTAATAAAAGGCGAAACAAACAAATTTAGATATCATTTAAAGGACAAAATATAGTACTGTGGTTCTAAAAAATAAATTGACATTTAGTAAATATTTCATTATTGTAAAATAACGTGAATAATACCACATTTTAGTGAAAATTATGGGAATACAGTCTGTTAATGGGTTTGACAATTGAAATTGTGTCAGTTAAGAGTTATTTAGCCACGACAATAATTTTGCTACCTTTATATTTTCCCCTTGAAAAATTTAAGAATGAGATGTTCCTGAGTAAACAAAAATGACAATACGGTGCCACAGTATCCTAGAAAGAGCATTTTTATTTTGACTTTCTTTGCATTTTATTGAAGGGTGTGTCACTTCAATATAGCGTGATATGGATTGGCCTCTGGAATGTGCATGATTTTTTTATTGACGTTTTCAATCAGCCTTATTTTTTGTGTCTGTTCGAAGTAGCAAGTTCTCAATTCCGACTGAAATTGTCTTTCTAATACAACACAGGGTACATATCACGTGTTCTCGTTCACATATGAACATGATATTTGTCACTGGACGTTAAACCCTAATTTGTCAGCATCTTCCAATTGGTTCTTTTCTTCTATTACTTAATCATATGTTGTTTACAAATCACTCTAAAGAAGTAAACGGAGAGGAGCGAATGAAGCTACATTTGGTTATTTTAAGTTTCAATTCATTTTAATCCGTTTAATTCCTTTCTACATAAGTGCAGAGGAAAACTACAGTTGTCTATGGTGGTCGGTGAAGTCCATTTCGCGTTTTCGCGATTTCGCCTTTCATATTCTGTAGGGCGAAAACGCAAAATCGCGAAGTCGAAAACGCGAAAACGCGAAGTCGAAAACGAGAAATCGGTTTCGCGTTCTCGCGTTTTCGACTTCGCAATTTCGCGTTTTCGCCATATAGAATATGTAAGGCGAAAACGGTAAAGCGCTAAAACGCAAAATGGCACTAACCTGCCACCATAGTTGTCCGCATGTAAACTTCTGGAATTTGTCACCAATATAAGTACATCTCAATCCGTTACTGTTTCAACAGCCATCGGTGTTTCACGCGTGTATTCTTAAACAAGTATTATTTTTCTCTCGTTTTTAGCAATGTATCACCCTCTACTGTCCTTACATATTATTCTATATTCTGCGTTTCCATCCAGATTCTCTCGTATACAGTACATGAGGGTCCGGATTGGGGGTATTGTTTATTTCTGTATTCTTTCAATTTTTATGTCATTTTTTTCTACATTTTATTTATCTTACTCATTATTCTTTCTTTATTTTTCATACTTTGTCATCCCAATATATTTTACTTACTGATGTTTAGTTACATTACGACGTTTATCTCTGATTTATATACTGGTTACCAATGTAGATGACAAATTTGTGTCATTCATGACAATTAAACAGAATCAACATGATATATGCGATCATTTTTGGATGAAATTGATATTACTTTAATATTACACTTTTTGAAACCATTTTTTATCAATTTCAATTTCATGTGTTGTTTCCGTATATGTTATGTTTCATTGCTCATGTGTTGTCTTCGTATATTTTAGCCGCTCGTCTTGAGCCTACTCATTTGATCCGATAACACCCCATATAGAAATAAAATTATACTTTAATTGCCATTCATAACTCTTAACAGACCAATTAACAGACCGGGTTTTATACATCCGACCCATTAACAGACCAGGTTTTAAATAAAGATTGATTTATGTCACCAAAATACAGAATTTCGTGTCGATTTTTCACACAATGATATAAATATGGTTAACAAACATAATGCTTTTCTTTCTTCGATGTTCAAAATATTGAATGCAAGTAAATTTAACCAATGTGTAATCTTGTGTACATTTTATGTGTGTAAAATGTGTATAAATTTATTGATGAGTAACCCGCCTTTTCATTTTATAGATCGTACATCGAAGCTAGAAAAATAATAATTACACCACTGAATTCAGTACATTGAATTGTTTTGTTAGACATGAATACTTTTTATGATGAAAATATATTTAGAAAGTTATACAATGAAACATGCTGAACTTTCAATGATTTTCTCGATAACACCTGATTAACAGACTTTAGCCAACCCGATTAACAGACCAACCGCCGATATAGCCGCATACTCAATATAGATTAACCGACCAATCTCTCGGTTAGCCGAGTGTCGGCCGTGACACTACTAAATTCAATCATTGTCAAATTGTTACCTATTGTAGTATTTTAATAAGTAAGACTTTCTAAGATAACAATACGAATACTAAAAATCTGGACTAAAAATAAGGTGTATATAGGAACCGTTTTCAATTTGTTAGCGGGCATGACATAAAACAGTGAATCAAAGAATTCAACTTTATTTATAACTAACATATTAGGATAATGCTGTTGATTCCAGGACCTTTTGTTTTCCAAATAATTAATGTTACCAATAATTGATAAGTTCCAGTTCGACGGGTTCAAACAGAAAGATTTGAAAGCAGTGAAAACTGTGTATCTTATAATCGGCATGACTTTATCAGATAAAAAATAATACTAAAATAAGGCTTGCGCATAGTTATATACTTTAATTCAGTCACGGACCCGCGATATCACGGGTGTGTTCTAGTATAATATAGTATGTCGTATAGTACGGTATATTCAGCAACATTCATGTGTCATCGTTTTCAATTTACATGAAATATATGTCGCTGGACGTTTAGTCGCCATTAACCCATATGTTTATAAACTTTCAACACGAGACACCAGATACAAGGGTGGCAATTTGTTTTTCAATTTTCATTTAGATTTCATTATGAGTTAGTTCTACATGTATGCATTACTATGAATGTGTACATGTATTAGCGCAACATCATTTTTTTGCTGTAATCTTTGCGGGTTTATTTTCCAAACATGTTGCGGTATATCGCAAACATGTGGGTAAATTCACAATAATTTGCGTAAATTCACAATAATTTGCGTAGATTCACAATAATTCGCGTAGATTCACAATATTTTGCGTTAATTCACAACTTTACTCAGCAAATTACGTTTTGCATTATTTTGCTATCTGCGTAATTTCGGAAAGTTTGGGTTGTGTTAATTTATAGTTTCTTCAACTGAGTCTAGTGTTTTAAGTTTTCTTCTCTCACCCTTAACTTTTTTTAACCAGAAAAAAACAAAACCCTATTTGTTTTTTTTTTCGCAGTATTATCAAAACCCAACAACTCATATCAACAAAAAATATCTTGTTTTTTTTTGCTTTGTATTTTCTTATTTTACGGAAACATTAATATTATTGTGATTTTTGTTTATAAAATTTAGCTTATAGTTTTTATTTAGTCGAAAGTGTAATGCTTATTATTGCGTCTTCTATACTTCATTAATCAAAATGTATATAATAACAAATTTCAATATTTCATATTATTTTTTTTATATAACATATACAACTTTTAGAAGAGTTTATTATTCATACAAAATATGGAGAAATATCTAACTTATATACAACACGAATCTTGATTTCTAAATTATTAATTTCAATTTAACGTTACTTAATAAAACTTATTGTTAATATATTAGAAAAAGTTTAAACCACATTTACTACTTACCAAAAACGGTGGATGGAAATAAAAGTAACAAAAATGATAAAAAAATATGTCCGTTCATTTTTTTCATCAAGGTATTCACAACTTAAGCAAAACTATTAATTTCTCACAAAATTTGATTTAACCTAGTAAAATACCAAGTTACCATACTACGTCACATGACCGCTTTATGAAATTATTGTTTAATATGTAAATATTTTTTTCTATATTTCAAAAGCAAAGATTTTTCGACTAGTTATGAATTACAATACATAATACAATAACCTTCTGTCTTGTATATTATATACCTAGCTAACAGTTGTTCATTTATTGACAAAGCGCGATCATTTTTTGATTACTATAACATTATTTGATTTGAGTAAGCAAATTCAGATAAGAAATTAAATAACTGTAAACATAGGTTTTCTATTAAATGTACATGTATACATTTGAATGTATTGAGACAAGAATATAATGATAAACGTCAAAATCCAATTGAACAAGACAGTATTCTATTCTTTGATCTTTATATATAATAGAAAACAATTTCACAATTTCACAAATTTCACAAATTTCTAAAGATATTTTAGAAATATGACGTTGGACAGGTTTTTAACAAAGCGTGTGAATTTTTATATTGAAACTTCGTAAATTAAATAAGAGTGAAATTTTATTAGATAATTGATGAACTGAAGAAAATATAGGGTATACGGTCAGTTAGATAGGAATAAAAAAAAAACGTTGCTTCTTTTGCAAATGAAATGTGCTTTTAATTTACTTTTTTTGATTGAGTTAATCCTTCCAATTGATATTTTATCGTGTGTTTTTCTATGTTCTGATGTTATACGATTGTTTCAGAAAAAGGGAGAAGGTTTGGTACCATTAAAACGTTTAATCCCGCTGCAAATGTTTGCACCTGTCCTAAGTCAGGAATCTGATGTACAGTTTATGTAAATTATACGTGTTTCTCGTTTGTCATTTTAATACGCCCGTAAAAATTTTGACGTGACGTATAATGGTATACAAATGTCCGGTGTCCGTCCGTCCGTCCGTCCGTCTGTCTGTCCGGCGTAAACATGTCGCACCGTAACTTGAGAACGACTTATCCAAATTTCATGAAACTTAACATAGTTGTTCCTTATGATGGTCAAATGATCTGTATACTTTTTGGTGAAAATAAGATTAAAACTTTTTGAGTTACGGCACTTTGTAACTAAAACAGGGGTGTGTTTTTTTTTCACATGTCGCACCGTATCTCAAAAACGATTCTTGATTATGGCTTAAAACTTTAAACACTTCTTAGTTATATTAATCTTAATATCTGTATACTTTTTGGTGATGATTCAAAATTTTATTTTTGAGTTATTGAGTATTTTGTAAAAAAGGGGGAGGGTTTTTTTACATGTCGCACCATATCTCAAAAACGATTTATGATTATTGCTTAAAACTTTACACATGTCTTTGTTATATTAATCTGAAGATCTGTATACTTTTTGGTGATGATTCAAAATTTCATTTTTGAGTTATTGAGTATTTTGTAAAAAAAGGGGAGGGTTTTTTACATGTTGTGCCGTATCTCAAAAACAATTTATGATTATTGTTTAAAACTTTACACACTTCTTTGTTATATTAATCTAAAGATCTGTATACTTTTTGGTTTTGATTCAAAATTTTATATTAGTGATACTTAGTTTTTTGTAAAAAAAAAACAGGGTTTGGGGTTTCACATGTCCCGCCGTGTCTCAAAAACAATATATGATTATTGCTTAAAACTTTACACATGTCTTTGTTATATTAATCTGAAGATCTGTATACTTTTTGGTGATGATTCAAAATTTCATTTTTGAGTTATTGAGTATTTTGTAAAAAAAGGGGAGGGTTTTTTACATGTTGTGCCGTATCTCAAAAACAATTTATGATTATTGTTTAAAACTTTACACACTTCTTTGTTATATTAATCTAAAGATCTGTATACTTTTTGGTGATGATTCAAAACTTTATTTTGGAGTTATTGAGTATTTTGTTAAACAGGGGTGGGTTTTTTTACATGTCGCGCCGTATCTCAAAAAAAATTATGATTATTGCTTAAAACTTTACACACTTCTTTGTTATATTAATCTAAAGATCTGTACACTTTTTGGTTTTGATTCAAAATTTTATATTAGTGATATTTAGTTTTTTGTAAAAAAAAAAACAGGGTTTGGGGTTTCACATGTCCCGCCGTGTCTCAAAACAATATATGGTTATTGCTTAAAACTTTCTCAGAAACTATTTATGACTATTGCATAAAACTTCCACACAAGACGTCGGGCGTATCATGCGCTCATGGCGCAGCTGTTTATTTTTATATAGATTAGACCGTTGGTTTTCCAGTTTGAATGGTTTTACACTAGTAATTTTGGGGCCCTTTTTAGCTTGTTGTTCGGTGTGAGCCAAGGCTCTGTGTTGAAGGCCTTACCTTGACATATAATGGTTTACTTTTATAAATTGTTATTTGGATGGAGAGTTGCCTCATTGACAAAATTACCACATCTTTCTATATCTAATTAAATTAAGCTATTGCTTTATTTAATTAAAGGCATATGTCAGCGGCATGGGAATAGACTAACATATTGGAGAAAGCTTTAAATTTAAAGATGACAATCAACAACAAAAATTCTGTAATCTTATACTTTAGTATATAGTCAGTGTCCTCTATCAATTTCACTTTTTGCTTGAATTATTTTGTTATTTTGTATTGCCAAAAAATGAGAATAAAATCAAAACGCTAATCCCCCCTTAACCCTAATTATATAACCTTTTTTAAACAAAATATTTTAAATGAGATTTTGAGTCAAATTTTAATTTACCTCGCTTTCATACTCTCTTTCCACAGACACAAACACTCTCGTGTATGTGTACATATACAAGATGAACGGTCGGTGCCTTATTTTTTCAAATGTAGCAAAAGTATTGAAGTGAAAAATGTCATAAACAAATTTTGAATTTTGAATTTTTTATAGTGTGTGTTTTAAGGTAAATGTATTTGAATAAGTATAATTGAACTTTTTATGACAAACAAAGAATGGTCAACATTGAAACACATCAGTGTCTTGTTTTATGGGGGGGGGGGGGGGGGGGGGGATAAATTATTCGCAGAAAAAAAAACCAACCTGATTCATACAAAACAAAAATTTCTCTGAAACTGACTTTACTAAGATGTTTGATTTTATGATTGACAATTTATTTGTTGCGTTTTGAGTACGTTTGTCTACAAAGAATCGGCATTCCAATAGGAAGCCAACTGTGCTTCACTACTTGATGGCTTGTCACTTTATCTATATGAGGGTGACTTCACAGATCAGAATTAAGGAAGAATAAAAAGAAGCTAGCATTATCTTTTAACCCAAAGTTCAACTAAATGAATAATTCAACTTTGGTTGATTATGCTGAAGTATCTAAAGGAAACCATAGTTCAAATTGAGTAGCTACTGGTATCGACCGTGAAACAAAAACCACAGCAAGAATGAATGAATTTGACAACCACCAAAACTCAAAACCAAAAAAAAATCCCACATATTTTTTATTGATTTTTTACACATACAAATATAGAGAAGTCAGCGACGATAATCTAACCTGGCTGTTAGATAAATAAAACTAAGCATGCCGATAAATTAGCTGTGGGTATGTAGAGTCAACGATGAGACGAATCCGTTTTTAGGATTGGTCAATGCATGATCTTTGCTGACTGCTTTTAAAATTACCATAAAATTGTAAAACCAATGATAATCTGTTTATCGCTATTTTACCTATGACGACGTTGACAATTTCATTAGCAACGCCACGTGCCTCCTTAGTTTCTAGCGATAATTTTCCATCTCAGAGGAGCATGATATGAAAAATTATCACAAAAAAAGATGAAAGGAAAAATGCACAAAATAGCGATAAAAACAGATATTAAGAGACATTCTCTGTAAGCATCAACATATGATGGAAAGCAGTGGTCACAGATTTTCATAAAACTTTTTTAAATGAATGCTTAGTGATGTAGAAACATATTGGTCATAATAAAAAAAAAGTATGGTAATGTTCATTCCCATGGCAACCATACAATTCATTTTCAGAAATTAACAGTAGAAACCATTAAAATCCAACTTAGTATTTCTTCAAAATGCACGGATGAAATCCCTTGAAATTAACAGAATACAAAGTTCTCACCTAATAGTTTGTATATGCCAAAAATCAGATATGTGTTATTTTAAATAAGAAAAATAATTCACGTTGATCATATAGAAATTTGCTATCAGGAGTACAATATTCTACTAGAGTTATTTCCCTTAGTACAACTCTTTTGTTGTTTATGTCGAAAATGAAAGTAGCTTCAGCAGCAGACACTGAATCTGGTCTTTTGCCAAAGAATTTTACTGATTTTTATATATGCTCAACCCATTTTAACCAATTATTGAAAAGAAACTCGGATTTGAGAAGGAGAAAAGTATGTCAGCTTCCTACCTTGATAAGTGCTCATCCTCCAGTAGCATCACATTCTGTTGGTGGTGTTAAAAAGCCAAAGCCTAGCCGCAATATCACATTCTGTTGGTGGTGTTAAAAAGCCAAAGCCTAGCCGCAATATCACCATCAATGATGTAGAGTCTGAGAAAATCCAGAAGTGTTATGGACGGTTACACGCCATTATTCCGACAGCCCATTAGTCCGACCAGCCCAATAGTCCGACAACCCATTGCTCCGACAGCCCAATACTCCGACAACCCATAAGTCCGACACTTATCAAGTCAAGTATCAGGGTAAATAAAATGTGTCTGTCATTATAATTACGTTTACGATATGTAATAACATATTTTAAGAAATGACTCCGTATATATAACATAAGGCTAAGGTAGTTCGAATACTTTCTATATCACTACTCAAATTGAAATCTGTATACAGAATATATCAGAAAAGAATATTTCATTTTCCAAATAAAGGATCTTTAAAGAGCATATAAATCAATAACAACCATTGATGGTACGAGCTACTGATGATACCCCCGCAAATAAATTTCGGTAGACAGGAATTTTTTGAGTTGTGAATCTGAAAAAGCATCACACATTCTGACTTATATAAACCTTGAAACCAATTTCAGAAATCATTGCTAAGAAAAATGTAACGAAAATTGAGTATCTAGCATTTTCAATTTTTAATGTAATGGAAGAGCACCGATTCTGAATTAACATATGCACTATCTTTTTAAAATCAATGATGTCTAAATATTTTTTCTTCTTGAAAACAATCTTTAAATGAAAAATAAGTGTCCAGTTTCCAACAAAACACATAATGTACAAGTTTTTTTTAAATTAGACAATTTGACAAAGACACAAGCGGGACAAGAATGTGACACATTGTCTTAGATTTTTTACTAGTTTGTTATTGGCATTTATACTGCACTCGTTCTTTTTGAGCAGCCAAAATGCGTTGACTGTACATTTCTATAACATATACAGTCACTGACCCGATATCACTTTTCCTTATGAATATTTAGATAGAAGTTGCCGAAATATTCATGTCCGTCATATTTGTTTTTCGTAATAAGTTTTGTTGTAAATCATCATTCCTTCATCTCCACCAACCATAATAAAAGAGACATATTTTTCTAGATTTTAAAATAAGCTCAGGATATAAAATCGGTATCCCTACAAATTTATCGAGTTTCATCTCTCAGACTATGTCTAATCGATTGCTATTGGAAGTGCTGTGTACTGTCTCCGTATTTCGTGGATTCACATTCCCAAACATGATACCGTATTCATAATTGGAATTGCTCATCTTTACTGAGCACATATTTTGTCCTATTTGTCTTCTTATTTTTTAGGAGATGGGTATGTATTGACTCTTCGTTTTTCTTATTCTGACTGACGCTACATAAGTCCATTATTTCCTCGACAAAATTGATGAGTGATACAAGGAGAGAAAGTGTTGCGACCATAGAGGGCGGGTAGTGTTATCCAACTCCGATATATTTATTTATGTAGTTAATAGTGGGGTAACCTCACGCGAAAAGGGGGAACCGAGGATCTAGTGAAAGAAGGGTAAGAACTGAGCAGTTGCTATAAGCATGTGTATCAACTCCAATATACTGAGACAAATATCCCGCATGGAAAGAATAATTGTAATCAAAACGGACAAATATCATAGAGAAGAGAGTTGGTCTTTTTAGAGAAACTTTACCCATACACATATAAAAACGCATTGCCGGCATAATGGGCTGTCGGAGTAACAGGTTGTCGAAGTAATGGGCTGTCGGAAAAGTGGGCTGTCGGAGTAATGGGCTGTCGGAATAATGGTTGTCGGACTAATGGGATGTCACCATTGGAACACGTTAAAAACTAAATTATATGTGACTGTTTATTTTTTTCTTTCCAATTGCCTGGTAGCTTACATTTATTTAATATTTTTTTAAATAACACTCTAGAAATACAAAAGAGCCCTTTTTTAGCTACCATTTGAATTTTTAAAAGGGGGGGGGGGTGTCCTGCACTTCTGAGATTATCTCTGTCTTGCCTTTTTATTTTTCACTCTATCTAGATATTGGGTCCTGTCTTATTCTTTTATTAGTTTTATTCTGACTTTTTTTACATTATTTGTCATCCTGCTTTTTTTTTTGACAAAGTTGCTCATCCTGCCTTTTTTTCCTCAAAACTCCTGATGCTCCTGTCCTGCCCTTTTTTTAAATTTTATCCTTCATCCATAAAAATCAAATGGAGGCTTCCTAATGAGGGGAGGATCCTACACTTGAGGTACTGATTTATGTATATATAAAACTAGAAGAATACACAAACTTGGCTAGAAGAGCTGCTGATATGGGTTACAAAAAGTATAAGATTTTTCAGTAACTGCATAAAAAATATCGATTAATCAAGGGGAAGTACATGTAAGCACATGTTTCATTGTTTCGTTGTTTTTTTCAACTTACTTTTAAAAGTGATTTTTTTTAAATTAAATCTATTACCATGCCAAGAAATTACCTCCGTTGAAATTCTGCAAACACCCCATAGAGCAAATTACATGGATGATTAATATTGACCATTTGGTATATGGCTGTGTTCTAAGCGACACGTACATGAAGGTCATAAATTAATTTGTTGAATGAAATCAAATCTTTAACTACTAATGGGTGCCATAGGAGGTCGACCGGAATTTTTAGCGAGGATTTCTTGGCATGTAACAGATAGAAAACTCAGGTTTAGAATTCATAGAACAAAACAGGGACAGTGGCAAATATTTGATGTATATTTTGAACACAGAGAGAATTACCCCGGCTCCCTTTGCCAAAAAAAACTTCTTTCTTAGTTGTGCCTTCGGACTTTATGTTTTGAATTGTAGTTTCACTTTCCATATTCGGTCTTTATTCTAATGTAAGCTCCACGTGGTAAAAATCACGTGATGCAGGAATATAGTATCTTGGAGTTGGGCTATTTCTTTCTTTTCGGGCGTATACTCCAAGCAAACAACATGCATGTGTATAACGGCACTGTAGATTTTCGTATAAAATAAAGAAAGTTGCCGGTCCGGTACATGAACAGATTGGTTAGAAAGCAAGGTTTTAATTTTAATTAGATTGGAAAGCTTAATTCGAGGGTTGAAAATAGAGAGCACAAAAAAAGGGGGGAGGTGTTTCACAGGGAATATTGTTATCTTATGAACTCTACATTTGAAAGGTTTATTATTATTTTTATTTAATTAAAAGAGAAAAACGAATGTTAATCAAATTGTGAATGGTCTTTCTACCTTTCTCCCGTTATCTTGAACCTTGGGCGCTTGTTTCTTGTTAAAACATCGCTAGTTACAAACCCGAAAAGGACTTGACATTTGTATTGTTAATTGTTTGAAAGAAATATTACTATTAAAATAAAACATGAAAATTTTCTGTTGTACTAATTAATTACTTCGGGTTTTTTTTTGTTGGTAAAATGTAGGGAAAATGAAGCAAGGAAGAGTTGTGTTTATAGAAATCTTGTGAATGCAATAAAAATAGCTTAATTAAGACACTTAAAAAATACTTGAAATCTTTTGAATGCAATAAAAATAGCTTGATTAAGATATTTTAAAACATACTTGAAATGAACACTTGTTGTGGAAAATGATATCGTGACGATAAAGTATACGTCCAATTGTATTATTATCCATCTGATGAGTTAAGCCTTTTTCAACTGATTTTTATAGTTCATTCTTATGTTGTACTGTTACACCACTCTACTGGGTTAAGGGAATGAATGGGATCACGCTAATATGTTGCGTTGAGGCCTGGACTGAGTCGGGGGTGTCTATTCTGTGTTGGTCATTCATTATGTATTCGTGTTTGTTTTATGTAATGAGTTAATACTTCAGTTTCATTATGTATATCTGTTATATTCATTTGATAAAATTTACTGTTTGCAATAGCATTAATTGTTCTAAATAATTAGGATGTTCTTATCCCAAGCATACAAACTTAGCCGTATTTGACACAACCTTTTTCAACTTTTGATCTTCAGTGCTGTACAACTTTGAACTATTTTTCGCTTTCGATCTTTTATATCTGGGCGTCACTGGTGAGTCTTGTGTGGACGAGGCGCGTTTTTGGCGTATTAAATTTTAAACCTGATGCTTTTTGTTATTCATTAATCATGTGTTTCTTTGTCTAATACGTTTTCCTATTTATTTGTATTGTAGTCCTGTAATATTATGTTGTCATTTCTGTGTTATATTTAACATTGCCATTAAAGTGCGAGGTTTGGCATGCCACAAAACCAGGTTCAACCCACCATTTTTTCCTTTAAAAATGTCCTGTACCAAGTCAGGAATATGGCCATTGTTATATTATAGTTCGTTTCTGTGTGTGTTACAATTTAATGTTGCGTCGTTTGTTTTCTCTTATTTTTGAGTGTGCATTGACATTGCGATAAGACGTGTCACGGTACTTGTCTATCCCAAATCCATGTATTTGGTTTTGATGTTATATTTGTTATTCTCGTGGGATTTTGTCTGATGCTTGGTCCGTTTCTGTGTGTGTTAGTTACATTGTAGTGTTGTGTCGTTGTTCTCCTCTTATATTTATGCGTTTCCCTCAGTTTTAGTTTGTTACCCCGATTTTGTTTTTTATCCATGGATTTATGAGTTTGAACAGCGGTATACTACTGTTGCCTTTATTTACCCCACCACATTCTGTATGTATGTGCCTGACCCAAGTCAGGTACCTGCAATTCAGTGGTTGACGTTTGTTTATGTGTTACATATTTGTTTTGCGTACATAAATTAGGCCGTTAGTTTTCTTATTTGAATTGTTTTACTTTGTCATTTCGTAACTTTAAGATTCACTCAATAGATCAATTGTCCTGATATTATACCTAATTATAGTAAAGAAAACTCATTTCTGTGTGCATGGCATATGTTTCAGGATGAATCATAGGACAGTGTTTCTTAGTCTTTAATTGTCATTTCGGGGCCTTTTCTTGCCGATTTTGCGGTATGGTTTTGCTTATTTTTAAAGACCGTACGGTGACCTATAATTGTTAATTTTTGTGTCATTTGGTCTCTTGTGGAGAGTTGTCTTATTGTCAATTATACCACATTGTTTTTTATTTATATGAAAACATTTTTAAATGATCTGTTTTATGAATTAGTTAACATACAAATTTGCTATCAATGTCATTGCATGTGTTCCAGTTATTTCAATTTGATCATTGCACAAAAGAGGAGCAGACAATACCGAATTAGTATTCAAAAACATAAGACAGAGAAACTTTACAACTTCATAGCAGAAAACAAAACACTACCAAGAGACGTACAACTGTCTGCATAACACAACATAAAAAGATTGAGCAATATTAAGCCCTTAAAGACCTAGTATAATTTCAGATGCTCCGGGAGGTAAAGTTTATCCTGCTGAGTTTTTTTCCAGATTGACAGATTCATTACACAATCGAAAAAGGATAGAAAAAAACAATTCAATAAAAATGCACAAATTCATTTAAAAAAAAAAAAAAGACCGACAACCAGGTAATTACAAAAATTCTTAGAAAATATTGAACAATACGGGCCAAACAAAATACAACGGTGAACGCAGTATGAATTATATAATCCATATGGGTACATCAAATCATGAGATTGGCGTAGGTTCAATTTACGACTGAAGGATTTCAACTTAACCACGTGGGACCCATAAGGCAATTGTTGCTTTTGAAAAGCATTGTAAGTAAACTATCGTTCAAGCAAATCATATGTGACGCAAGCTTAGAAATATCGTTACGGTATCAACTTAAAGATATATAATACCAGATCCTCCATGTGTAGTCGCTACTCGAATCTTACTACAATAAAATGGAAAGTTCACTTTTGTTTAAAACATTGGTTTTAAACAGCCTTGTTACGCGGTTGTGTACTAACATGAGCAACACGACGAGTGTCACACGTGGAGCTGTGTTTTGTTTACTATTGTTTGTCTGTTTGTCCTTTTCCTTTTTAGCCATGGCGTTGTTAGAATTTTTTATCGATTTCTGAGTTTGAGTGTCCCTCGAGTATGTTTCTCCCCTCTTTTGTATACAATTTCTAAATGTTACTCGATATATGAAGTAGACCCAACGATATATGTGGTGTGAATTAATCAAGTTCATTTGGACCATAAAGACTTTTATTTTTATTTGATAGTTAAACCCTTAAATTCCAAACAACAGCATAAATCACCCGTGAATAGTTCACTTACACCTTTCACATTTTGTATTGTCTTTCGACAATCCTTTCTTGACTAAATACATTTTTAAACATTGATGTGTTTCAGGCAGCTGCATGTATGGGTTATTTAATATGACTGGCCGTGATTTAGTCTGTTTGTCTTTTGGTGTTTTTGTGTACAATACGAATATGTTTTTTTTTCAATCGGGCCAAACAGATAGTCGACAGATGTTGAGCTTTTTATTGATATATTATTTAGACATATGTCAGGATGGCATTTGTAAATTTAGTTTTTTTAAAATTAACGTCAATTCAGTGTATCACGTCTATAAGTTTGTCTGCTATTTATAGTCCCGTATTAACACTTTCCCTTCTTTAACATGATTCGCACAACGAGCAGTAACAATAAATAAACGTCTTCTAGGACTGTTCATTTATTGGACAGCTTTTTAGATAACACTATAATGGCTGGTGCTCTCTACTGATTTGATGATAATGTTTGTATTGGATATCTTGTTATAAGATGATTGATTAAAACTATAGTTAAAGAACTGTTACAGCCGATTCCATTGAGTGTGTAGATAAAGAAAATATCTTTGGTTAGCTTGCTTACTAGCTGAACCGTGTGGTCATTATTAGGCAAGGTATACTACCCTCCTTTCGAAGTAACCTAGTCCTATAGACAGATAGATTGGTTATTTGTCGGACTAGTCTACTCTTCAAGGAGGGTAGTTTACCTAACATAAGAATGACTTCACGGTTCAGCTATCAAGCAAGCTAACCAAAGATATAACCCATATCTACACACTCAATAGAATCGGCTGTAACATGAATGTTGAACACGCATTATGTTTATACAACAGGAATGAAAAGTAATGGGGTCAGTGTAGGAAAATGTAAAATGAAAACAATAATGAACTCCGACGAAAATTCAAAACAGAAAGACCCTAATCAAATGCCTAATTCAAAGCTCGAATATATCAAACGAAAGCATAACAACTATCATATTCCTGACGTGGTATTATTATTGGTTTATGTAGAAAATTGTGGATTAAACATGATTTTATAGCTAGCTAAACCTCTCACTTGTATGACAGTCGCATAAATACCTGATATTGACAACGATGTGTGAACAAAATAAACAGACACGACTTCGATGGAGACTTTTTGGCACTAAAACCACATCTTCTGATATCTATATAATAGGTCAAAGGGGGAAAATAGGGGTACAGCAGTCAACATCTATTATATAAATTTAGTTCTAAAGTCCTTTTCAACAAAACCGTTATATTTTAAATGAGCCAAACAAGACACATGACCATCTGTTTTGATTGATAATAAACATGTGGCTACATATATAATTCAATGAATGATATATGGAAACTTATGATTTTTAAAGAAAAACAAATAAGCGGAGAAGAAAAAATTGACATTACAGTCAATGAGAGATGTTTTTTACTTTTTTGGTTAGAGCGTCACTGATAATTCTCATGTAGAAGATACGCTTGTTTAGCGTACAAAATTTTAATTTTAGTATCAAAGGTGAGTACATTTATATTATCTCAATATATTTATTAATTTCTACAACATAGTTTTTGACATGATGACCTAAAGTCCGTATCGAAAAACAAATATATGACAGGATTTACAACAGTATTAAGAAGATGTCCTCTGTATACACATAAAGCTATGACGTAGTTAACATCCGTTAAATTATCCCAGAAATTAGATATAGCAGATTCTGTAATCATCAGTGCAATTCTAGGGAGAAAAGAAATACAAAAAAGTATTGTTATAAGGAAGAACATAACAGAGAATCGATGTTTGCGCGTAATTAAGCAGATAATTCTGCCAAATTGTGATTTCTGTCCCGTTTGAATAACAGAAGGGACATTAGAGTTATTCCCCTTAATAGCTGGTCCTCCTTGCATGTTCTGTTTTTGATTGTTTGTCGTCGTTGAATCAATATAAGTGGTCTTGGATTCTGATATGTCGACAGAATAGTCAGCATCTGTAACATTGGATGACTGTGTTTGAATAGTATTTCCTGAACTATGTTGTACCTTGTCGCTTAAAGATTGTTTATCTGGTCTATAGAAATTTTTCTTCCTAAAAGATTCTTGTTTGAAGATTTTACTTAGTATCAACGAATATAATATGATGAGTGCAAAAATCCCAGACAAACACATTAATAATAATGTAACTGAATAACCAAATAGAAACTTTTGATTCACATTTGCACAGTTCCGCAATTATACCCCGTAATTGTTCTGTTTTCGTTTTTCAATAGAACCTCATCTCTGCCGTACAAAACCAAACAGGGTACTGATATAATTGTTGATCCAATCAAGATTGATGTAATTGTAAATCGTTTACTACGCAGGCTCATGGAAGAATTTACTAGTCGACTAACCTTAATATATCGTTGCACAGCAATTGCTAATAGCAACAGAGCCGAGCTAAAGGAAATCGATTGATGTAAAAACCAGACTAATTTACATATTAAATCACTTCGAAAATTAAAAGGATTAAAGTTCATAGAAATCGCATATGTTGCTCCAATGCTACACGCTATCATATCAACCAAAGATAAACATGGAATAAAATATCTATCATCCGTTTTAGACCTCAGTTTACATCTATAAACGACCAAAACCAGACCATTACCAACGAGACCGGTTAGTAGAAACACAAATGCAAGTACAGTATTTGGTATCAGTAACTTAACCTTCGCATTGTTTAGTTCTTCCAGATATATATTGCTGTGACTTCCGTTTGTAATCATCGTTCTTCTTGCAATTTCGGGATTCTAAAATAATAGAAAGTACATAATATTAATTGCTTTCAATGTCACACACTCTTATAATTGTATAATATGTATAAATAAACAAGAACGTTTTATCTTTGATGCCTATTATTAAATATGTATGTACCTACCTCCTTGCTATTCGTTTATGAGAAAAGTTTAAATACAGTATTCGGTCAATGTCAGAAAAATATCCACTTTGTGTGTATGACGCTTAAAATCTGGGGAACAACGATAATTACATGTAAGTTCGTAATGAAACAACAGTTGACATCGACTTAATACTTATATTGATTTATACTACAGCAAAAAGGCTACAGATATATTTATAAGAGTTTTAACACACAAAAAACTAATTATTTTCCCTAAACGAACCCCATATAGGGAAGATCAGTAAAAGGATATGAAATCGAAATCTCACGATATATTACTTTGTTACTATATTTGTTCGATTAAGACAACCGGAAGTGCACTAGCTACAGTATACAATAGTCTGTACTTATACATCCCGTCATTGTTATTGGGCGATGGAAAAAATTTTTGCATTCGTGTGTTTCATGTTTGGTTATATTCTTTGACTTGATGCTGTTTTTGTGCTTTTTGTTACATATTTGCCTATTTCATAGTGATAAAGATTATAACACAATGTTGACTGCTGTACCCCTATTTTGACACTTCTACCTACTTTGTCTGTTTGTTTTGTTCACACATCGTTGTCAATATAAATGGAATGTTATGCGATTTTCATCCATGTGAGAGTTTTAGCTAGCTATAAAACCAGGTTTAATTAACCATTTATTAATTTAAGAAATTACCTGTACTAAGTCAGGAATATGACAGTTATTATTCATTCGTTTGTTGAGTTTAAGTTTTTGATTTTGTCATATTTTTAAGTCTTTAAATTTTGCTCGGAGTTTAGTATTTTTGTGATTTAATTTCTACTTTATTTTTGTCTATCCTTTAATTCAATTGTTATACTTCTCCGAACATTAGGAATTGTGATCACGTATTAGATAAAAAACAAAAACTAAACTGTAAAGACAGGAAATTTCGATCTTATTGAAATCATTGTATTTATTGAACAACTATTTAAACATCCTTTTTATATTGAAAATATATAAGAAATCTTCCGTTTTCTATCCTTTACTTTCCGACATTGTTTTCGTATATTATTTACTACTCCTTGATCAACATAAAATGCCTTCAGTAGTCATTTTGTTTACAACAGAGATTTCAAAGCGTAATCGCACGTTTATATAGAATAGACAAAAAAATGAATTACATATAAAAGCCTTGAACTTAAAGATGTCAACGTCTTGATACATTTCAATGTTATTTGTACACATTTTTGTATAAAGCAATAAGAAGATAGGTATAGTTGAAATTGAAATAACTCCCACCAGACATCAAAAGAGAAGCGAAAGATACCAAAGGAACATTTATAATGATATGTTAAAAATAAACCAACAATGCCATGACAAAATCAAAAACAAAAATGACCGAAAAGCTCACTTAGACGCACCATAAAGAACGACACGAACCCCACCACAATATGTGAATGATATCAGATGCTTCGGAAAGGTAAAATGAAAATAACAAAATACGAAACTCAAAGGAATATTTAATACGAAATGTCACTTATCAAATGTCAATTTCGTTTAACAGATCTTGCTCATCGTGAGGCACGCGTCTTGTTGTTCATATAAGTACAAACACCTGTGATAAGTCTTTATCAGTTGGTCATATTCGACGAAAATAGGACGATATCTGAGTTACATTAATTTGAACACATTCAATTTTAGACCAACGGACGGACGGCCTCCAATAATACGAAGCATTTATATCGCTTCATCAGCTTTGAAATGACATTCCATGCCTTATGTGAATGAATTACTGTGAATTCATTATACATTATTGAACATTATCTACAGGCTAGTATGTAGACTATGACAAAATCACGAAATCAGATATTCACGAAAAGTTTTCCTTAAACATTGGTACTAACGAAAATAAATGAATCCACAATAAAAGAAGAAAAATATCGACCTTATTTATGTACAAAACAGAAGAGAGAAACGAAAACGGTTTACAACAACAAACGACAACTAACTATATGCAGTCCCTTTCCTTTCGACAGGCACATATATAATGTTGCGGGTTTAAACCTTGTTTCTTAGAACCGTCATAGCACTACATAAGGAAACAAATAAGTAATAGTTATTCCATGAGGACGCGGTGTGTCAGTATAAACTCATCCCGATAACATTGAGCAATGCTCATTTCGAAATGTGATAACTGTATTACATCCCGGCTATTCTAGATTAAATTTAAAAAACGTTTAACGCCTCATGAAATCAAGTTCAAACACCACACAATCCATATAACATACAATAATATAGTGTATACCCTTTGTGGGCCCCGAACACAATGTTTAAATATGTTAAATAAGCATTGAGGTTTTATCCAGTAGGCCTGTTGTTGAGGTTTGGATGATCAGTTTTTATGCTAAAGGTCTGGAGTTCGAATTCCAGCATACACACTTCGTACTTTATTTGGCCTTTTTAACTTTTTTGGATTCGAGCGTCACTGATGAGTCTTTTGTAGACGAAACGCGCGTCTAGCGTATATATTAGATTTAGTCCTGGTGTCTATGATGCGTTTATTTATCTCCATCAAATTTTAATAGTTACAACTTAGTCTTTTCCTTATACAAAGTTTTATTGTGGATTAGGCATTCCCATTAAAATGGGATAGTGTACTCACTGGCAATCTTACTACATCTTTTTTGTTTTATATTTGTGTTTAATGTGTTTAATTTAAACTCACAAGTTAGAACCGTAGTGTCTAATAATTATCAAAATAACCATGTATAACTGTCGAAATAACTAACGCTTGTATTGTAAAGGTTTATTGTTTATTATTTGAACGAAAAGCTTTTACATAACAGGAAATGTTGTATTTCCATCAAAACAAAGCAAGGAAAGGCTTGTTCATACTGGGTAATGACTTCAGTTTTTTTTAGTTATTCTCAGAAACCAATAAAAGAGGAAAGAATATAGTTCATTGTTATCTTATAAATACATCTAAGTTAGATGGATTAAGATATTAACATATAGGAAATGTACACTCAGTTATTGAAATTTAAATCATGATGACAAAATATACATAGTACACATTTCTTATTCTTTTACAAATTGTGACTTGGATGAAGAGTTGTCTCATTGGCACTCAAATCATATTTTCTTATATCCATTTACGCAAAATAGCAGATAAAATAAGATTTAGACGTTATATTCTGTACCCTTGAATAAAGAAAGCATTACTATGATTTATTTTCGTACAAATTTTCGTAGATTGAGACACACTTTCATTTCCGTGGATATTGGATTTCGTGGTTTACCAAAAGTCTACAGTTTATCAAACAGCAAATTTGCAATTCGTTGAACATTTTAATTCGTGGTTCACCTGTACCCACAAAATCCTCGAAAATTGGTATCATACGAATAATAATGAATCCACAGTAGTCTATTTACCAATTACCGATTCGAGGATGTTATAACATACTCTTAACACGGATTTTGTCTTCTTTTGCAGATTATTAACTCTGTCAATTCCTGATAAAATGGGTTGATACAAAAGTATTTACAATTGAAAGTAATCAAAAAGATTTGACCATTTGTTTTTAATAATAAATGAATAACTTATATAGTTTCAAAACTGTTTATCTTAACCAACAATGTAGGTAAGAAAAAGGGGGTGTGAGGTGGTTGATCAGAAGGATTTATTCCAGATTGATTATTTATATACTCCATTTCCTAAGGGAATCAAATAAACAAATAATTTCAAACCTCAGAGCCTATTCAACGAGAAATTTTGCGGCCTGATCTGTACACAAAATAATGCAAAAAATAGTATAAAAATAATAAACTGTAAAGCAAATACAAATGTATAATAAATAGAAATAAATAGACTAATCAAAAATTATTTGTTATCCTCATGAGATACATATGATCTCATTTATTTCTACACCATAGTTGTTGACATGATGACCTAAAGTCCGTATCAAACACCAAATATATGACAGGATTTACAACAGTGTTAAGAAGATGTCCTCTGTATACACATAAGCTATGACGTAGTCCACATCCGTTAAATTATCCCAAAAATTACCTTTAGCAGATTCTATGATCATCATTGCAATTCTAGGGAGATAAGAAATACAAAATAGTATTGTAATAAGGAAGAACATCACAGAGAATCGATGTTTGCTCGTAATAAGACAGAAATTTCGGCCATATTTTAATTTTCGTCTGGTTTGGATAGCAGAAGGGACTGCAGTTATTTGCCTCTGAGTATCTGATCCTCCATTCGTGACCTCTTGTTGTTTGTATGGCGTCATTGAAGTTATTTTTGTGCTGTTGGAATCAGTTTTGTCGACAGAAAAATCAGCATCTGTTAAATTGGATATATCTGTTTGAAATGTATGTCTTGAACTATGTTGTTCCTTGTCACTTAAAGATTGTTTATTTGGTCTATAGATACCTCTCTTCCTGAACAGTTCTTGTTTGAATATTATTCGAAGTATTAATGAATATAATATGATAAGTGCACAAATCCCAGACAAACAAATCAATAATAATGTTACTGAATAACCAAATAGAAAACCTTGATTCACATTTGGCACAGCTCCGCAATTATACCATATTATTGTTTTGTAATTACTTTTCAATAGATCCTCGTCCTTGCCGTACACAAATAAACAGGGAACTGATGCAATCAAGATGGCTGTAATTGTGAATCGTTTACTGCGCACGCTCATTGAAGAGTTAACTAGTCGACTGACCTTGATATACCGTTGCACAGCAATTGCCAATAGCAACAGAGCCGAGCTAAAGGAAATCGATTGATGTAAAAACCAGACTACTTTACATATTAAATCACTTCGAAAATTAAAAGGATTAAAATTCATAGAAATCGCATATATTGCTCCAATGAAACAAGCTAGCATATCAACCAAAGATAAACAAGGAATAAAATATCTATCATCCGTTTTTGATTTGAGTTTGAATTTATAAACGACCAAAACAAAACCATTACCAACGAGACCAGTTATTAGAAACGCGAATACAAGTACAGTATTCGGTATCAGTAACGTAACCTTAGCATTGTTTAGTTCTTCTAGATATATATTGCTGTGACTACCGTTTGAAATCATCGTTCTAATTGCAATCTTGGGATTCTAAAATAATAGAAAGTACATAATATATAACTGCTTTTAACGTCACATACTCTTATAATTATATAATATGTATAAATAAACGAGAACGAATTTTCTATCATTGCTGGTACATTTTTAAACAATTAGAATCTATTAAACTGTACATTGTGCGATTTATTATTTCAGCAACAGATCCAAAAATACTATAGTTATACTTCTTACGAAATATTTCAAACCTCTTCTTTTTGTTACTTAATTTTTCGTCACCTGACATTTAAAACCTAGCAAAACTCATGCTACATTGTATATGTTTATGTCTAAGAAATGAAAAATGGAGAAGTACAATAATTTATTTAAGGAATGACTGTAATATTTTATGAAGAAATAACATAACAAATCTGGTGCACACTGATTAACGCGCGTAGCGGGTTATTTAACAGTGTGCACTACATTTTTTATGTTATTAAGAATAGACAGAAAAAAATATTACAGTCACTTCTTATAATTTAATTCTAAAATTCATTTTAAACCGTAGAAAACCATGAGAAACGTTGATGACGTCACGGTCACATGGCTAAATCAAGTTTATAGGAAGATAACAAAATAACGTCACCCAATCAGAAGACGCGTTACATCCAAAATTAAATCATTACAATATACCTTTTTAATGGAAATCAAACAAAAACATTGCTATTCTAATTCTAACAACAAATCTCATTCAAAACTTGCCTTACGTCTATTCTACTTGAACGTTTTATTTCTGATGCCGATTATTAAATATGTACGTACCTACCTCCTTGCTATTCGTTTACTTTTTAGGTTATGAGAAAATTTTATATACAAAATTTGGTCAATGTCAGAAAAATATCAACTCTATTTGTATGAGGCTAAACATCTAGGGAACAACGATAATTAACGAGTCGTTCAACAGTTTCGTGGTGAATAAAAAAAAGTTGATATTTTTCTGACATTGACTTTATACTTAGATTGATTTAGACAACAGAAAAAAATGGCTGCAAATATATTGATAAGAGTTCAAACACACAAAAAAGCTTATTATTTTCCCTAAACGGACCCCATATTGGGAAGATAAGTAAGAGGATATGACATCGACATTTGTATCGATATATTTGTTCGATACAATAGTCTATATTATACATCCCGTCATTGTTGTATTGGGCATGGGATTTTTTTTTGTATTCGTGTCTTTCATTTTTGCGATGGACTGTTTTTGTACTCTGGTCTTTCATGCTTCCTTATGTGCTTTTACTTTATGCCTTTTTGCGCTTTATGTTATATGTTTGGTTTGTTTTATAATGATAAAGATTATAACACAATGTTTACTGCTGTACCCTATATCATCGTACTGTAAGAACTGTACATTGTATCAAAACTTACCTTATATTTTACCTATAACTCAGCTTTTTGAAAATAAGAGGTGGCCATTTGAAAAGATTAAAATTAGTTATTGCCAGCAGCTGCTTTTTTTCGTTATCATTTAGACAACCTTTATACCAAATTTCATGCTTGTATCAAAATTTGCACAATTATTTTCAGAATACCTCCCACTATCACACTTTGTGACTTAAATTCAATTATTTATCTGCAATGGAGTGTGACTAAATAAAAACTAGAAGAAGTTTCTCATGAATTAACACTTGATGACTTGATACCCATTAATGCGTTTGAAATGTGACAATACGACTCAGAAATTAAACACAACATGCACACATCTTATACGTTAAGGTATTTTACATCAAATCTTTATGGTAATATTCTTTACAAAGCACAAAAATGTCAGTATTCACCTCAAAGGCTAACAAAACCTTTAGACAGACGTATTAAGAAACTGTTGTCAGGTCATTAAAGATTGCATCGAAATTTAACACATTTATTCTAAAACCAGTTGTTGGCATGACACGGGTTATGTTCTTCTCATATAATTAATGATGGTATAATACTAAACCCCTAACCGGAGGGAATGTGCCTGATATTCATATGATGAAAACATAATCTTTCTATCAGTTTAATGGAGGTCTGGAGCATGCATGTAAGTAACTACTAGTAGTCTGTTGTTTTTATGTATTATTATCATTTTGTTTAGTTTCTTTTGTTACCTATTCTGACATCGGACGCAGACTTCTCTTAAACTGTGCGTAATATTGTTGTGCGTTTCTGTTTCTACATTGGCTAGAGGTATAGGGAAGGGGGACACCTAAAAAAACCATGTTAACCTCATCGTATGTTTGTGCCTGTACAAAGTCAGGAGCCTCTGGATTTTATAAGTCTTTTATGATTTTTTATTTTATTTTATTTTAAATAATTCGCAATAAAGTATGACGTCCATTATCACTGAACTTATATACATAATTGTTTAGGGGCCAACTCAAGGACACATAGAGTGCGATAGTTTCGCGCCGCATTGAGGACCCACTGGGGGCCTTCGGATGTTGTCTGCTCTATGGCCGAGTTGTCTCTTTGACACATTCCCAATTCCCATTCTCAATGAACAATGACCATTCCGAGTTCCGAATAGTCAACTATTAAAGGTCCTTATATGACAAATAAAATACATTTCAAGCGAAACATTAAGGCCATAATTCATGAACAAAATAAGGAACGAAAAACAAATATGTTACACAGCAACACACGACAACCACTGAATTTCAGGCAAATTCATGATACATCTATTTTTTGGGAGTGAAAATAGTAAAATCTCGCCAAAACCTCCCCCTAACCTGCAACAGTTCTTAAGATTAACTCATCATAGATAGCAGTATTCAAATTGGTTTTGAGTCAGACTCATCAGTGACCCTCAAATAAAAAAAGATAGAAAGGCCAAATAAAACACGAAGTTGAAGAGCATTGATGACCTAAAAATCCTTAAAGTTGTGAAGTGTTTTTGTTTATTTACCTTTAAGGGAAATACTTCAAACCAGAATCAGAACATGTTGATTTGTACGAATTTGATACAAAAACTAATAGTAAGTTTTCAGATATCCAAGTAAATATAAAAGAAATAATAAATATTATTCAGATATAAGATCCAAACAAAGCATCTGGTCCTGATTTGATCAGTCATAATATGCTAGAGCTGTGTCCAGAATAGGTAGCAGTTCCGCTCCATATTATATTAAATAAATCATTAAGAGAGGGGATATACCCAACTAGCTAGAAGATAGCAAATCTAATACCCATTTTCAAAAAGGGAGATTCATCTCTGCCATCAAATAATTGACCAATATCCTTTATTAGTTTGTAGGAAAAGTTATGGAAAGAGTTGTGTTTAAGCACTTATACAATCATTTAAAAGCTTATAAATTAGCTTATGAGTATCAATCAATATTTCTCCCTAAAAATTCAACTGTCAATCAACTCGTAGAAATATAGAATTGCATATTAAACTTCTGGAAAAAAAGATATAAATTGTTTTGTATTCTGTGACTTCTCTAAAGCTTTCAAGACAGTTTGGCATAGGGGCCTTATATTTACAATGAAAGCTTATAGTATTGACATAAACGTATCGAATTAGTGTCAGGATTATCTACACGACAGAAAACGGAGTAGTATTACATAATTCGTCTTCTGCCTTCTGTAATGTTTCAGTTGGTTTTCCACAGGGATGAGTTCTGGGACCTCTTCTCTTTGTATTATATATTAATGATATTGCTGATAAGCTTACTTCACTGTGTCGGCTACTTGCTGACGACACCTCATTCAATTATTTTGGTAACGACAGAGAACAGATTAAATCTGTTATCAATCGCGACCTGAAAGAGCTGGATGTTTGGTCTTCTAAATGGCTTATGTCATTTAATCCAGATAAAACCGAAATTATGATTTTTTTCAAATATTGAGACTCCAGACCTTAGCTTTTCCTTAAATGGTAAAAATATACCTCTAAGTATATCTCATAAGCACCTGGTTTAATTTCAGTAGTGACGCAAAATTGAACAATCATATTGAAAGTATGATTACAAGTGTAGAGAAACACTTAAATATTTTACGTAAACTTAAATACCGATTATCTCGAAACAATTTAGAAAAACTATACTTAGTTTTTATTCGACCCATTTTTCAATATGCCACGGAAGTGTGGGATAATTGTGAAATAGGCTACTCACATAAATAAGAAAATTTGCAATTAGAGGCCTCCAAAATAGTAACAGGTCTACCAATATTTTCAAAAACTGAAACTTTATATTCTGAGGTTGGCTGGAAATCTCTTTTGAAAGAATAAGTAGAAGAAAATTACATATGTTTTATAATATAAACTAACAGCATGCACCAGAGTACCTATGTTATCTTGTACCTCCTTGTGTACAAAGTAAAACCAACTATCCGTTGCGCAACGGTCATGATATTATTGTTCCATTTTGTAGACTTTCCTTTACTACTGAATCATTTATTCCCTCTACAATACGTGAATGGAATAAACTTGATCCAAAAATTCGCAGTGTCGACTCTATTTCTAAATTTAAGAAAGAATTAAAAAACGATAGTATATTATGTAAAATTGAAATGTTTTATTTGTAAGGCACAAGGAAATTAAATATTATCTTAACGCAATTGCGATGTTCCGCTTCATTCTTAAACAATGACGTATTTAGAGCTTATATTATAAATGATCCTTCTTGCCATTGTGGGTCCGATAATGAGGATGTCTACCTTTACTTCTTTGTTTGTCCAAAATATACATTATGTAGAAAATCCTTATTCAATAATCTTAACTGGCTATCCGAACACTTTGTTTTAGATACAAAACTTTCAATTTGTGAACAATTGGAAATTTCGAACGAACAAAATATTCAAATTTTCAAACATGTTCAAAATTTCATAAAAACGGTCAAACAGATTTCGTATGCATTGATAGAATGTTATTATTACTTGCACGTCATCGTCGTCATCAATACACAAGTCATCGTCACAGAATTATACAACTTTTCAAACCTTCTTTTACTGTTTTTACTTTCTTCCTCTTTTTTTACCTATGAAAACTAGTATTATATTCTATAAACTTTTTGCTTGATATGCATGTCCATTATATTATACTATTATTGTAACTTTATATTGTATTATGGAGAAGACCTCATAAGTATGATTTACTTGTGTCTAATCCATTTTGCTTTAATTCAGCAAATAAAAAAATTTGTTTAAACCAAACTTAAAACCAACCATGTGAAATTTAGTGATGTATAAATACGTAGAAAATAACAGTCACCTTAAAAAATATATATAAATGCGGTAGCGCTATACTCATTAATGGAGGTCGTATGGTGACCTATAGTTGTTACATTGCTGTGCTATTTTTGTCTCTTGCAAAGAGTTTACTCACTGGAAATCTTACCACATCTTAATAAGTTTATTTTAAACTCAGAAAGTTAGACCCGTAATGTTTAATAATTATCAAATAACCATTTATTACTGTCAAAATCACTTACGCTTGTATTGTAAAGGTTTATTGTTTATTGCTTGAACGAAAAGCTTTAACATACATCTATTTCAACGAAAACAAAACAAGAAAACACTTGTACATACTTGGTAATGACTTCGAGTTTTTTTTAGAATCAAATAAAAGAGGGAAGAATATAGTTATTTGTTATCTTATAAATACATCTAAATTAGATGGATGAAGATATTAACATATAGGAAATGTACACTCAGTTATTGAAATTTAAATCATGATGATAAAATATACATACACATGTCTCATCCTTTTACAAATTGTGACTTGGATGAAGAGTTCTCTAATTGGCACTCAAACCATATTTTCTTATATCCATTGACGCAAAATATCAGATAAAATAAGATTTAGACGTTATGTTCTGTACCCTTTAATAAAGAAAAAATTACTGTGGATTGATTTATTTTCGTACAAATTTTCGTAGATTGAGACAAACTTGCATTTCCGTGGATATTTGATTTCGTGGTTTACCAAAAGTCTACAGTTTATCAAACAGCAAATTTGCAATTCGTTGAACATTTTAATTCATAGTTTCCCTGTAGCCACGAAATCCTCGAAAATTGGTATCAAACGAATAATAATGAATCGACAGTAGTCTATTTACCAATTACCGATATGAGAATGTTATAACATACTCTTAACACGGATTATTTTTCTTTTTCAGATTATTAACTCTGTCAATTACCGACAAAATGGGCTGATACAAAAGCATTGGCAGTTGAAAGTAATCCAAAAAAGATTTAACCATTTGTTTTTAATAATAAAAAAACTGTTTATCTTAACCAACAATTAAACGAATGTGATATATGGTATGTAGGTAAGGGAAAGGGGGAATGAGGTGGGTGGTCAGAAGGATTTTTCCAGATTGATCATTTATATACTCCATTTCCTAAGGGAATCAAATAAACAAATAATTTCAAACTACAGAGCCTATTCAACGAGAAATCTTGCGGCCTGAACTGTACATAAAATAATGCAAAAAATAGTATAAAAATAATAAACTGTAAAGCAAATACAAATGTATAATAAATATAAATAAATATACAAATCAAAAAATTATTTCTTATCCTCATGAGATACAAATGATATCATTTATTTCTACACCATAGTTGTTTACATGATGACCTAAAGTCCGTATCAAACATCAAATATATGACAGGATTTACAACAGTGTTAAGAAGATGTCCTCTGTATACACATAAAGCTATGACGTAGTCCACATCCGTTAAATTATCCCAAAAATTAGCTTTAGCAGATTCTATGATCATCAGTGCAATTCTAGGGAGATACGAAATACAATACAGTACTGTTATAAGTAAAAAACATCACAGAGAATCGATGTTTGCGTGTAATAAGACAGAAATTGCCGCCAAATTTCGATTTTCGTCTGCTTTGGATAGCAGAAGGGATTGCAGTTATTTGCCTCCGAGTATCTGATCCTCCATTTGTGACCTTTTCTTGGTTGTTTGACGTCTTTGAAGTCATTTCTTTGCTGTTGGAATCAGTTTTGTCAACAGAATAATCAGCATCTGTTTAATTGGATAAAGCTGTTGGAATTGTATGTCTTGTACTATGTTTTTGAATTTCGTTTAAAGGTTGTTTATTTGGTCTGTAGATACTTCTCTTCCTGAACGGTTCTTGTTTGAATATTATTCGAAGTATTAATGAATATAATATGATAAGTGCACAAATCCCAGACAAACAAATCAATAGTAATGTTACTGAATAACCAAATAGAAAATCTTGATTCACATTTGGCACAGCTCCGCAATTATACCCTGTTATTGTTTTATTCTTACTTTTAAATAGAACCTCGTCTTTGCCGTACACAAATAAACAGGGTACTGATATAACAAATGATGCAATCAAGATTGCTGTAATTGTAAATCGTTTACTGCGCAGGCTCATGGAAGAGTTAACTAGTCGACTGACCTTGACATACCGTTGCACAGCAATTGCCAATAGCAACAGAGACGAGCTAAAGGAAATCGATTGGTGTAAAGTCCACACTAATTTACATATTAAGTCAGATCGAAAATTAAATGGATTAAAGTTCATAGAAATCGCATATGTTGATCCAATGAAACAAGCTATCATATCAACCAAAGATAAACAAGGAATAAAATATCTATCATCCGTTTTTGATTTGAGTTTAAATTTATGAACTACCAAAACCAAACCATTACCAACGACACCGGTTAGTAGAAACGCAAATACTAGTACAGTATTCGGTATCAGTAACTTAATCTTCGCATTGTTTAGTTCTTCCAGATATATATTGCTGTGACTTCCGTTTGAAACCATCGTTCTTCTTGGAATCACGGGATTCTAAAATTATAGCGAACATAAATTGCGTCAAACAAACTTTGATGTCAATTACTTTAGTGTGTTATCTTTGTGTTAATACAAGCATACATATTATAGTAATACTTCTGACAAAATTTTTATATAATTTCAATCAATTGATTTTATGAAATAGAATGAAATTATTTTCTTATGAATTGTCTGCCCATAAATGGTGTTTTAGGTTAATTGTTTTGTGTGATTTGGCGGTTAAATCGTTTGGTACGACAGGGTCTACTCGATAGGTCACGTTAATTTTGATATCCATACTATTTGATGTTTTGTATCATTCTTTACGAGATTACTTGAATGATTTACGAATGATTGTGTTTCTTCAAAAATATATATATACCTATATATGATGACATTTCGAACTGATTCGTAATTTGTATATGATAAATATTACTAAATTGTTGTTATTAAACCAGCCATCGGCTCTGTCGTGAGGTATTGCACTTTACTCTATTTTTGATATTATAAGTATGATTATTTTCTGTGATTGTTATGTATGGGTGTTAATGTAAGAGTGCTTTCATTCCGCCGTGTATTTATTCCGGGTAACTGTTTTTTCACTAGAGAATATTGAATGTAAATAGTGTGAAAGCATTGGGGTTTTTTTTTTTATATTAGACCTGTTTATTGTTTACTTAAATAAATGGGTAACAATTAAATTGATATTTAAGGAACCAGTTTAATTAATCTATGTCAATCTAGTACATAATATAAATAATGACGAGGAGGATATTTTTATAATTTAAAATACTGTATCAATGATCAGGACATTGAACTTGATATAATCAAAATTTAAAGATCAGGGGCCGGTAACAAGAAGCATTCTTATGTCTTACGAACGTCTAAAGGGCGTCTTAAGATTTAAGAATGTAACAAGACCCAACCTCAGACCTATCTTAGAATGATTGACAGCCCTTAATTTTTGGAAAAAGCGCATGATTTAAGAACGAGTCTTACGTCTACCTTAAAGCGATCTTACTAATTCCGGTAACACAAAATCATTCTTAAATTTTGGTCAGTTATTAAGTGCTCTTAAAACAAACTAACCAACTTAGGGGTGTACCAAGAACAATTCGCAATAGCTTCACTTAGTCGTACATTCACTTGTTTATAATAGAATAAGTTGCTTAACAAAAGTAAATGCGTGAACCTTAGAACTTTTTTATTCTAATTATTAATTCATCTTAATATGAAATTATATATCAGTGTTTTCTCGGCCATGTGTGTGGATGTGGTAGTTTCTCTTTATTGTAAATCATTACAATTTTGGCTTGTTGAGAGAAGTGTTAAATTTAAAGCATAAAGTAATTTGTGACTTTTTTTCCTTTTTAAACCAAGAGTTCCAGATGGTGAAGCTGAAATCATCACTTTTTAAATTTTACGGAAGCCATCATGAGTTGGTTGACCGTTTATGGAATATCCATAAATACAGATGATATCGGATATGTTCATTATGTCGTAACTACAGTCCTATTCCCTTTTCACGAATGTGACCTAACGAATTAGACTATTTACCGGTTTCGTATTATAATGAGCAACGCGATGGGCGCCACACGTTGGGCAGGATCTGCTTACCCTTCCGGATCATCTGAATCCATCCGCAGTTTTCAGTGGGTTTCGTGTTGCTATTATACACCTATTTGTGACATTTTTGCCTATTGTGGTCGTTTTGTTCACGCACTGTTATCAATATAATGGAATTTGATAAGACTGTCATAAGTGAGAGGTTTAGCGCTTTCAACCAGGTTCAATCCACCATTTTTTACATTTGAAAATGCCTGTTACAAGTCAAGAATATGATAAGTGTCATCCATTCGTCTGATGTATTTTATCATTTGATTTTGCCTTTGGTTCGGGACTTTCCGTTTTGAATTTTCCTCGGAGTTCAGTATTTTTGTGATTTTATTTTTTGTTCTAGAAGGCTTTCAAAATGTGACAAAAAATATTGTTTTAAGTGAAAAGATATTAGAAGATGTGGTATGAATGCCAATAAGACAACTCTCCATCCAAATAACAATTTATAAAAGTAAACTATTATAGTAGTGATTTGATCGAAATGAAAGTAGGATAGAAAAATAAGCCTACATCATTTATACAAGATTCAAATCCAGTACCATTGGCCTGGAATAATAGGACACCCAAAACGCAAAGCACTGATTGATTGTCCTGAGACAAGCATATTTTATTAAAATAATAATGGTCTATAAGCAGTTAAATTTATTTCATGTTTGAAGCGGTGCAAATTTTTTAATTATCAAAAGAGCATTGTGGCAAAGGGGAAGAATAATGGTGGTCTGACCAGAATTGTTTTCCTTAGGTAATAAATGGGTAGTGGATTGCTATGCGCATTTTATCGTTCATGAAAACGTTTTGATGATTCATTTAGGTGATTCTAAATTCTTTGCGAGGAACCAAAAACGGAAACGTCAGAAAATTATTAAGAACTCGTAACTTGAAAACTATTATGATGCAACTTAAGGGGGAAATAAGACCGATCCACGAGCAACCTGAGGGAGCTTTGATTACACTCTTTGAATGATCTTAGAATGATCGTTATCTTCCCCTCAATTCAATACTTACGACCTCTCTTAATACTATTTCTTGTTACCGGCCCCAGATTTGTTCTTACATTAAGTTTCAAGTAGAAGCATCCTTCGACATTGACAAAGATGATATGAATTTATGTCCAAGTTACCGAAGAGCAAATACAAAGAAAATCTTCGGCAATCCAATAAATATAAATATGACAATAAGTGACAATTTAAAAGCATAGAATTTTATAGATAAGCATAGACAAATTATTTACATCTAATTCGTTAACAAACCTTATTGTGTTATCGTGTGTTCAAAATAAGTACTAATCACTTCGCCAATGTTAGGATCTAAAGCACTCGTGTAATTAACCCAGTATGATATTACTAGTGCAATCATTCCGATACAAAATCACTTGTGTAATCATTCTGGTTCAAAAACACTAGTGTGAACATTCCTTAGATGAAAACTCTCCTTTTTTATATAAATCAGCTATGCAAGTTTCAAATACACTTATCTAATAACTATTAAGCAACATTTTATATATATTTCCCCTTCAAATTTCTTTTTTAAAACCTTACAATGACTGGTGGATGTCTTACACTGGACCCGAATAAAAAACCTAGTGAGTGGATAAAATCACTGGGGATTTTCTTCCTCCGGATAAATTATACTGGCGGAATCAAACCACTGTTACATTAACGTAAGAAGAACAAATTCTTCTTTTTGTAACATCATTTTTAGTCGTAGAAATAAGAAAATGGCGATGTACCATGATTTAGTGCAATATACATTTAATGGAAAATAAATACTGTAAGAAAAAAACAGTTATTCTCAATTTTTACAACAAAACCTCATTAAAAATCTGCCTAAAGTCTGTTTCATTTGTCATGTTTGTAGGTTTTATATTTGCTGATAGTTATTAAATATGAACGTACCTACCTCCGTCTTATTCGTTTACTTCTTATATACATAAGGTTCTTAGAAAAATGTTTACATTTTTAGGTCAATCTCAAAAAGATATTAATTTTGTTTGTATAAGGATTATACGTGGGGAGGGAACAGCGATATTTACAGTCCTAAAACAGTTTCGTAATAAATTCAAAAAGGTTGATGTTTTTCTGAAATTGACTCAATTCTTATATTGTTATAAACTTCAGCTAAAAATGCTAAATATATTTATGAGAAATCTAACACACAAATAAAGCTAATTTTCATTCCCTTAACGAACCCCAGAGATGAAAACGGAAGTGATATGAACTCGACATTGTATGATATACTACTTTGTTTAAATATTCGTTCGATAAAGACACCAGGATGTCTTCTGGATGCAGAATACACTAGTCTACCGACCTTAGTAAGAATTCAATTGTTCAAACTGAGAAAATTGTTATCACTTATTAGATTGCAAAAAAAAAGGAAACTGTAAAAGGAGGAAATCCTTTTTTTTATAACTGAAATGATTTTATTTGGTTAACAACAATTTAGATATTGTTTAATAAACATCCTTTTTAGATTTAAAAGATGTAAGAAAACTTCGTATTCTATTTTTGCTATCCGATATTGTTTTCGTTTATTATTATCACGCTTTTCTTTTATGCACATATAATCTCGTCAGCAGTTCTTTTATTAACAACGGAAAGCTGATTGGCCAAGTGACATTTTATAAAAGACAGACAAAACAACAGGCTATCAGAGCGACAGCTAACCGGATTTTTAACATTAATTTGTGTCCTGGTATTGTTCAATAATTTGCTCCTGAACGATCAAAGAGGAAATCGTCCATATTATTGAACTTGACCACCATTTTATCATCAGTAATAACATATTAAAATTGTTAAAGTATGTTTAGACGGTTCTTGAGTTACAACACGGATACAATTGAAACACCATTTTTCAATATTTAAGAAAAGTAACTCCTGAACGATAAAAGTGAAAACCGTCAATATTGAACTTGACTTCCACTTTGTCATCGATATCAACATAATAAAATTGTTAAAGCTTTGTTAAACGGTTCATGATTACGTCTTCGTCAATATCGAACTTAACTTCTATTTTGTCATCATTCGGTTTATGAGTAAATTCAAGGACACTATTTGACCGGAAGCAAACCAGCCTGATGCCCGCACACCCGTCCGCTGTATACCCCAAACACAATAACCGATTTTTACTGCGTTAAGGTGGCTGGGGACTCTTGATTCAAATCCATAGAACTTTTTAATAATTTATCCAAAGGAACGTTTTCATCATCCCATAAGAAAAAGTATGGGTCACCGAACTTTTATCAAGCTACAGGTTGTACAAAATTGTCATATTTTGTATAGACTATGCATGGAAAATACAATTTTGTGTGATAAAAAGAAAACTACATGATATGAATGTGAAAAGATAGCTTTTATAACATGCTTTCAGATAAGAAAAAGAAAAAATGGGTTAACCGAACTCATTTTCTTACTACATATCAAAAAAGGTAAATTTACAATACTTGCTATTATGAAATAACTTCATCTGAGTTATCTTCCTGATTTAGCAAAATCTAAAATAAATGAATCAAACACATATACGATGTTTTTAAGAAATTGCAGACGTTAGTATGATACAACACATAATTCTCATCAAAATTCTTACACATGAATTACATACCACTCTCACCATGCTCAAAATTTGCACACTACATTAAAGATCTAAACCTACTGTCATCTGCTACCGTAAAATCCAAGATGGTGAAAGACACATGCGCAACCTTAATTAGGTTAAACATGGAATACATGATTAAGCAGTGGTAACAGAATTGAACTTACCAATGGAAACGGCTTGATATTTTTCAATGTTATTTAGAAAAAAATTTGCATGCATGTATAAATATCCGTTTTTCCGTCGATTTGAAAAAAAAATATTTATTAAGCTTGAAATTGAAACATTTTCAACCAGACACCAATAGAGGAAAGATACCAAATGGATCTTTTAACTTAAAATAAAACAAGAATGACATTGCAAATACAAAATCAAAAAATGACTTACGAAAGCTCACAAAGCACAACATAGACAACTAAAGACTGTGCAACACGAACCTCGCCAAACTTCGTGGATGATATCAGATGGACAGATGTTTTGGAATGATAGAGTGTAAAAATAAAAATAAATCGTACCGTATTCCAATGAAAATTTTAAACAGAAAATGTCAATTTTGTTAAGTAAATCCTGCAGATCCTGCACAAGTGAGTCATGTGTTGCTCGTGCAAGTAAACACATCGGTGATAAGTCTATATCGATTGGTCTTATTCGATGAAAAACGCACGGTATCGGGATTCCAACATTTGAACACATTTCTCATATACTAGTAGCAGTTACCATCTAAAGACCACCGGGCGGCCTACATAATGAGTAAAACGTATTAAGTATTGTCAGCTTTAAAATGATCTACCATGTCCAAAGTTAACCAAAAATGATCCAGTAGAACAAGAAAAAAATACAGTCTTATTTATGTGCAAAACATAAACGAAAACCGGTAACGGCTTACAAACGACAACCACTTTATCACGTCTACAAGTTTGTCTATTTTTAAGGTCGATGGCACTGCTGGTGTTGTTTTATTCCGCGTGGGTAAAAATAATCCAGAAGTCAGCACTTCTCTGTTGACATGAATTATCATTGATATGGTCATAATCACAAATTGACTTTTAATTTTTGAAATACTTACGCTTTTTACCTCATGAATAGATTACATGTACCTTAGCTGTATTAAAAAACAAATTTGGTCCTCAATGCTCGTATTTTATTTTGTTTTGTTATCCTTTTATAAGTCAAGCGTCACCGATGAGTGTTCAGTAGACGAAAAGCTTGTACAGCAAATACAAAATTTAAATGTTGGTATCTATTGTGAGCTTATTAACATTTTCACTCTTTTAACAGACTTCGCACAATTAAAAGTAACAATGCATATATGTCATATAAAACTGTTTATTTGTGAGACAGCTTTTTAGATAACATTATTGTTGCCAGCGCGCTCTCTACTGATTGGAGGATAATATATGTATTGGATATCTTGATATCAGATGGAATACATAAAAGAGGGACAAAAAATACCAAAGGGACAGTCAAACTCATAAATCTAAAACAAATTGACAACGTCATGGCTCAAAATGAAAAAAAAAAACAGACAAACAATAGTACACATAATACAACAAAACTAAAGAATAAACATCATGAACCCCACCAAAAACTAGGGGTGATCTCAGGTGCTCCGGAAGGGTAAGCAGATCCTGCTCCTCATGTGGCTACCGTCGTGTTGCTTATGTGATAACAAATCCTGTAAATACTGTGAAAGTACTTTAATTCGTGGGTATCAATTTTCGTGGATTGAGCAATATTTACATGTTCGTGGGTTTTTAAATTCGTGGATTTTAGTTTTCTAAAAAAAATTGCAAAATTAAAGCTTTTAGAAACGAAGGTTACAAAAAGTCTGGATTTGAAGAAATTGCAAAGTAAACATTGACCCGTGTAAATCATAGTGATAACACTTATTAACCCATGATACAGTGATCAACAGATTAAAGACCATCAAAGGTGTTAATTAGGCCATAAACATGTCACCTATTGAAAATTGTTACATAAACAAATGCTTTAAACGTATCTTGAATTGTCAAATAATTCTTATCACAATCAAGCCCAGCATGAAATTATTATTTTCCATATATACGAGAACTATGAGGATATAAAATGAACACTTTATCATACTAGCATATCAATACCGGAAATCTGACTTTCATCGATCAAAAATATTTTTTATGAGCATTAAAGGATCAAAAGTTGTACAGTTTAGGTTATTAAAGATTAAATGGGTATAATCCTGCATGTGCTTGTAGTTCTGTGACTGCTATTAAAGTATTCTCAGATTTGGCGTTAATCAATATATTCTCTAGATCATATCAGTGGTCAAACCTTCCGATGGGGATTTTTCCATGTCTTGATTTGGACAATCATGAATGGCTGTTTTATTTCGTTGGACACTTAAATTCGTGGGTAAAGTCATCCACGAAAACCACGAAAATTGGTACCCCACGAATAAAAGTACTTTCACAGTAGTCTAATTCGGTAGGTCACATTCATGAAAGGGAAGGGGATTGTAGTTACGACGTAAGGAACATATCCGATATCATTTGTCAAACGGTTATTCCATAACGGTTAACCAACTCGTGATGGCGTCCGTAAAATTTACGAATGGATGATGACCTACATAAGAAAATGCCTGTACCAAGTCTGGAATATGACAGGTGTTATCTATTCGTTTGATGTGTTTGAGCTTTGGATTTTGTCATTTGATTAGGAACTTTCCGTTTTGTTCTACAATTCTGCTTTTCGTCTGTTGTCTGCTCTTTGATAAGGATGTTGTCTCTTTGACATATTCCCAATTTCCATTCTCCATTTCATTTGAATGAGCAAAACAATCCGCATCACCATATGTTTTGATTGATAATAGAAATGTGGCTGCACACTTACTCCAAAGTATGATATAGGTAAACTTCTGATTTTTAAGAAATATATTTACAGTCAATGGGAGATGTTTGATACCTTTTTTGTTTGAGCGTCTCTTATGAGTCTTATGTAGAAGAAACGCTCGTCTAGCGTACACATTTTTTATTCTGGTATCTAATTTCAGTTTATTCTTATGATCCCATGTTGACCCTAAGTCGGTATCAAAAAACTAAATATATGACAGGATTTACAACAGTTTTAAGAAGATGTATTCGTAGAAACATCAATAGATATAGGAAGATGTAGTGTGAGTGCCAATGAGACAACTCTCCATCAGATCGAAGCTTATTTAGAATGTAAACATACATATAAAACAAATTAGCTTCCTCTAAGCAAAACCCACATAAAGTAAAAACAATTAAGTGATATGATATCGGCATTCAAATGAAACAGGGAAAAATATAGTTGTTTGTAATTATTTTAAATACAATTAAATAAGCTTGATAAAGATATTGTACACTTAGTTATAGAAAATTATATCTTGATGATAAAGTATACATACAAACTGGACGTAAAAATTGCAGATTGAGAAAGATTTGGATTTTTTTATCTGAACCGTTGAATACAGAAAAAAATATTTACCATCATGGTAATATTCTATTTGCCACTTGGCGATTTTACTTATTTCACACTCTTACCACGGATTGTTTTCTTTGCAAATTATTAACTTTGTCAATTCTCGACAAAGTGGTCTGATACCAATTTATTTTAAGTTGAAAGTGATAAAAAAAGGTTTTAATCATTTGGGTTTTTTTTATAATGAAAGAAAAACTGTAACTGCTTTGTTCACCTTAGCTTACGATTAAATGGAATAAAAAAAATAACTTTTGAAATTCTGGACGAGAAAAAAGGAGCGGGAGGATTTTTTCGGATTGATAATTTATTTACTTCGTTTCCGAAAGGAAGAAACTAATTAAGTAATCTCTAATTACCGAGCCAAAAAAAAAAACAGCGAAAAAAAAGCGGCCTGTTCTGTATACCAAACATTAACAAAAAACAAGTATACAAAATAATAAATCGAAAAACAAAGTATAGCAACAATCAGATTGATGTAAAAGGAAATCGATTGATTTCAAAACCAGACTAATTTACATAATAAATCACTTCGAAAATTAAATGGATTAAAGTTCATAGAAATCGCATATGTTGATCCAATGCTACACGCTATCATATGATATACAGCAAAAAATGATTATAGAAATATATTTTCTTATCCTTACGAGATTTATATAGTCTCATTCATTACTACAACATAGTCGTTGACATGATGACCTAAAGTCCGTATCAAAAATCAAATATATTATAGGATTTACAACAGTATTGAGAAGATGTCCTCTATAAAAACATAAAGCTACGACGTATTCCGGATCCGTCAAATTGTCCCAGAAATTAGCTATAACAGATTCTATGATCATCAGTGCAATTCTAGGAAGATAAGAAATACAAAATAGTATTGTTATAAGGAAGAACATAACAGAGAATCGATGTTTGTGCGTGAAACGGGAGATATTTCTAAAAAATTTCGATTTTCGTCTTGTTTGGATTACAAACGGAACAGTAGAGTTTTTCCGCTTAATAACTGGTCCTCCTTGCATGGTGCCTTGTTGATTGTTTATCGTCGTTGAATCAATCTGTGTGGTGTTGGGTTCAAATTTGTCGACAGAGTAATCATCATCTGTAATATTTGATATCTCTGTTTGAATTGTATTTCCTGAATTATGTTGTTCATTGTCGTCTAAAGAGTGTTTATTTGGTCTTTTGAAACTTCTCTTCCTGAACGATTCATGTTTGAATATTGTACGAAGTATCAATGAATATAATATGATGACTGCAAAAATCCCAGACAAACACATCAATAGTAATATAACGGAATAACTAAACAGAAAAGTTTGATTCACATTTGGCACAGCTCCGCAATTGTATCCCGTAATTGTTCTGTTTTCGTTTTTCAATAGAAGCTCATCTTTGCCGTACAAAACCAAACAGGGTACTGATATAACTGTTGATCCAATCAAGATTGATATAATAGTCATTCGTTTACTGCGCAGGCTCATGGAAGAATTTACTAGTCGACTGACCTTGATATACCGTTGCACAGCAATTGCCAATAGCAACAGAGCCGAGCTAAAGGAAATTGATTGATGTAAAAACCAGACTAATTTACATATTAAATCACTTCGAAAATTAAAAGGATTAAAGTTCATAGAAATCGCATATGTTGCTCCAATGAAACAAGCTATCATATCAACCAAAGATAAACATGGAATGAAATATCTATCATCCGATTTTGATTTAAGTTTAAATCTATAAACGAACAAAACCAGACCATTACCTACGACACCAGTGATTAGAAACACAAATGCAATTACAGTGTTTGGTATCAATAATTGAACCTTAGCATTGTTTAGTTCTTCCAGATATGTGTTGCTGTGACTTTCGTTTGACATCATCTTTTTTTTAATTTCTGGATTCTAAAATTATAAAGTACATAGTATATTTCATCAAGCAAGCTTTGGTGTCAATTACTTCAGTGTGTTATATTTTTGTAAACATACAAAAACGAATGCCCAATTTTAAACCATTTGAATGTATTAATCTGTATATTACTCGATCTTTATCATATTAGCATTGAAAACAAACATACAAAATTTTGAAAAAAATCTAAATCAAGGAATGTATCTCCCTCTTGCTAAGCTCTGATTCTGTACCAGGCTGTGGCTATTCTCTTTTGTTCTTTTTTTTTGGTTCATAGATCTTCAGATTTTTAATAAACTTTGGATTTTCAAATATATTGAAATGGGGCACCTCTGAAGAGACATTAAATGTAGAAATAAGAATTTGGTGCAGAAACATTGGTACTGTTTATATTATTATACCGGTAATTAAAATTCTGAGAAAACAATTCAGAACTCTTCTTGTTGCTACATGATTTGACGTATATAATACGCTTTTAAGAAAATATTTTTGTAAAAAAATTTAACAACAAACATAATTAAACACCCGCTTAAGTCTATTTCATTTTGGTAGATTTATGTCTGATGCCGATTATAAAATATGTACGTACCTTCCTCCTAACCATTCGTTCTCTTCTTAAGGTTCTGAAAAAAAGCTTATAAACAATATTCGGTCATCTCAGAAAGATATTATTTCTGTTTTTATGGGAATTATAAACTGGGGAACCACAATGTTAACCGAGACTTACAACAGTTTCGTAATGAATACAAAAAGGTGATATTTTCTGACACTGACTTAATACTAATATTGATTTATACTACAATTAAATTAGGCTAAACATATATTTATCAAAATTTAAATACACAAAGTACCTCCTTAATTTGAACCCCACAAAGAGGAGAAAATGGAGTATAGGACATCGGTCTTAAAATGAAACAGGGAAGAATATTTTTCTTTGTAATTTTTTAAAGACAATTAAATTAGCTTTACAAAGATATTGTACACTTAGTTATTGAAATTAATATCTTTATGATAAAGTATACATACAAATTTGCGACAAAAGTGCACGGACCATTAATTTGTTACTATGTTCGTTCGATAAAGACAACAGGACGTGTTCTAGTTATAGTATACAATAGTCTGTTATTATACATCCCGTCAATGTGTTATTGTGCTAAGGTTATGTATTGTATTCTCGTCTTTAATTATTGCGTGAGTCCCCATTCTATATGCCTTTTTGTGCTTCCTTGTTACATATTTGTTTGTTTATATACTGATTAAGATTATAACACAATGTTGAATGCTGTACCCTATGTTTGACATACTTACCTACTATGTCAGATGGTTTTATTCACACATCGTTGTCAATATCATCGAATTTTATGCGACTATCATCCAAGTGAGAGGTTAACCTAGCTATAAAACCATATTTTATCCAATATTTTTCATAAGAACATGCTTGTACACAATTTCATGCGTGTGATTTTTTATATTGTCATTTGGTTAAGCACTTTTCAGTTTTGAATTTTTCTCGGAGTTCAGTATTTTTGTAATTTTAATTTCTACTGAGCCTGACATAGAAAAGCCTTTTTTGTCTATCCTTTCACTCAACTGCTATATATCTTGAAACATATGGAATTTTGGTCACAAATTAGATAACAGTAAACGATAATGTTAAGACATGACATCTCTATATAACTGAAATGATTTTATTTTTTAACAATAAATCTAATTTAGTTTGATAAACCTCCTCTTTAAATCGAAAAGAAATAAGAAAACTTCCATTTTCTATCCTTTACTAAACCAAATTAGTTTATATGAACATAAAGATTGTTTTTATGTTTCATATACATTTTCTGTTTCACGCTCCGTATTTTTACACATCCGTACAACCTATCGGTCCAAAAACTAGTATAGGTTTTTTTTTGGTCAACAAAGATTTGAGCCTCGAACATTTCAATTCAACTTAATCAAAAAAACGAGCTGAAATTCATAGCATTTGTTTATTATTTGATAGAGAAATGACTGCGGTTTCATAAAAGATACCACTCTCATGAATATAAGATCTTCATTATACCACATTTTGAGAATTTTGTGACAATTTGACCAACCCTTTTGCAGTTGTTGTTTTCTATTAAATTTATATTGTTTCCATGGTAACACCAACAAGGAATACATTTCACAATTTTAACTACTGAAAATCAAATCTATAACAGTGCACATACATGTTCATAACATAAACACTAAGCCTTATCTGTAAGAAAGCAAGGGAAAAAAGGTGATTTAAAATTATGAGTGCCAATTTTAAGTTTTTTCTTAACTGTGTATTACTTCATATGACTTGAACATTGTATTTCTGAAAATTATGTTGTGTGTGAGTAAGGTACATTTCCCATTGATGACAAGCATCAGACATAAAAGATGAATTTCTCTTTAATTGTAGGCATGCTTGCATCTTAAACAATCAGGTATCTGCGTACATTACTGAAGTCATTCCTTTGAAAATTTTATTGACGCCATCATAACATGGTTAACGGTTATAAAACATTTGGTTTTGCAGATGACGACGGATATGTTCCTACTGTCGTAAATGCGATGGCCTTCAATTGACATCACCGAATGCACTTTATCAACGAATTTGTATTCATATGGGAAACGCAACTGGTAACACCGGAGCAATTGGGATCATCCTTTTTAGTGGGGTTCATGCTTCTAATTTTTTAGTTGTATGACTTGAATTTTTGTCGACTGTTTCTTTGTTTTATCGTTGTTTTTAGTTTTTGCAATGTCGTTGCCGTTTTGTCTTCTTTGTACAAATATGTAAATCCCTTTGGCATCTTCAGTCTATCATTTTAGATTAACTAGTTCTATCTGATCTATACCTAGTAACTTTTCTTTTAGGATGTACAAGTAATCGGCTACGACCACTTGTATTTTTGTCCATCTAATTTTACCTATATTTTATAGTTCGTTCTAATGCTTACTCATATACCACTGTTCAAGGTTAGGGGAGGGTCGAAATCCCGCGAACATGTTTAAACCCGCCACATTCTGTATGTATGTTCCTGTCCCAAGTCAGGAGCATGTAATTCAGTTGTTGTCGTTTGTGTATGTGTTACAGATTTGATATTCGTTCATTTTTTGTACATAAACTGAGGCCGTTAGTTTTCTCGTTTGAATTGTTTTACATTTGCATTATTTCGGGACCTTTTATAGCCGACTATGCGGTATAGGCTTTGCTCATTGTTGACGGCCGAATGGTGACCTATAGTTATTAATTGCTATGTCATTTTGGTCTCTTGTAGAGAGTTACTCATTGGCAATCATACCACAGCTCCTTTTTTTTATAGTTAAACTGTGTGTTTACTTTCTTCTATTTTATTTGTTTTGTTTAGAAATGTGTAGACTCAAAACAAATGTTCTCCAATTTATTGACAATAAAACAAGACAACTATCGACCATATGAGGGAGAAAAATGCATTCTTGTCATTTTACCAAATTATTAATTCTAAATGAGTTTATAAAAAATTTTGGCGGCATTTAATCCAATAAAGTGAAATTCGTTGCCGGATTAGGCTTTATTTTAAATGATAAAAGTGGTGGAATTCGCCACACGACTGGAAAGAAAACAGCATACGTTTAGACAATTAAAGACTGGAGTATTTGTTTGCAACTTCCTGGATTAAAGAATACATCATAACTAGCCATACTGTTATAGTTTATTTACAACCCCCTGGACTAAAGTGTATAGCATCTAAAGCTATATCTCCACTAACACCACTTCCGCGAACTGCTTCAAATATGATCTGCAAATAAAAATTAGAATTAGAAACTGTATAAAAAATAATTTAATGATATATTTATTGTGGTTTCAAATCAAAGTAATGTTACATTTCTGTAAATAATGGACGCTACAAAAATATCGCATTCTGAATGAGTTCGTTATAATCTACTACAGCAAATACATGAATCGCATTACTTACATAGGAGGCAGATAATACCACGTGGACGTTTAAAACTTATAAATTGAGAAAAAAAATTAAAAAGCCAATATCATGACAAAATGCAAAAACGACGAGAAGACGAACACATCTATAAGATACTACATTGAAACGATTGAGCAAATCGAACCCATACCAAAGACCGCGTTCAAACGCATGTGCTCCGAAAGGGCTAGCAGATCCTGCTCCACACCTCGTATGTTTGTCTAGATACTAAATTATTGCATTTTTACATTTAGGAAACTTCGTTTTGATGTATTTATTAACAAACTATTTGTCTAACATCAACAGTCGTACGCACAATTTCGTGCTAACCAATATACAAATCTGTGTCAAAAACTAGGGAGTAAAACTACAAGTTTGAGACAAATCAAAAAGCGACTAAACATTATAGACGTATTTGAACTCTAAACACCTTACACTGCAAATGTGTACAACGCAATGAAACTACTGTCGGACCTGAAGATCTTTTAAGTAATAAAGTTTTTTTTTAAATGAAAAACGCTTTATAGATTTCGTGCGTTCAAAGCGTTTTTAGTTTTTTCACTTTACCATGTTTACTTTAGTCAGGAATATGACACAGTTTTTTTCACTAATTACGTTGGTTGATATAGTCAAGAGCTTGGTTACACCATTTATGGAAGTTTTTTAGTTGAACTTTCGTAACCAAAACAGGGGATGTATCAGTACTAGTTATATGACTAAAAGGAGCCGGAACGGAATTACTCCCTTTTACAAAAAAAGTTGTTTTCAAAACTCAATAAAATATATAGTATTCAAACAGAATTCCAAATTTAAAAGTGTATCCCTCCTTTTAAAAGTGTAAACCCTTTGGTTCCTTGTGCAGTTTTCAGCTCTTTGGTCGGCTTGTTGTCTCTTTGAAACATTTCCCGTTCAATTCTAAATTTAACTTACACGTTTGTCCACAGCGCCATCTACTTCTAGTGATAATGTATTCCACATATCTCCATGACTACCAGTTTGTGTCCACAACTTCTGATCCCCATGGTAAATATTAAGAGATCCTACAGCTGTACCGTACATATGGTAGCTAAACTTTAAACACCTTAGGCATGCTAAAATAAATATGTATACGCACATCACCTCGTGTATATTTTCAATGTCGACGCAGTTTATAAAAAATGAATCCACACTTTATAAATTGCATGTTTCGGACGCGCAGTTCTGGATTTACCGGCTTCACCAGAATCGCTCGAATATGAATTTTAGAAAGCCAAGATTGAATTAGAAACGAAACATTTTAAGGTCTATTACTAAAAAATACCTGAAATCAAAATAATAGAAAATTCCATCAAACTGTATAATTTACACGACATTTTTAAATCATTGTCTGAGGAATTATGGGTAATTTTTTTTTAATTTAGAGAACTTCTATGTAAATGTTTTAGTGAATGAGATCAGATATGAATTTGTTTGTAATACGAGTATTAGTCCGTTTCAATAAAAGTTTTTCTTAAACATTGGTGTAAAATGGAATAGAAATAAATTAGTCTACATCAGGTTGGAGCTTAGATTATTTTATGAAAGTAATTCATTCACATAAACATAGAACTTACACTTGAAAGCAAAATGTATGTCCTTCAAGGTTACGGGTACCTAACTTCATGATTTCACAAACTTTTATGAAACTTTGCATGCAATTAGGTCAGGAAGATCTGCTTATGAATATTGTAAAAAGTTTAATTTTTCTGTGATGAAAAAAAATCTTTTCAATTCCTTCGAGGTACACTTTTGAAAAGATTCTTTTGATCTTTAAAGTTAGAAATATTTGAAACTTACTTGACAACGATTGGCTAGATATCAACCTAGCAATGTTATTTTCCTGGACCGGAGGAGATGCCTCTATATACAGATAATACGTCCCTTCAAAGGCCGATGACGGACCTGTATATTTACTTGGTGTTGTACCCTGTTTTATAACATATATTTGAAGTTATTATAAATTAGAAGATGTGGTATGAGTGTAAATGAGACAACTCTCAATCCTATTCACAATGTGTAAAAAGTAAACAATCATACGTCAAATTACAACCTTCAACACTGTGTGTTTTTGCTCTCATCGAACAGCGAGCTACAAAGGCTCTTCCCTACACCCATTTGTTATTTATAAATAAGATATTAAATTTAAATCTTTTTTTCTATTTGTATTTTTTTTTGTCAACGACATCTCATGTTATCAGTTATTTACAAATATCATTGTTAACAATTTTTTTTCACACGTAATCGAATTGTTGGTTCAGAGGTCAGGGGAAATTTACAGATGCTATCGGAACAAGGAACTGAAGAGTGAAGGATGTTATTATGTATTGGAATTTTTATAGTTATGGCTAATGTTCCGGAGGAGTGTCGATAGAAATTCATAAAAAAATTAAAGGCATATAATTATATACGCATTGATGGTCTAACAGAGGGGTTCCAACACTTGCCCCCCCCCCCCCCCCTCCAAAAAAAACCACCCTCTTCTCTCCCTCAGATCGCTGGGTAGATAAAGGAATATGTGACATGAGTGCCAATGAAACAAATCTCCATTAAAGTCACAATTTGTAAAAGTAAACCATTATAGGTCAAAGTACGACCTTCATCACTGAGCCTCAAAGTGCTCACACCGAACAGCAAGAGAAAAAAGTAAAATCACAAAAATACTGAACTTAGAGGAACATCAATTCGGAAAGTCCATAATCACATGGCAAAATCAAATAACAAAACGCATCAAAAACGAATGGACAAGAACTGTCATAATCCTGACTTGGTACAGGCATTTTCAAATGTAGAAAATGGTGGATTAAACCTGGTTCTATAGCGCTAACCCTCTCTCTTTGATGACAGTCTAATCAAATTCCGTTATATTTACATTGATGCGTTAGCTAAACAGACACAAAAATAAAATAGTCAAAATATGGGTACATCAGTCATCATCGTATAACAATTTTAAAATGAACATTTTTACAAAACACAAAAATCTATCTCTACAAACACATTCGTTGATTTGTGTGTCTGACGTCAGAAAATTTTATACGTCACATAAATTTGTCGTTCAATGTGATGACCTGTTCAATTTATAGTATAATTCATATATTAATAAACATTCATTTTGACTATATACCGTATTTCTAGTCCAGTTGAAATTATCAGATAAATCATTTTGTAGAAAACATCCGTCTTCATGTTCTTCGAATGTGCAGCTGTAGTACTGTGCTCCTTAAAATGTATAAACAATAATACTAAATTATTATCATTGCAAAATTAGAACAGAAACAAAACACTGTTTTATAAAATTGTTTTAGAAAAAAACCTACGTATACGTAGATACAATTGACAGTATACTTCTAAAGAATAGTCTTTTCCTTTTTTTTTAGAAAATATAAAACATTAACTATAACGTGTTATTGTATTCTTTTATCAACTATCCACAAGAAACCAAATGACAAAGCAACTAACAACTATTGGTTGTTTAGTCTATTTTGGTGGTATCAATTTGCTGTGGCTCTGTACTTATTCATCTCGTTATTGTGTCATTGTTCTATGATAATTTTGGTATTCTCGTCTTTCTGTTTTGCTAATATGTTTTGTCTGTATGCCTGTTTGTGTTTCTTTCTTACATGTGACGTGGCTCTGTACTTGTGCATCCCGTCACTGTGTTATCATTCCATAATATTTTTTTTTGATTGTCTATCATTGTTTCTGATATGCTTGGTCTATGTGCCTTTTTATTTTGTGTTCCTTTCTTACATATGGCGTGGCTCTGTCTATATACATCCTGTCATTTTGTGGCACAATTTTGGCTGCTGTGTCCCTGTTGCTAACCTTTATGCCTCTTACGGCTGGTTTTTTTTGTTAGTACATTCTTGCCACTAATAAAAAGTGGCCGCCACGAAATAGCCATAATGTGGCGCATAAAAGTGGTGTTAAAACACTTACAAGCAATCAATCGTACATCGTTGCCAATGTAGTGGAATTGGGGTATATTGACGATTTGTTTTAACCTGTATCGCTAAGTGCAATGTTGTCCGACAAATATTCTATGAGTAAGACAAAACCCTTACGTTTGATAAGTATTGGCCATTCGCTGGAAATCCGCCTTTGCACAGCATTTAAACTAAATATCACTTTAGATACAAGCAAGTTCGACCATTATATATATATAAGATCCCGATAAAATTGTTTCCTGTTCGGTTTGAAGAATCTTACCGTATTGACAATATTTCTCACACGCTTCCCCGAAGTACTGGTAGCGACACGCACATGTAGAGGTGTTTGATGAGAATAGGCATGAACCTCCATTCAGACAGCGGACCTCAGGTCTATCGCAAGGTGTATCTATTATTGAAATTGGAAAACAAAAAGTTTAATTCATTGTTATTATTTATAGCTAAAATAGTATACCATTATTTGACTGCTAGTTGAATATATCAATCAAAAAAGACAACAACATAAATTAAGGACAAACTGTCACATGTCTAGGGGAAGGTTTTGGCTTCAGCAAAATACTTTTACCACGCCGTATTCTATATGAGCCTATCACAAGTCATATTTTTTTTTGCGTTAATTGTTTTGTTACAAACATGATCTATCAGGCTGTTTGTTTTTTCTCAATTGAATTGTTTCATATCTTTCATATCGTGCATTTTATAACAGATCTATGGTATGAATATTTTCGCATTGTTGAAGGCTGTACCGGTTACTTATAATTGCTAACATCCACGTTACGTGAACTTTGGTGAATAGTGGTCTCATTTGCAATGATACCACATCTCCTTATTTGTCGATATACATACTGACATGAGTTAGTCTGATATGTTAATTTATTATTGTGGTTCATTTATAGGTTTCGAAATTAACATGGCAGTCTTTTTTCGCTGAACTAGTAGATATATTATTGTCCAGGAGCCAGCTGAAGCTCGCCTCCGTGTGAGAAATTTTCTAGCTCTCACATTTTGGGGGGCTCAGCTGTTTTTCTACCATTTGGTCGGGGTGTTTTCTCCTTTGACACATTTCTCGTTTCCATTCTAAATTTTATTTTAAAAAGATCTCCAATATCTTACGTTCACAGTATTTTCCGCTCGTACCATCAGGACAGGAGCAGTTAAATTTCCCGTCGACGGAATAACAAATTCCGCCATTTTTACATGTGACGTTCGAACAAGGTGTTCCTAAAAATTAAAAAAACAAAAACTTTTTAACCAATATTTTGATGCTTTTATTTAGGATATTTGAACGTTCACTGACACATATCAAAATGCATCATTGTTAAAATTATTATACATATTCTAACATCAAATAGTCGTGTTTTCTAAGCGATGTTATGAATATTTTTCGATGCTTGCTTTTTTTCGCATAAAAAGGCATTGTTCGTGAAAAAAATATATTACATTTTTGAAAGTGTTGTGCCTTTTTTTAACATATTTTGAGCTTGGTAGAGACGTTTTTTTAAATATGAGATATATAAGTTTTATATAAAAGGGATGATATTCATCAGACATCGCGGCATAACTCTGATTTTAATAGCTTTGTTGTACTATCGTTTGCTGTTCTTCCTGTCACATGTAACAATTTAAAAAAAAATAATGAAGTCTTTGGATATTGCCGTCAATGATTCTATTTCTCTGAACTTAATTGTATTTAAAAAAACATGTAACTCCCTCGGGTATACTTACCATTCCCTGAGTACCTGATACCTGTTTTAGAGGGGTACGTGTTGCTTAGTCTTTCAATTAATTTTCTATGTTATTATTTGTCTGTTGGTCTTTTTCTTTTTTAACCATGGCGCTGTCTTGTCAGTTTATTTTCGACTTAGGAGTTTGAATGTCCCTCTGGTATCTTTCGCCTCTGTTTGACCATACATAAATAAGTAAATATGGTATGTTTGCTAGTGAGATAACTAAAGAACTATCCATCAAAAAACAAAGAACATGGATAGACAATACATGTCTTATTTTAAAAATAGCAGACGATACAATCTGTTCAGAATATGCTATATATTCAGTGATACTCCTTATACTTTAAAGTGTTTTGCTTCCACAACGTTTTAATCTTTAGCGTGGCAACTTAAGAATATTCGGAAAACACCCGTACTGTGCACTTGATTTTATATATTTTCGCGCCAGTATTCATTTAACCAATTATATGTTACCTTCACAGTGTGATCCATAAAACCCCGGAGGACACAAACATTCTCCAACAGAACCATTTATTACACAGAAACCTCCATTATAGCAAATAATATTACTGCATACCATATCTGTAAAAAAAAAAAAGAGTACAGAACTTTTCTATAGCGTGTCAAAACAAAACAAAATTACATGTGTATTTCACATACAGCTATTTTACTGCTATGATGTTGACAAAGCTAAGAAATTTAAGAATTGTCCATTCAATCTGATTCTTTGTCTTGACTCAATGATCAAGGTAATGACAATAATGTTGCTGTTATCATCATTTTGCGTTTAGTATAGATTCTTATATGTATCGAAAACCAATTTTACTAAAAGGTTTCTTTTGTTTTTCTATATGGTTAATTTTCAGTCTACCAAAGACCAGGTCACACATTTAAACAATTAGAGAGGACGGATATAAAGATACTTTATTGGATAAATCTCACAATTAATCTTTACTTTAGAGAAATATAATAGTTGTGTGCTCATTGTGACAGAGTCGAAAATATTTAATCATTAATGGTACGAATTAAATGAGTCAAGAAAAACGCCTTTTAAAATTATACATGTGTAGGACTCTAAAGTGCGATGGGGCGCTAAAATACGATGGTCTACTCTAAAGTGCGATGCTTCCATACGCTTAAGTCCGATTCTCCGCGAAAATATAGACGTTAGAAACGTAGTTTGATAATAACGTCGGTAAAATAGAGATGCAAGTTTTTTTGCGTGAATTATAAATGTTTGCTATTTACATTAGTTTGTTCTGTACATTGCAGGAAAATAAAACATGTACTAGTATTACGCTACGAAAAAGTAAAAAAAGCTCGACGAACATTGCATTTCTTTCGCATTCAAATTAAAGCTTATACAAATGAATGTTGCATATTCCGACAATGAACGATTTTTGTATTTGATATTTACAATGACGACTTTGATGAGTGAGGTTGTCACATTAGTGTGAATGGCAATCTACATTAATTATCCAAATATTCAATACGCTCCGAATCGTTAAAAATCATTTTACATGAAATATAATATTTTGCGACACATAAATAACCTTTTTAGCGATTCATACTTGGTCGGTCTTCTCAATTTTAAGCCTACCGGTAAATAATAAAATCCATCACATATGTTATACCTTAGCATACTATATTTTGCAAAAAGACTATGTTTAACCTCAATGTTTTAATCCCTCGAATCTTACCCTGTAGGTCTAATCGCACTTTAGCGTGATATACTATCGTACTTTAGCGAAAACAAACAACCACACACTTAATCGAGAGACACCATCGTACTTAAAAAATAGCGCAGACCATCACACTTTAGCGTGACCATCGCACTTTAGAGTACCATCGAACTTTAGAGACCTACATATATACAACAAGAATATGTCCATAGTACACGTGCACCGTGAAATTGGAATTAAAACTATTATTAGCATTTAAATTACAAAGATCATTTCATAGGGAACATGTGTACTCAGTTTCAAGTTGTACAGACTTCAACTTCATCAAAAACTACCTTGACCAAAATTTTTTACCTGAAACGGACAGACGACCGAGCAAACGAACGGAAGAACATACCAGAACACATAATGCCGCTCAACTATCGTAGGTGGGGTATACAAACTCTTCGTAATGTGGCTACTGTAACAATTTAGACTACTTACGTTCGCATACCCTTCCATAATAACCTTTCATGCATTGACATTTAAAGTTGATCTCGGTTTCAGAACAAGTTCCATTGTTGGCGCATACACCATATTCACAAATACTTTTAACTTCAATTCCTATTTCTAAATACATGAAAAAATAGCTTGTCACACAAGTATATAGTTTCATACTATTAAACACAACATGTTTAAACTTGTAACCTGTTCCAAGTCAGATACATGTAACTCGGTGGGTTAATTTTTTTTAATGTACACGTATATCATATTTAATTTGTTTTGCTTATTATTTTTGTACAAAAAATCAGGCCGTAAGTTTTCTCGTTTAAATTGCTTCAAATTTGTCATTTCGCAGCCATTTATACCTTACTATGAAGTATGTTTTGCTCATTGTTGGAGCAGTACAGTTACCTATATTGTACATTATTGCGTCCGTTGGTCACACCATTACATCTCGGTCATTTATATCAAAATACTGTGAAATCATTTTCTTTGGTGGGTACACGTTTCTTATATAGGGTATGAGTATTTCGTTGGAGTTGTTGTTCCCGGGTAACCACGAAATCCATGTAATTGGTATCATGCGAAATATAATGAATCTACAGTAACTTTGTTTTAATCTTTATAGAGAGACAGAAGATATCAAAGGTGAAATCGAAATTCGAAGAGAGACAGACAACAAATTATATCAAAACACGACAAATCATATCAAAACACGACAAACAGCTGTTTTGATAGCGATCCAAAACATAGCATACAGACTATAGACAAGCAATACAAACCCAACATAAGTAGATAAAGAAAATGGGGTATAAGTGCCAACGAAACAACTCCAGCGCGGATCCAGAAGGGGGGGGGGGTGTTCCGGGGTTGGAACCCCCTTTTTTTGACAATCAATGCATTTGAATAGAGACATTAATTGAACCACCCCCCCCTTTTTCCTGGGTTAGGAACACCCTTTTTAAAATGCTGGATCCGCCCCTGAACTCTCCAATCAAGTCACAATTTGTAAAGTAAACCATTATATGTCAAAGTACGACTTCAACATGAGCCTTGGCTCACACCAAACATAAGCTAATAAAGGACCTCAAAAATGTCTAGTGTAAAACCTTTCAAACGGGAAAACCAACGGTTGTGTGAACAATTATAGTGAAAACGGCATCTCGTTGTTTTTCATATGAGACACGTTAAAACATGTCCCGTCTATATCAAATATCTGCTAGTGAAAACACTTAATTTAAAGATAAGGAATTAAATATAAAATCGGCAAAAAGAATGACAATATCCAATCCAATAAATGTATTATGGATAATAATATGAATTTCTTACCTCTATTTTTATGTTGTATTATAGGACATTTATAAGAGATTTCTTACCTCCATCGTTATCTGTTTGACTTCTGTAGAACAGAGATCAAAATAATGATGATGATAGATAAAATTATAGATAGAACTGTCAATACAGCAAAAGACAGTTTCCACCGATCTGTAACTATTTTGAGCATATATCTGTAGCAGTGATTTTTTTGAGACGATCAAGTTTTGAGTTTGATTCATGAAGTTGTTTCATCTTTGAACACAAGTTCGTCTATACGACTTCCGTTTTGGGTACTTCCGTTTTGAGACTTCGGTTGCTTGTTTTCGTTTTCATTTGCACATACTGAGTTTTCATAAGCTACGGGATTTGTGTAAGCATATTTCCCTTCTCTCGAGTCAGGATATGATGTTGATACTCCTTTTCAAGTCATTTTCCTTGCTGTACAACTCAACTCTCTCATTTCTTCCTAGTGCGTCTTCCTGATACAACATTTTCTCTATTCACAGAATTAATTCCGACATTAATATCACTTAAATAAATATTATTCGGTTTAGCACTCATAGTTCCTGTCAGTTAAAAACAAAACATAAAAACTTCCAAGGGTGAAGCATATAGGGTTTATAATTGTTTTTCTGTAAATAGATAATTACAATTCATGGTGTATTTGTTTGCCAAAGAACACCTTTAATATTTAAGAGACATTTTCTGAATAACGTTTTCAATAGACAAATAAATTTGTTTACATTTTTAATATCACATGTATAATTCTTATTATCATTCAAGAAACCCACTGTGAGCCTCAAATAAAAAGAAATAAATAATTTAAATTCAATCACCTACATAGACAATGGATGATTAAATGATTGAGATGCGCAGTGACCTGGGCTACTGTCGTGGATTGTCATCAACCGCCCATGTCGTTAATTAATGCACACTAACATCAGATATAGTCGACAATACATAGGCATTTAATTCAAATATTAAATATGAGTGTTCTTCAATGGATAAACCATGTCTATTCTTTATATTTATGACAGATCCCATTTAGATAACGCATGCGTTGTTTGTCTTCTGAAAAGATATATCTTATATGTCAGTAACAATGTCCTTGCGAAATGGATGAATAATATACATTCTATGCGAGTTTATACTAATATATACGTATGCTCGTCGATTGATTGGTTATTGTTTGCTTATCGTCCAGTGGCAAACATTTCATGCATTTTCAAGACGAGAAAAACAATCATAAAACTGATAAAACTTTTTAAATCGATTAGAATTTGGAATGTCTGTGGAAAAAAAGTGAGGGTGTTATGTTTAGATGAATGCTTTTTTACAAATAAATACATAAAGGTTGGTAAGTCTCCACAATAAAAAAAAAACTCTGACCTTCGTTAATCTTGATGGTTTTTTTTTTAATTTAAGAGTCTATTTTCTCTAAACTAATATACATTTTTGTTTACAGCCCAGCTGAAGCCCATCTTCGGAAGTGGGGTTCTCTCGCTTTGTAGAAGACTCATTGACTCATCGTAATCTTTTACGGTTGCGAAGAGTTTGTAGACACAAGGAAAACAGTTGTGGGGAGATAACTCCTACAAAAATGTATTCGGTTACGCAGGTAAATTTCAAAAGCGCATAAACCTGTTCGATATCATATACCAAATATCTAAGCGACATATTGCGAAACAAATGTTTATCGCAAGAACAAAATTTGGCGGAAAAAAAATAATCATAAGAAAAACAATAGGCTCTTTCACAGAAAGTGAGAAAGACCTAATGACGTAAAATTATGCTCAAATGAAGCCGATAAATATAAAATCTTTACAGTTCAGCCAAACATGTCGTTACGCCAAATTTTGCCTGATTTTTTTTCTTTCTTAATTTTCTATTGTTTGGATAAATTCAGGCAAAGTTTATGTTACTTGTTTTGGACTGTAAGAAATGACATGTTTCTAAAGGTCCTACAAGTCAAATTTATATTTTCTTTTTCTGTGTCACACAATCCCAAAACTTACACCAGAATGGACTGAAAACACGAAAAGGAAATGTTCAAATTAGATTTTCGTGTTGCATGTGTGTGTCTCTTTTTCCCTTCGTCAGATCATATTGGGGACATCTTGTCAAATGTGTCAGATTCGTCTTACCTTTGTGATTATCGGTGCCATCTAGCATTTTTTACTACACGAATACAAGACGACGTCAACAGAAAGGATCCAGTTTGTCTTAGGAAGCCAACACGACCACTTAACGCCAACGAAATGCCGTCATGAGATCGTTAAATTATAATAAGATGACATAGAGATTGGACCACGTTGTCGGCAAAGACAGACGAATTTGAATTGGTTTCAAAAGTATTTAGCTTTGCTGAATAACTCTTATTCGGGTATCGTACTTGCTTTGGTTGTTAATTGGCTGTCAGGAAAGTTCGGGCCATCTTCGCGTGAAATTAAGAATTGTATATGCGATCCGTTTGGTTTCGATTACAGACAATTAGAATTGACTAATAAAGCATTGTGAAATACATTAAATAACAATATTATTAAGTATAAAATTACCTGCAGTTAGATTTTTTGTATTCAAATGTATAGACGATTGTTGCATTTCATGTATTATGAACTTTTTTTTTTAAGGTTGATTTTTAATTTACAAAATTTATAAAAAAAAAAAAAAAGAAATTGTGTGTTTTTCAAATCATTTATTCCAACTCATTCACATTTATTTTATATTTTATTTGTAAGAAACTAAGAAAGTAACGACTAAAATACATGGTTCATCAAAATTTGTTGAGGGAACTAAATTTTACCAGCAGTGGTAGCTTTTCGTACTATACATGCACTGTACGAGTCACCTTGGTAAAATGCAAAACTTAAACAATCGAAAACTTGTGATGCTTAAATGGCTCATTGTTTATTTCATTTCTATATCGGATGAATGTTTTGTCTAGACCTTTTGGTTGCTGGTCGAAACAGAAAAAACCAACCAAGAACGGCTGCTCCTAATACCACTACCATCCCACAAACACATACGATTATAATTATTGTCGTCACTTCGATTTTGTTCTTTGCTACCTGTAATGATAAAATGTGATTAACTGCCAGACAAAATTCATTTTCGTTTTTTTGGCTCACCTGGCCTGATCCGTCGTTAACATTTACAAAAACTTCTCCTTTGAAACTTCTAAGTCAAACCTTGCCACAATCTAGTTTTAAAATGTGTCTGATTACCCGGCCCGCCAACCAAATTGGCGGCAGGGCTAAATATAGAATTTAGGAGTAAAATGTTGATTTTGGTTCATATCATTGAAACCAAAGCATTAGGAGCAAATCTTCCAATGTAAAAATGTTTATTAGGTGAAGATCTTTCTGTCCTGACATTTTCAGACAAGTCAGACATCCTGTTGTTGGGTTGCTGCGCCTGAATTGGTAGTTTTTGGTTATTATTCAGTTTTGTGTTATTGTTTTGAATATTATTATAGATAGAGATAAACTGTAAACAGCAATAATGTTCAGCAAAGTCAAATCTACAAATAAGTCAACATGACCAAAATTGTCAATCGACTCCTTAAGGAGTTATTGCCCTTTATAGTCAATTTTTTTTAACCATTTTTTAAAATCTTTTAAAAAAATCTTCTCATTTGAAACAACTCACAGACAAAAAACAAGCCACAATCATCAGGGTATCTAGTTTTAAACATTTTTCGATGACCTCGCCTTCAAACCAACATGGCCGACATGGCTAAAAATGAAACATAGATGTAAAATGTTTTTGGCTTATATCTCTGAAATTAAAGCATTTAGAGCAATTCTAACAGTGGGCGAAAATGTCCATCGAATTAAGATCTTTCTGCCCTTAAATTTTTCAAACAAATGACCCTATAAAGACAATTTTTTAACCGTTTTTCTCTATTTTTTTTTTTTATTTTTTTCATAAATCTTCTTCTGAAACTACTGAGACAAATTTAACTAATGGAACTTAACAGCAATCATCATCAGGGTATCTAGTTAAAAAAAGAGTGTCCTTTTGTTGAATATGCACATAGACCTAGGTGAGCGATACATTCTCTTTAAAGCCTCTAGTATTGGTGTTATATAAATAAACATTTGTAACATATTTACACAACCCAATATTTTTTTCGAAAAATGCCTGAACCAAGTTCTGAACTATAAGTTTTAACGTTTGGTTTTGCATTTTTTTTTTTCGTTGTAAAAGTAGTCAATATAATAGCAATCCCAACATATTATGATTAAGATGCATATTGTTATCATTTTATTATTTCTTAGTATATCAACTCAGTATATGGTGTACACTTAAGCTTACTAGTATAAAAATGAAAACACATTAAAAAAGTTCCATCCGTCCGAAGCACTTTACTGGTAATTTCGAATGCATGTCGATCTTTCATTTCTCGAAATAATAGTTTGAACATACAAAGAAAAGAAAAAAACATGTCATCATGGTTGACCTATAAATATTATTTCACTTACCACTACTTTTAAATCTAAAAATAAAAACGAAAAGTCTGTAAGTCAAAGAAATTTGTCATCTGTAGCACACATGCAACAAAAGAAAAATGCGAAATGTCCAAATTTTTAACTTATAGCCCATAAAATATTGAAAGATATTTTAAATACGAATTAAAGGAATGCATCGTAAATGTCAGCGACTCAACCACAATATACAACATATCAAACTGACCCTCTAGAGGGCACCATAGTCGTCAACCATCAATAGTGTTTATGTACACGCTATGTTCAGCTCTAAGTTGTATACTTTGAATTTTTTGTTTAAAAATTCCAATAGGGAACATAAAAGATTTAATTACACCTCATGTAAGAATACTGTGTTTTGATTGGTTGATAGCCAGTGTATTTTTCACGAATTTCTGTTATCAAATGAATATCGTTCTTTTTTTAACGCCACTGGGGTATAAGCAAAAAGGATATGCCTTTTTTACTCTTCTCCTCTCTTCTCTCTCTGCCATGGTATTTGCCAAAACATACTCTATCCGACTGGATGCTTGTAACGTCACGATCATCAATGCGTTTTTGAAAGTTAACATTCGGTGTAATTAAACAGATACATCATTTTCTTGAGGGGTATTTGCGAAAAATACCCCTCCTTAACAATATCTATATGTTTAAAATACTTTTAATTTAACAATATAAGGCGAACAACGTCTTTCATGTAAATTAGTTGTCGGAAGGGCAGGGGAAAGTACAAAATAGAGTCAAATTCTAAAGAACAGACAATGGACCACTTCCGATTTTGTCCGTCACCAGAAAAAGCGTCTTAGTGATCGTCTTTGTGCAGGTTAAACTAGAAAAGATATTTGTTCTGTATTAACTTCATCACTATTCCCTTATGACAGTTGTGCTGAAAGACAATTATTAGAATTCAATTTGCCGAATAATTCGTGCAATATAGCTTTATAGTTTTCCAATCACTCGCTTGACATTAGAACGGGAGTGACGACGCACATAAAGGCACACATGATGCTCACTAACACCAGAGTTTTTGACGGAAATGCATGAACTCGAAAGTTGTCTATTTAATAAACACATACTCATATATTCAAAGGAAAACATATTCCTCAGCTGAAATCGATTGCGATGTGATTGTAGACTATAAGAATTTCTCTCGAATCGACTTGGGTTCCTAAAAACAAGCGACATACGCAACATTTATTCAAGTTGTAGCTACCAAAGCAGATAAAGCCTGTGGAAATCGACTCTGCAGTTTGGAACATGCAGTTGCAATTCGAAAGTTAAGCAAGATGGTTTTTTTTTTATTTTGATAGTCAAATAATAAACTCTGAGCAAAAACACGTAGAACTTAAGCAATGTATTTCATGTATTAATAACTTGATGTAAATTCGATACATTTTTCATTTTTCAATTGTAGATTTTTGATTGGTCTAGAGAGAGGGTAAAATTTTAAAAAAAATGTAACCCTCTCAGCCATGTGTTTAAGTAAATTGTCATACATTTAGTAGTAAATACAGTAGTTTTGAATATTTGATAAATAGTCTAAATAATCCATATCGCGCAACTTTGATGCGCACCCTTTATCATACTCTTTATCCCACCCTTTATCACACCCCTTCCTTTTATCGCACCCTTTATCACACCCTACTCCTATTTTTATTTTACATTAACTCCGTTTTAATTAATGCAAGATTCTTCAGAATTTTTTTCCCCTGAAAATGGGTCCGAAATTAACGGTTATTCGGGCGTGACGCAAATTATTTATTATACTGCAATCAGCTATTTTACTATACAGATAAAGCTATACGTATAAACGTTAGCTTTATACGTCAATGACCTCAACTAACCTACAAGCCCCGCCTTTTTACAACGTCACGTCACAAACATGACAAGGTGTAGTAACAATGGTCAAACTTTTATGAATTTAAACTGTTATGTCTTCAAAATGGTAATTTATATACCATGTTTATCAAATGTTATTAATTAAATTCATTTTCCCCTTTCTAATTCCTTAAATTGTCGATGTCTTACCGCCTAGACTACGCTCATAGGGAAATACCCCAAAATTGTACCCCAAGGGGGAAATTCCAAACACTTTTTTTTAATAATATTTGTTTCATACTTTTATTACTTTTTTATTTTTTTTATCGATTTCAGTATAAAAACAATATACGTATAGTGTCTTGAAATATGAAATTTATTTGTATTCGGCACGAAACAGGGAAATGCTCGGTATAACCTCGCATTTCCCCATTTTCTAAGCCTCTTACAAATAAATTTCATAATTCAAGACACTGTACGTATATTGTCTAATTAATTGTTTGGAATGTGACGTCACAAACGTCGAGTTTTCATATTTCTGACACACGGGATGCAACTATAAAAAAGAACTAAATGAAATACCATACAAAACACACACAAAAAAATACAACAAACAAAATATTTTTAAAACAACAGCACGCAAATTGTAGGGTATATTAACACCCTCGTATTAGCCAATCAAAAGATGGGATTTTAACGTGAAGTATAATAATGTAATTTAAACTCCGTGCATTGATTTTGCCGAGTCCGAGTTATTAAAATATAATATTTATCTTACACTCTCAATAGTGACAATCAAACACAGTTCTTTCATCAAACTGATGTCGAACTGTTTGCTCAGATTGAACCAACTTTGTACATGCTTGGCTTTTTAACAATTTTGATAAGAGCGTCACTTGTCTGGCATACTGAATTATAATCCTGGTACCTTTGATAACTATTGCAAAGTATTAGAATACAGTGCATCAAGTAGACTGTCAGACAATGAGCGTTCTTCATAATGTTTTTAAGAATTTGTAAAAGTAATACACATAGCTAAGCATAAAAGTTTTGACATATCTATTAAAATAAAACTACCTGTTGTTCCAAGTGGAATAAATGTATTTTTTGTCGTCAATTTATTGGTTGATGGACGCCCACTACTATTAGTCGATTTTCGACTTGTTCCTCCAACTGCAAGGGTAATAATAAATGGTAAGTATATTTCTATAGTCCAATAACTAATGCTGGTATAGCGACACGAATCAAACTAATTATCATCACTTAATTACAAAATGCGTCAAATTAAAAGAGGGGAGAAAGATACCAGAGGAACAGTCAAACTCATAAATCGAAAATAAACTGACAACGCCATGGAAGGGTAAGCAGATCCTACTCCACATGTGGCATGCGTCACACATATGAAGTTTGAAAAGCAAGGTTCGAAATTCGAAATGCTACAACAGGTATCGGAATAAGAGGATTAACATTCGATATCCAGAATATCACTAGTATTCTCCTCTTTGAAACAAAAATAAATCATTGAAACTATTAAAACTGGAAACGAAGAACGGATTTGTTTTTGCAAAACAAATGTCACAAAAAAAGGTTCTGACGTCGAACAATCATATATTTGCCTCAGCTTTTTTTTTATAACTTCTTTTTTATTTTTTGAGATTTTTTTTTTTATTATTATTTATATTGATGTTATTCGTCGTTTCTGTGAGTAAAATAGTACCTGTAGTTTCTGGTAGAACTATTGTGCTTGTCGTCATTTTATCAGTTGATGTATGCCTTCTTGTAGTACTCGATTCCTCACAAGTTATTTCAGCTGAAAAGATGATAAAACCAGGAAAGCAGATTTCTGGATCACTTCTGTTGGTATAGTGACATGTTTGTTTAGTGATTCTTATCATTTTATTACAAAGAAACTGAATAACTGGACCCTTGATGTTGAAAGGGAATAAAAAGAAATAACTAGTGCATTTATTCCTGGTACAAACTCACTTATTGTAATCATTCCTGGTACAAAATCACAAGTGTAATATTTCCAGATTCAAAAGCACTAGTGTATATAATCATGCACGGTACACACGCATATTCGAGTGTAATCATTCCTGATTCAAAAGCACTAGTTTTTATAAACATTCACGGTACAGATACATTAGTTTAATTATTCCAGATTCACTTGTGTGAACACTTTTGGATGAAAAAGACTAGTTTACTTAATCCATGTTTTACATAAATCAACTATGCAAGTCTTGATTAATTAAAACTACCCCCCCCCCCCCCCAAAAAAAAAAAAAAAAAATACCATGTATTTCTTCTTCAACAAACCCTCTTTCGAATCTTATGCTGAGTGATGGATATTACATTGGACCAGAAAAATGGTGATTTTTTGTTGGTGTATGAAAAAACACTAGGAATTTTCATCTATCGGATAAGGTACCAAACTGCTGTTATAACATCATGTCCAAATATTAATAATTACATAACACATAACTATATAAAATGTACTTTTGTCCGAACCGTAGTTTATCTAACATAAACATGCTTACTTGTATAATCAGCACAAATTCCACAGAACCTTGCACAGTTATCTTCCCTAAATAATTTGTACAAAGCGCGGGTACATAAATCTGCATCATATTCGTGACAGTTTGATATCTTGTCTAAACAAGGAACACTGATGCATGTACCTAAAACTTTAAAATAATAAATCATGACAATATCATACAATTATACATGTTATAGTGCTGATCAAAGTATGTTGATCAAAATTGATTATTTCATCGAGGACGGAGTCAAGGACACTCTTAAATCTTTAAACAAGATGTTATGTGTCCCCTTGTGTGGCAAAATGTGCATCTCAAGAGGATGTGGCATTCATTAAAACGAGAATAATAAGCCTTTAATTTGTCTTTATCAGAAGGTAATAACATTACTACTTATGTAGAAAATCAATTTTCAAAATCATCTAGTAGACAAAATATTATATTCTGGATGCATTCGTCACAACTCGGCCGATTCCGTACCTTCATCTAACAGATAGAAGTAGAGTAGCGGATTCACCCGAGGATTGCCGATTGATTCTGGATGCATTCGTCACAACTCGGCCGATTCCGTACCTTCATCTAACAGGTAGAAGTAGAGTAGCGGATTCACCCGAGGATTGCCGATTGATGAGTGTATCATTCGTCACAACTCGGCCGATTCCGTACCTTCATCTAACAGATAGAAGGAGAGTATCGGATTCACCCGAGGATTACCGATTGATTCTGGATGCATTCGTCACAACTCGGCCGATTCCGTACCTTCATCTAACGATAGAATGAGAGTAGCGGATTCACCCGAGGATTACCGATTGATTCTGGATGCATTCGTCACAACCAGCCGATTCCGTACCTTCATCTAACAGATAGAAGTAGAGTAGCGGATTCACCCGAGGATTGCCGATTGATGAGTGTATCATTCGTCATAACTCGGCCGATTCCGTACCTTCATCTAACAGATAGAAGGAGAGTATCGGATTCACCCGAGGATTACCGATTGATTCTGGATTGGCTTTTTCCTATCTACCATAATCTCCTTGCAGCAGGAATACATGTTTTCACCCTGGTTGACCCAATCTGTAGAACCTTTCTATTGAAATGTGTAACGCATAAGCCCGCAAGAAGTTGTAGTTATAAAACTTTGCTCAGTGCTCGAAGCACAAAAATAATGCTCGAAACATGAAGTCCAACGATTTGATTAGTTGATTTTGAGGTATAAGTACAAAAAACTGACTCGAAAGTTTGATCAAGGCCAGGTGACGGATTTTCACGCTGTGTTGAGGGCCCATTGGATTTCTTCTTTCTGCCATTTGGTCTGAATGTTACTCTTTGACATATTCGCCATTTTCTTTCACAATGTTATTAACATGGAATCTGTGTCACCTGATATGATATTCAACAAATAACAACCAATCAATCAGACCTGCATAAGATTCGTGTGTAAGTGCTGACATCTATTTTCTGACGTTGTTTTGACAACAAACTCCCAAATTTCAGATCTTTTGCTTCAGTGGAAATAAGAATCAAGCTACGGCATTGGGTGCTTTTCAATGATTGTGTGTCATAACTTTTTATATCAGATTGAAAATGCAAAACGATTTGTCATTTCAAAATATAACAAGGTTTCTACTAGATTGTTTTTCAAATGAGTTGTTGTCTTCTCGAAATTAAAACCCGAAGGTTCAAATTCGTAATGCAAGTTACATTTGTGTACTATAGAACGACAGAATTAAAGGCAAAATGATCTTTTTATTTATGAATGAGTTTAAATTTCCTTTTTGGTATCTTTCGCCTCTCTCTGACCCGCGGAAAATGCAAAATGTTTCATCCCGTTCGACACATTACATTCTGTTAAAAAAATAAATTTCAAACAAATAGAAATATTGACTGTGAAGCAATAGTTATGTCCAATTCTTTGATATGACTTCACGTCTATTAATATATGCTCATTTTGTTTTTAAACTTATACCTTTTTTGTTTACCCTTCTGAAAGATAATTTTTACAATTACAATGCTATAGGCTAATAATCATATTGCTTTGATTACTAGTAGATGACGTTTTGATGAACCGATTTGTTTTCTTTTCGTCACAAGCCAAAGGTTTGAATTATTATTAAAAATCTTACCTGTTTCAATAACTAAACATAACAATACAAATGTCTTCATTATTTGATCAATTTCATTTGTATACGCAGTTTACTATAATGAAACTTATATTTATAGATGTTGTTTTCGTTCAATTTGCATTTGTTATCAACTGTACCAAGTACTTGAGAAGATAAATGTAGCCCATAAAAGCACGAATGATTAGACATAAAACCATTGTTTCATACATTCTTTCATAATTTATGTAGTAGTAAAACTTACTCTTTTTCTGCTATCAACCTAAATTCGTCCACACACTTCCTTGATTAAAAAGTCATTTAGATACGGTCCAGCATGCAGTAACTAAGCGAGAAGATTTTAAATGAAGACCCAAGTCCATAGTGTCGTGACAAATTGACAGTCGGGTCTTTATTTAATCATTCTTTAGTAGCAGTGTCTTTCAGCTTTATTTTTTAGGGAAACAAAAGGTCATTTGATAATCATTATTTAGTAGCAGTGTCTTTCAACTTTATTTTTTAAAGGAGACAAAAGTTCATTTGATTTTAAAAGAGGATAATGACATTGAGATTATAAATTTTAAATTGATTTGAAATAAACTAGCTTGTCTATTAAATATCTTTCTCGTGTTTAACCTTAATGATTCTTTTTTTCCTGGTTGTTTTTTCACAGTAGGGGGTAAAGTACCGAAGGTTTTCCTTTAAAAACAAATAATTAATCATTTAGATTGACAGATTTAATGCTCTCAAATATAATTTAAATTTTCAGTATTCGTTCGGATCTTGGTGTAAAAAAATGCATTTACAAATATTACAATTACAGTAACCAACGCCCTTCAACAATTCATAAAAATCCCTATGAAAATATTAAAATCCCATTCCTTTATCTTTACAAAATAAACTCATTCACTAACAGGGGTTTCCTATAGTTATGTAATACCTTTCGAGGCCATGTGAGCTTATGCCATTACTTGGCATCCGTCGTTGTACGTCGTTTGTCGACGTCGTGGACTATTTCAGGAATCGTCTCGTATGAAACGTCTTCGTGAAATAACTTCAAACTTCAACTGAATGTTCCTCATGGTACTAAAATTATAAATTGTATTCGAAGTATTGATCCAATTTCAAACATGGCCGTCCGAGCTAAACATAGAACCTATGGGTCAAATACAGTTGTTGGCTTATATCTCAAAAACTAAAGCATTTTCAAAGAACCTAACAACTTTTTGTTGGGTTACTTCGGCTCAATTAGTTATTTTTAGAAAATTCTCATCGGAGTTCAGTATTTTGTAATTTTACTCTTTGCAGTTTTTTTGCTTTTGGCTGATTATTTATGAAGATAAAGACATACGGTAAACATCAAAATTGTTTAACAAAATGAGATCTTCAAAAATATTGTTTTGACCAAAATTGTCTTCATCTTTTTCTAAGGAGTCATTGCCCATTATAGACAATTTGTTCATCATGTTTGCTAACATTTCAAAATATTCTATGAAATTACTGGGCCTAATGCTTCTAAACTTTAACTGAATGTTCCTTATGTTGACTGGTTTATCTGTATCATACTCCTGACAATTTGATATCATGTCTAAACAAGGAACAAGGATATGTATGTTTAAATGATAATTAAATCATTACAATACGATAGAGTTGGTCTAAGATGTCCCATCTTGTTGCACACAATTTATAACTTTCAAATAGATATTATACACCTAGTTTGTTAATTTTTAAAATGCTGATTCAAAGTTAAGTTCCTTTTTAAAAATTAATCGGAACAGTATTATTTCTTCATCTTTTTCCAATTTTACCGTGTAGAACGTAGTGTTGGTTATTTTTTGCGATTTAGAAGCAAAAACAAACGGTCAAAGCTATTAAAAGTATATGTTTGTGCTTCTAAGAGACCTGATAGCACCCAAAAAAAGGTTGCATTCAAGGTACCGACCAATGATATATTTCTAGTAAGCAGAAAGAGACTTCCACAGTGCATAGTCTTCTCAAACACACTCCACGCGTTTCCGTGTAGAAACGTTTAAGACTTTAAATGCTAAATTTTGGATGAATGACATCTAGAATGGAAATGGGCAATGTGTAAAAGAGACATCAACTCGAACAGTGGCAAAACAACTACTTTTTGGTAGCTTACTTTTTTTTATTTATTATATTAGATATTAATATATATCATAGAAGCATACCCAACGTGTGCTTATCATTAAACATGTCTTTGTCTTAATCAAGATGTTATGTGTTGCTTGCGGTGGCAGAATTTACATCTCACGAGGATGATGCATTCATAAAAACGAAGCTTATAAGCATTTAATTTTGTCTTAATCAAGACGAGGCTAATAAGCCTTTGCCTTTATCTTCAGCAAAACGAGGCTAATAAGCCTTTACTTTCATCTTAAGCAAAACGAGGCTAATAAGCCTTTACTTTTATCTTAATAAAAAGGGTGATAATAAGCTTTTACTTTTGTCTTTATCAAAAAGTAAGAACATTACAACCTGTGTAGAAAAGCGATCTTTAAAATCATCTAGTAGACATAATGTCAGATTCTGAGCTGTGGATGGACTTTTCCTGTCTTACATGCTCCCCATGCAGTAGGAATTTGTTTTCACCCTGATCGACCCATTCTGCAGAGCATATCTTTTAAAATATGGAACGCTGAAGCCTGCTTCCTGGTGCAATGTTTTCTTGCTGTGTTAAATACCTATTGGTGGCCTTCTTTTCTGTCCATTGTACCGTTTGTTGTCTATTTGTCATATTTCATTCTCGGTTTTATTTGTGTGAATTTTGTGTCATCTGATGTTCAGCAAATAACAAACAACCTATCAATCAAACCTGCATAATAGTTATCAAAGGTACCAGGATTATAATTTAATACGCCAGGCGCGCGTTTCGTCTACATAAGACTCATAAGTGACGCTCAGATCAAGATAGGTAATAAGCCAAAAAAGTAAAACGTTGAATAGCATTAAGGACACAAAATTCTAAAAAGTTGTGCAAAATACGGCTACGGATAAGATTCGATATTTTCATGTTTAAATGCTGCCATTTGTTTTACCAGGTTGTTTTGCCATTAAAAATATATTGAGTATCTGTATCGTGATCTTTGAAATCCACCAAGGCTTTGACTCCCAAGATTCAGATCGTTTGCTTCAGTGGGAATAGGAATCTGTCTACGTTACTGGGCGGTTTCTAATGATTCGGTATCACAACTTTATTAGTATGTTCATTCCGATATAAAAAGTGTATATATAGAAATCTTAGGTAATATTTACATATATAGTTGGAACAAACTATGTCAATATTTGCGTATTACAAAATTATATCTTTTTTGTTTGTTTACCTTACTGAAAGATAAATGATACAATGTAGTTGTAGGCGAACGATACCAAAGGGACAGTCAAACTCATAGATCGAAAACAAACTGACAACGCCATGGCTAAAAAAAAGACAAACAGACAAATAATAGAAAAAAAGACACAACAAAGAAAACAAAAGACTAAGCAACACGAACCACTAAACACTGGGGTTATTTCATCTACTCCTGAAGGGTAAGCAGATCCTGCTCCACATGTGGCACCCGTCGTCTTGCTCATGTTATTCAAAATCCGGTAAATAGAATATTTCGTGAAAAGGAAATGAGGTTGTAGCTACGACACGAAGAACATATCCGATTTCATCTGTGAAACGGTTATTCCATAACGGAATCTATATCTATAGAGGAAAGTGAAGTTAAAGGACATTTCTAAAGCGGAAAGTAGTGTTTAAGGATATATTTCTAACTGCTTATCTTTCTTCTGTAGAAGTTCCGGTATGTAGTCAGCCTCTAGAGTAAACCACTATCGGATCAAAATCATAATGTTTTAATAAGATGAAGCTTTGATGAAACGATGTTTTTCTTTTTGCTCCACAAGGTTTTAAACTATTTTCAAAAGTTGATCTCTATCAATAGCTATACATAAACATACAAATGTCTTCAATATTGGTTCAGTTACAATATTATACGCAATTTGCTAAAGTAGAATATGTGTTTAAAAATGTTCGTTTCAATTGTTTTCGTTTATTTTGTTTTTGTTACCAATCGTAGCAAGTATTTAGGAGAATATATTCAGTCACTTAAAGCACGAATGTTTAGACATCAAACAGTTGTTTTAAACATTCTTTTATATTTCATGTAGTAATAAGACTAAAACTTTTTCTAGTACTTACCGAAATTTGTCCACACAGATTTTGGGGGTATTTGTGTGCGTACAGTGTCAGAAAAACACATTTCAAATGTTTTTTTCCCCCGATTTAATGATCGCCTTGATATCTGCAAAAGGGACTTTTTAAGAACGTTAATTATTACTCTAACGAAAAATCGTAGCTTCTTTATCATTGTATGTAACATATTATCTACAAACTAAATTCAATCAGCGTACGGGAGGTTCATGTCTATCCTGTTATCGCTACTTAAATCAGCTGTTAAATTATTCTCCCTATGAATATTGAATCAGTCAGTGTTGATTTCAAAAGTGCAAAGTAATCTTTACATTTAAAACGCCTCGTTTCTTCAACGACAGTGTAGAGAAAAGAAATTTCAAGACATTTAGTGAAAAAAATAGAGTGTACTTTTATTCATGTCTATGCTGTTACCAACAATTTTGATTAATTACACCAACAGTATGTTTGTAAAAAGTGCAATAACGTGTTGGAAACCAAATTAACAATAAAAAAACCATAATCACTTCACCAAAGGGAGATGTTGGAAACCAAATTAACAATAAAAAAACCAGAAGTTATTTCACAACAGCAATAAAAAACGACAAAATTTTTCTATCCTGTTATGTCTATCCTGTTACTTTGGTTGCTATGGTAACAGTAACAGGATAGACAATTGTAGACTAAAACGTCGTTAAATCTTTTATCTTACAATATAGGTGCAAAACGAATGAAATATTTCGTTGTTTGAACTCATCTTAAGGTTATAACGTCTTAATCTTCCCAATTAAGCATTTGCAGGTGCAATACTGATATCGGTAACAGGATAGACAAAAAGGTTACAGGATAGACTTTTATATAGTGATATATCAGAAACGTACGTTCCTATTACCAATGAAATAAAGAGAAAAGTAAACTAACTTATGAGGGATTTAATAGATGTTGGGTTTGTTTGAAAGGGTGAAAAAATGCCGAACAATATAAATTGCTATCTTAGACTTGCATTACTGGTGATAATTTTTACAACCTTTGAAACCAATTTTTAGGGGCATTTTTCTGGACCTTTTGGATTATTGCTCTTCATCTTTTATATAAGCTTTGATTTATTGGCCACGAGCATCACTGAAGAGACATGTATTGTCGAAATCCGCATCTGGTGCAAGAAAATTGGTACCGTTATTTTATTTCAGTACAACCTGGAAAACTGGCAAATAATCTAGTATTTACAGAAGGGATATATATATAGAAGTTTACCCTCTTGAAAACCATCTAATTGGCTACGTAAAACAAGCTTAACATTTTATGTAAACCTTTCTTAATAACCCAAAATTTCTTTTGAAAATTGTAACAGGATAGACAAAGTATTATACCACCGATCAAAATCGTTTCAAAATATCCTTGTATGACATCATTAAGATTGCATCTTTTAATATATTGTTCTTAAAGTACTGTTTGTTTTGATTTGCTTATGAAGAGAGTTGTTTGAATATTAAGTAACTTTTAATGAATTTTTCAATTTCAAATTCGACATTTTTTTTAAATGACCCATATAATATATTGACCGACTTTAGAAACGCAACACTAGATTATTCTTTTTAATTCCCAGACATGTATATATTATGAACAAATAATAAATAATTTAAATGACAGTTTTTATGTTTCTCATAATTTGTTGGGATCATGTTGTAAACAAACATAAAACAATATGTTACATTTATAGTAACTAACGACCTTCAACATATAAAAATCCCATCCCTTAATCTTTACACAACAAATTCATGCATCAGCGTTTTTTCTGTATTTTTTTTTTTTTTTTTTTTTTTATTATTATTCATTTACTTGAAATAACTGTATAAGAACAATTTGGTTTTTTTTTTTTTTTTTTATTATTATTCCTGTTTGTTAGGTGTTGTTTTATCTTCATTGCATTTTTTAAACCATATTATTTTCACTTTAATCACCGGGTTTATCAAAGGTATGAATGTAGGTTAAATATGTCATTATTTAAGTCTGATCTTTTTTTTCGATGAATGAAACACTACAGTATTCGGCCGTACATTACATGGAGGCATGTTGGCAGTTGTCTCCTTTTGCGGGCTGACAAAAAAGTAAAATTGAAAAACAGAAAAACAGAAAAGAAATTAAATGGTTGAAATCATGCATTATCGAGATCAACATTTTTATCCCTCTGATTGGAAGCATCACCAAACATCTCAATGACAGGTTCCCGAACGATGTACAGTCAATACTTTACGGACTTAAGTTAAAATGTTTTGTAAAAGACACTATATGCTCTATAGCTAATGAGTATATAAATGTTATCCTGTACCCTGACGACTGGAAAAATTAGATTCACACATGGAAAAATTTACGTCTATTAAGCGGTTTGTGTCAAAATGTACAATAAAGCAAGCAATCAAACACTCATTACTTCATCATTCACATTCAGAATCACGTCTCGGTCCTTACAGCTCAAAGAACGGTATGGACCAGCTCCTGATTATCCGTCAGCTACCACAATACACAAATGGTTCAAAGACAAACTAGTTTAGGAGGCTCCCGTACAGTAAACCCGCATCACTCTGAAACCAATTGTGGATCGGTGAGTTTCATATGCTCCACAGACGTCCGAGGTCTATGTGAATCGAAGTTTTAGTGCAATTTGCAGTCATCTACTAATGAGTCAATGATTGAACTACCAACAACACCTCGTCGTGGTTTGTGGGCTGTCCAGTTGATCAACTTGGCCATGAAAGCGGGCCCTTGTGGAGACCGTTCAAACAAACATCATAATATAAAAAAAACAAATATAAAATCGCGTAAACCAAGATGATTGCGTACCAAGATAGGCCTTCCATCTGTTCCTGACCAATTGACACATACAATATTGAGCGTTCTACTATCGCCCCCGGGCTTGAGCCAACCGTACAAGAGCTGTATAGCCAGTCAATGTCGTTAAGAACTCATCACCATCACTCGCAGCTCTGCCCATATATAATACAAACACTATTGCTTTTATATACCTTGTCCTTTGGGTCAGTTGAATGTGATCGTTTTCTGCGACACAGCTCCTTGAAACATGGAACAGGTCAACACTAACGTGTTTCAAATTTGCTGCATACATTTTTCCTTTGAGGAAACTAACTGCGCAAAGTTCGTTCTGTCTCTACAGTCCGTCTCCGGGTGATTTTTGGACGTCAAACTTTCCTTTTTACCTCTGGTTCCCATATCAGTGCAACTGTGCGTATACTGTTGGTATATATATCCATCCTTAGTACATGGCAAATCCACCACCATCGCCGTTCAATTATGTCATCACTTAGATTCCTTGTTCCAGCTCTTAAGATTTTTTTCAAGAAATCATTGAACAAAATATAGAAATTATTGAACAAAATACAGAAATCATTGATGGGACCCTTTATAAATAAAATTTTCTATTATTCCCGGAGAAGTTAATAATTTTCTTTTAATCTTTGGGAAATTATTCAATTTGTTTTTATGTTAAAATATTTCACTTCATAAATTGTATGAAGAAAATCTATTTTAATTCATTTTTTGTATAAATTTAAATGATGATTTCCATGTTCATCTATCAATAAACTTTTTAAATTGTAGTGGCTTGGTCAGTCAACTGATAATTTGCATGGCTGATTACAGGTAAAGCAGTAATTTTCCATATTACAGATACATGCACCCTGGGGTTAGGAATACCTTAATTTTATGGGGGAAATCATGTCCACGTGTAAAACTTGATATATACTGCAACAGATGACATTACATAAATGTTCTTCTGTTAATCATGAAGAATTAGGATACACTTATACTTTGCTATTAAAAAAAAAACATTTTGGTACAATAATTATTTACCATATTACATTCAATATTATGCATATAGAATGAAATAGGTCCACAGTATGATTGGTGTATATAGCAATTATTCATAAGTTTTAGGAATCATTATTCGTAATTATTTTTTTTTAAACCAAAAAAAAACAACATTTAAATTGTTTTATATCAACATACCCATATTTGTATTGTTAATACTTTAGATTGCATAGCCATATTTGTACGGTAATAAGTATTTATATACCCAAATTTTCGATTATTTCACATGCTCAACTTTTGTTTTTTGTTGTAACAACAGTATATCATATATAAAGAGAAATAAAGGTAAAGTTATATCACGTATAATGGTCATGATTTGTAAAACTCAGAATTGTCAAGTAAATTTAAGACACAATTCAAAATGTTCAGAATATGTCAAGCGATACTGAGAATAAATAAGAATGTCGAGAATCTGTAGAGGATGTGAAGAATGTTTAGAATTTGTCGAGTAAATTTAATACATATTTAATATAAATGAGAATTTGTTAAAAAATCAAGACACAAGTCATTCTTTTGGAGAATGTCGAGTAAAAAATCATGCAAATTAAGACAAAAATTAGTCTTTTCAGACTATGTTTTTGTAGCGATGACCTACAAAACATTGAGCTATACCTTTATTGCAATGCTCTTCAACTTCGTACTTTATTTGGTCTTTTGAACATTTTTTTATTCGAGCGTCACTGATGAGTCTTTTGTAGACGAAACGCGCGTCTGGCGTAAATATAAAATTTCAATCCTGGTATATATGATGAGTTTATTTATTAAGGTAACAAGGGACATATACCAAGGGCTAATATATGTACCATGATAACTTAAGATGAATAACACTAAAGCCAAAAAAAGAAGACAAACAATTATTCATAACACACAACCAGATATTTAGCAATAGAACCCCTCTGTCACAAAACGGGGATAAACTTATGGGTACTTAAAATGTAATCAGTAACTGATCCATAAATGGCATCCTTCATGGGGGTCTCATTGGGGGTTCCGATCCCGGATCCCGCTTACTGTTTTGTCAGATTCCCGTATCCCGCTTACACTATGTACGTAAGCAATTATATTTTTTTTGTCATTTCCCGGGTCCCGCAAGACCTCATTTCCCGTTTTCACGACACAATAATTTGACTTTCACGTTTCACGCTTACGAAAAATCGGCAATCCCGCGTCACGCTTAGACCCCAATGAGATCCACTTCATGATGCTCGATTCAAGCAAAATTCAAACAAATATATAAACATTTATTTAATATTGCAGGTGTTTGGTTTCGGATTCGAATAATTGTTTTACAACTTCAAGGAGTACATATAAAGCTGAAGTACTGTAAATTTCAGGAATGATTGAATGAATTTTGGAATATAGCCAAAGTGTGGAATAAATTTAAGAGAAATTGTATGTACCTCTTTATCATTCAACGAAAAACGGAAAAGAAAATTGTAGGAAAAATGGTACTTTTACATTTTCCTTGCATTAGGTTGGCCTTTTATGTACCCAAGGCAGTTGAACGAAGTCAAATTATGAGCGCTGTGATTGGATGTAAGGGTACAATATATTTTTTTTAATTTATCTATGAATAACTGCAGTGTGTATATTTACAAGATAAATTTTGAAACCTATTGAAATAATTTCTAGAGAATTATTTGAAAAGACTTCCAAATTATCTTAAATTTGGTGTAAAATGACGGTTGGCATGGATAACATAAACAAGCTCCGTTGGAAGTTGGTCATGATACTATTTGGCTTTAATTTCTAAAACAGACTAATAAAGTCCTAACACCACACATAACTGTTTATATCAGTTCTAATTGCCATTTTAAATCATGATTTGTGATGCTCCAAGAAGTTAAAACGCATGAGCGGATTAAAATGAAGAGCAACTTTTTAGTTACTAGGCCCTCTTTTCTGAAATCCTAGATTCGTTACTGATTAAAAAGTCGTTCTGCACTATGTACTAAATTCTATATACAGACATGGTTATTAAGTTATATTGTGCGTCAGTTGAATGGTTTAATAAAGTAAAAACCATTTAAATGACAAACAAAAACTAAGAATACAACGGCGTTAATGGGTATTTTTCCCATAGGGCATCATGTGCATGACAGTGATCGAATTGTTACAGTAAATAAAACAAGCATGAACAATTAATAAGTAACAGTTTTAATATTTGCGTCAGAAGAATTTTATGAGCTATAAAGTTAAAAAAAAAACACCAGAATAAACTTAAACAAAATGTCGGTTGACAGTCCATTTTTGTGTCCTGTTAAGATATTTTTGAATTTCGGAGTCTACATCCGATTTTTTGCCGCGTTTAGTGGTAGCAGTGTGACTGCAGGACAATTTGAAGGAAACACTTACATGAAAGGAGAAGTAATGAACATAATAAGTAATATTGGACCAACAATGTGTGTTAATAAATGTAAAAGTTCGTATGGATGTAATGCAATTAATTTTGATCGACAACAATTAACTTGTGAATTATTGCGCATGAACGCGACAGCGGACGAAATATCTGTAAAATCTGGTTCGATGTATACTGCTGTGTCTTCTTGGAAGACGGTAGGTGTTTAAGTTCCAATTTGTATAAAATAGTATTGATAACGTTATTATTGCAGTTCATTTATCTTTCTGGGTAACATGTGCAAACAAAATATATAATTTGTGTATTTTTGAAATGTTTCTTACGTGTATATATATAGTGCTTTTTTAACAATGCAGTTATTTCGGTTATGCAATCGGGTGGTCTTGCCATCATATTGGCTTGCAAAAAAAAATATTGGTTTGAGAGATCCAGATTGATAATTTGTTTCAAATTAGAAAAATTAGAAAATAAACCAATAAACCAACAAATTTGATCTATGACACAATATGTACGATACTTTCAAATATCGTATATATATTGTGTCATAGATCAAATTTTTTGGTTTATTTTACTATGTATACTTGGTTTTTTTAAATGTCTTTTTTATTGAGTTAAAGCCATTTCAATTGATATTAAAAATTTGCCTTTTTATGTTGTTATGTTACAGTGCTGTCTCAGGTTAGGGTAAATGTTTGCGCCGGTTAAATGTTTTAAACCCGGCTGCATTTTTTTTAACCTGTCCTAAGTCAGGAACCTGTTGTTAAATGGTGTGGATTCATTGGATTTTTCGTATCTCGTTTTTAAATAGACTAGAACACACCCGCGAAATCGCGGGGAAATAGAGCGTATGTAAACTGTAAAAAAAAATATACTGACTGGAGAATTTCAGGAGAGGTATCAAAATTCAAAGGTACATTTTGTATACTTAGGGACTGGGCACATTTTTTTGCCCTCCTCCTATTTTCCAAATACCGATTTTTATACCTTCTGTTTTTCTGTACTCTATGAACATGCATATATACTTTAATTACTCAATACAGAGAATTTCAGGAGAGGTATCAAAAGTCAAAGGTACTTATATATATATAATTATATATATACAACTCGTCTAAACATCAACCCAACAATGTTAGATCTGTAAATTTGCTTTCGCAAATTTTTGGTTCTTCCCTCGCCGGGATTCGAACCCATGCTACTGTGATATCGTGACACCAAATCGCCTGCACTGCAGCCGTCCCGCTAGACCACACGACCACCTGGGCTCTCAAAATAAAGAGCTTTCGCTGGCCGTGTGTTACCTTTCCACGTCAGTTTTAATCTAGCGGCGTACTGCAGTACATGATATGTAAGGCATGAAGATGTTATTGTTACAGATCAGCTAAATTATCTATAGTAAGGGATCCTACAAATGAATGTAAGATACAGTCACAGAAAATAATTATATTTATAAGTACGTCTGAGTCAGTGACAACCCTACAACAGATGTATCCATCGGATCGCCATCAATGATGGTGATACATGGCTGTGTACATAATGTATATACAACTCGTCTAAACATCAACCCAACAATGTTAGATCTGTAAATTTGCTTTCGCAAATTTTTGGTTCTTCCCTCGCCGGGATTCGAACCCATGCATGCATGGGTTCGAATCCCGGCGAGGGAAGAACCAAAAATTTGCGAAAGCAAATTTACAGATCTAACATTGTTGGGTTGATGTTTAGACGAGTTGTATATACATTATGTACACAGCCATGTATCACCATCATTGATGGCGATCCGATGGATACATCTGTTGTAGGGTTGTCACTGACTCAGACGTACTTATAATTATATATATATATATACATCAGTGAACGCCATGAATAGTAAAGAGTCCCCCCCCCCCCCCCCCCCCCCAAGATAACCATTGGAATTTATAGTAAATTATAACAAATACAGTAATTTATAGTAAATGTATGTAAGTATATAGAAATATATCCGCAGTGACCGCCGTTGATAGTAAACCATAGGCGGATCCCAGGGGGGCTGGGGGGGGGGGGGGCCTGTCCCCTTTTCGTTGGAAAAAAATTGTTGATTATATGGGGAAGCATGAGAGTAACGCCCCCCCCCCCCTTTTTTTAGGTCAGTCAGCGCCCCCTCCCTTATGAAAAGTTCTGGATCCGCCACTGTAAACTAATTGATAGTAAATAGCAAATATTATTCATTTTCGTTTTCCTCCCAAAATAACCCAAACAGAAACACGTTAAGCAAGGATGATACATGCTTGTACTCAAAATGATAGCAGAAAGCAAATTCATATACTTTATTTCATAGTCTTTGTATGTTCGAAGTACAGAAAAACACAAACCGGAAGTCTAATCTGACTTAAAGTTTTGTCCAATGACGGGAAAATATCCGGACGCATTCTTTTTCGTTTTTTATCCCAAATAACCCAAACTTAATGATCATAGTTTACATGTAACAATTGATGACAAATGCGACTATACATGTTACCTATAGGACACAGAGGCATGGTGATTAATTTATTGTGAAAGGAGGAGAAGCGACACCAAAAATGAGGTCTTCTCGTTTAATAGTATAGATTATGCCGTTGAATTTCCCGTTTTTTATGTTTTTCACCAGTCTCTTTATATGCTAGCTTGCTGTTCGTGTAAGCCGTATTGAAGACTGTACGTTGCCTTTTAATTGTTAACTTTTTTGACTGGATAGAGAGTGATAACTACTTACACCACTTGGTCGATGCCACTGATGGTGGACGTTTCGCTCCGAGGGTATCACCAGCCCAGTAGTCAGCACTTCGGTGTTGACATGAATATGATTTATATGGTCATTTTTATAAATTTCCTGATACAAAACTTTGTTATTTCGAAAAACTAAGGATTTTATTATCCCATGAAAAAATTACTTTAGCTGTATTTGGCACAATTTTGGGGAATTTTGGGTCCTCAATGCTCTTTAACTTTGTACTTGTTTGGCTTTATAACTATTTTGATCTAGGCGTCACTGATGAGTCTTATGTAGGTGTAATACCACCATTGATTTTTCCCTATTAGTCTTTGTTAAATTGGCACTTTTAAAAAAATCGTACAGTATTTACCTTTATTTCAACCAAAGAAATACTTTGCATGTGTAAAGTTCAATCCTTTCCAGTGATACAGTGAAAATTTCACACTTGATTTCATTGCATATAAGAAAGTAACCACCGCCGAGGGTAGACAACCCAATTTTTACACTGTTATTTACTGGTTACCTGCTTTGGTAACTATGTAACCTTAACGTTCCAAAATATTTTATAAGACCATCAAATAAAAAAAGAATGATGCTTTCAGACACCCAACATACATATTTACGACTCAGAAAAATTTAAGTGCATTGAAATGCAGGGTTAATTTTCTACAACTGTCAAATTCAAGGGAATATTTTTTTAGGCCTACTTTCGTATGCAACCGGATGTGACGTACCATGATTTGGTGGTATTACACCTAAAGAACACCTAAATGTCAAATAAACTTAATGCAATTTTTTCCCCTTCAATTGCAAGTTATTTCAAGCATAACTGTCAAGTTTTGTCTCAGTCAGAACTATAGTTTCAGAGAAAATCACTATAATGTAAGGCCATATCCTACGGCAATTTCAGTCCAATTTCTTCGAAAAATCCTAATTTCAGTGTATCATTATAAAATGCAGTGTTGACTAATATCTGATCATAAACTCATGATATATGCATTCAAACAATTAAATAGAATACAAAAGACAACTTTAAGATGATAAACAATTTTATTGCACCTTTTAGACGAAACGCGCGTCTGGCGTATTAGGTTATATTCATGGTACCGTTGATAACTATTTACACAACTAGGTCGATGCCACTGTTGGTGGACTTTTTGTCCCCGAGGGTATCACAAGCCCAGTAATAAACACTTTGGTGTTGACATGAATATCATTTATATGGTCATTTTTATAAATTTTCTGATACAAAACTTTGATTTTTCCGAAATAATAAGGATTTTCTTATCCCAGGAATAGATTACCTTAGCCGTATTTGGCACAGTGTTTTTGAATTTGGGTCCTCAATGCTCTTTAACTTTGTACTTGTTTGGCTTAACAACTTTTTTTATCTGAGCAACATTGATAAGTCTTGTGTAGACAAAACGCGCGTCTGGCGTATTAAATTATAAACCTGGTACCTTTGATAACTATTTGCACCACTGGGTCGATACCACTGCTAGTTGACTTGTTGTCCCCGAGGGTATCACCATCCCAGGAATCAGCACTTCGGTGTTGACATAAATATTATTTGTATGGTCATTTTATAAATTTTCTGATACAATTTTTTTTTTTTTCGAAAAACTAATGATTTTCTCATCCCAGGAATAGATTACCTTAGCCGTATTTGGCACAATTTTTTTCGAATTTTGGGTCCTCAATGTTCTTCAACTTTGTACTAGTTTGGCTTTATAACTATTTGCATCTGAGCGTCACTGATGAGTCTGATGTGGACGAAACGCGCGTCTAGCGTATTAAGTTATAATCTGTAGCCATTTTCACAAAAAATCTTAAGTGTAAAATTAATCTTACGATAAAAATATTTAGTTGAATTGTTAAGAACTGTTAAAAGACTTACGATAAATTTTACACTTAAGATTTTTTGTGAAAAGAGCTTCCTTTGATAACTATTGTCTTATTGGCATTCATACCACGTCTTCTTTTAAAAAGGAATGGTTTAAAAGGTTTCTGTAGTACTTAAATATATTGATGACTTATCAGTTGTCAGAACAGAAAGGAAATGAGCGTTGTTAGGTCCTTGTAAGCGTTGGTAGGGAGTCTGTAATTGGTTCACATTGTTAGTTCTATATTTTAGATTGATTGATTGTCTCTCACTAAACTGTTTGTAACTGGCACACCTAGTGAACGTTTTTCACAGACACGCATAAAATTTTATGGAAATATTGTTGTTCTAGAAAAATGACAAAATTCTGTTTCACTCATTTACCATAATGTTTTGTTTGGTGAATACAGAAAAAACTCTGCATCATACAACGTAATAGCTTAATATCAAAACATAAATAATTAAAGGCAATTAATTAGTTTCTTACAAAATTCAAACAAAACACATACTTAATTAAAGCATGATACTATCGTTGGAAGATGAATCGTTTAGATGAGGTTTTGCGAGATCAGTACGATGCATCATCAGCAGCTGCAGCAGCATCCTCATCTTAAAATAATTTAATCGTTTCGCCTTTTGTTTAAACAATAGAATTAAGTTAAAAACAGATTATGTTGTACAGTGAAACCTGATCAAACCGAACCCTGAATAAACCGGAAACCTGTCTAATCCAAACTTGTTCTGAAGACCAATCATATCTCATGTTATGCATTGTGAACCTGATCAAACCGAATACCTGCCAAAACCGAACAAAACCTCATAAGGGTTCGGTTTAGTCAGGTTTCACTGTATATAAAGATTGTCAGAATGTTGCTTTATGTGATTCAATAAATCATATGTATTTATTCATATGAAATGAACATTTATATCCTAAAGGGTTGCTAGGGAATTATATTCAACAACCATTGATACAATACATACAAACTTCTGCCTTCTTTTACTTTAGGGGTTCCAGCCCATATAGAGCTATTCTAAGCTATCCTTAAACCTAAACCTTACCCTAACCCATACCTAAGCCTAACACTAGCTATAACTCTAAAACTTTATCCTTATCTATAGAACAAGCCTAACCTAACCATAACCATGAATGAACTCTAAAGTATATGGACCCTTAAAGTAAATATAAAAATAAATATAGCCATACAGTATAAAATCCGATCAAATCTACACGTATGAAAAATTAAGAAGATGTGTATGATTGCCACTGAGATAACTCTCCACCAGAAACCAGATGTGGTAGCAGTTAACAACTATAGGTAATCTTTCGGCCTTCAACAATGAACAAATTCAAACACAAACCTTATATTTACTAAGTTGAAAAAAGCGACCCCAAAAATGACAAATGTGAGTACACATCTCGTTGTGGGGTACTTTCGGATTCAACCTTTATCAACAGGTATTGCCAGTTAACTGCAGGAGTCAAGTGCACCAACTTCTACCACAAATAAAAATGGACACAAAATTGAATATATGGATACTTAAAGTGGCACTTAACATCAAAATACAAACTAGCTATAAAAACCTTGATTTTATATTAAGAGAACTGGCTAATAGTTCTTTTTTTATAACGGGTAATAGTAATTAAATTATATTTCAGAACAATACTACATGTTTGCCAAATCCTTGCTCTCAAAACATGAGATGTACAGTATCCAATCAAAATAAAGCAATCTGTATACCATTTGGTAAGTTGATAATATTATTTCCATTTATATCCTGTAAATTTAGAATATCACAAAACACACAGGTACTTCAAAATGCTAGTAGTAGAAAGGAAGGAAAGAGCTTATGTTTGACTAAATATGGCCGTAAATGTCAACAAGGCCATAATTTGGTTCAAAAATTTGTCGTATTTTTTTTTAAACTAACTGCTTGGTTAAACAAAGACGTCACTTTCAAAATAGATAACTATATGCTCCGAAGTTATCACAACAAAAATATAATATTTATATAAAGTCAAATTACGTTGATTTTGTTCTTTTTGGACCGAAAAGATTAAGGAAAATTTAGGCCCTAATCATATTCCAAAATCGTATTGTACTCTCAGTATCTATTAAACCAAAAGATGCCAATGATGATGTGAATCCTTTGACACACAAACATCTGGATAGGTGATTGTGTCCCATGTAAATTACTTGTATGTTGCATACTCGAATGTATAAGAATAATTATAGAAAAAATTGGACTAAAACTGACTTGCATACTGGTAATTTAGGGGTCTCTACGATATTATGTATGATGTAGCGTGCAAAAAACAAGTTTTGGATTAAACAACGCCGTTTTAACGTGTCGTGGTTGCCTATTTAGGCATTCCGTGCAGGTAACCGGGACCACACCTCTTTATCCCTAGTCAACCATTTATAAATAGGTATACTGCCTTTTCTAGTTATATCATGGTGAAATATGAAAAAGTAAATTAATAAAAATACGGAAATCCAAGGATTATTCACTGAAAGTCCCTTATTAAATGGCAAAATCAATAACTCAGACATCAAATGAATTTTAATGGAATACAGCTGTCCCATTCCATAGAAAAGGGTGGATTAAACCTGTTTCCATAGCCATCCAAACATTTCACTTGTATGACAGTTGCATCAAACTCCATTATATTGACAACTATGAGTGAACAATACAAACAGACATAATTGATAAAAATGAACATAGTGTCTATTTTTTTCAGTATTTTTTATGGAAACTATAACTTCAACAGATTACCCAGGGCAGTATCCACACAACGAAGTGAAAACTTGGAGTTTTGCTGTCGAAAGTAATTTCAAACTGGTTTTGAAATTTACAGAATTTAACCTGGAGACAAATTTCGATTTCTTAAAGGTATACTGAAAATAAATAAAATGTATAATACTCAAAATCAGTGCAATAAAATGTATGGTATGCAAGAAGTATAGGCTACTTCAATGAGACAGCAATTCAACGATAAATTAAGCAAATATATATCTAGTGTCTACATATTAGGGTCTTGTTCGTTTCTTGGTGACACTTTTAAGTGTATAACTTTTCTGTTTAATCTCTAATGAACCATGCATTCATCGAATTTTTATGTAATTATCATCAGTTTGTTCAAGAGTTCTGTTTATAATTTAATCGATAAATATTATTTTTACACACCAAGGAAAATTGATGTTAAGAAATATGATTTCATTTCTTCTGACATCTATAAAAGGCCCCAAATGTAAATCAATTCAAACGAGAAAACTAACGGATTCATGTACAAAATAATGAATGGAAAACGAATATGATAAACAAAAATAAACGACAAACGATGAATAACAAAGCTCCTAACTTAAGACTTAATTCTCGGCCTAGCTGTTCCGTTTAGAGTCGGCTGGTCGAAATGTTTCATGTTTCCAAGCGTGGTATATATGATGCTTCCCAAACTTTTAATGTTGGAAACAAATATCGCATTTTTTTTTTTTATATATATTTCGAATACATCTGAACGATTTCTTAAAAACAGATTTAAGTGTTTCTTTCAAGCTAGAAACGATTTAGGTGTTCTCAGGCTATGCTAATTTTTAGACGTTCTCAGAGGAGGATTTAGGGGGGGGCAGGGGGCACGGGTCCCCCTTTTGAGAAAAAAAATTGGTTGCTTATATAGGGAATCACTGAAGCGTGACTATCTCGATAGTGAGTCTGAATATAACGACTGGATTATTCGGGTTAAGTTGTGTCTTATTTATTTTTCAGATTTATGACAGAGAAGGTGGAGCAGAATTATACAATTTGACTGGTCAACATCCGCCCGACGACATTTGGTCGAAGGACAATGGTCTCTTCGTTAAATTTACCAGTGATGGCTCGGTTACCTGGCTTGGTTTCTCCTTCGATGTATATAAAACCTCATAATTCATACTTTCTTGTAAAATATTTGAAAAATACAGAAATTTTATGCTCAATCTACCCTTATTTATTTCACAAAACGTATTTTTAGAATTCTATGATCTTATAATACATTACGTCTGAAGAAAAAACTGTTCACCATTTCAGTCTTTAGTGGACTCTTTTTATTTAAGTTTTTTTTTGTTCACACATCGTTATCAATATGACGGAATTTTATGCGACTGTCATACAATTGAGAGGTTTAGCTAGCTTTAAAACCAGGTTTTATCCACGATTTTCTACATAAGAAAATGTCTGTACCAAGTCAGGAATATGACAGTTTTTATCTATTCGTTTTATGAGTCTGAGCTTATGATTTTGCCATTTGATTAGGGACTTTTCTTTTTGAATTTTCCTCAGTGTTCAGTATTAGTATTTTTGTGATTTTACTTTTTTGTATTGTGGACGATCGTTCTCCCTGTCGACTTTCATTATCGTATTTTTTTCATTGAACATTGAATCTCATCTCAAAGTTCTGTATAGAATCACAAACAAAAGTAATTTTACAGTTATAAAATTCAGAATTGAATAAAAGTCAACTAAAGGATGAAATATAAATAAACTAGAGGCTCTAAAGAGCCTGTGTCGCTCACCTTGGTGTATGTGAATATTAACAATGGACACAGAGAAATATATGACAAAATGGTGTTTGGGTGATGGTAATGTGTTTGTAGATCTTTCTTTACTGAACATTCTTGTTGCTACAATTATCTCTATCTATAATGAACTTCCCGCAGTAATTACAGTGGAAAATATTTCCTAAAAATTTACAAAAATTTACAAAAATTTATGAAAATTGTTAACAATTGACTATAAAGGGCAATAACTCCTTAAGTGGTCAATTGACAATTTTGCTCATGTTGACTTATTTGTAGATCTTATTTTGCTGAACATTATTGCTGTTTACAGTTTATCTCTATCTATAATAATATTAAAGATAATAACCAAAATCTGCCAATTTTCCTTAAAATTACTAATTCAGGGGCAGCAACCCAACAACAGGTTGTCTGATTTGTCTGAAATTTTCAGGGCAGATAGATCTTGACCTGATAAAGGACACATGACAAAATTGTGTTTTGGTAATGGTGATGTGTTTGTAGATCTTACTTTACTAAACATTCTTGCTGCTTACAATTATCTCTATCTTTAATGAACTTGGCTCAGTCGTTTCAGTGAAAATTTACAAATTTATTGAAAATTGTTTAAAATTGACTATAAGGGGCAATAACTCCTTAGGGGTCAATTGACCATTTTGGTCACGTTAACTTATTTTTAGGTCTTATTTTGCTGTACATTATTGCTATTTACAGTTTATCTCTAACTATAATAATATTCAAAATAATAACAAAAACTAGAGGCTCTAAAGAGCCTGTGTCGCTCACCTTGGTCTATGTGACTATTAAACAAAGGAAGCAGATGGATTCATGACAAAATTGTATTTTGGTGATGGTGATGTGTTTGTACATCTTACTTTACTGAACATCCTTGCTGCTTACAATTATCTCTATCTATAATGAACTTGGCCCAGTAGTTTCAGTGGAAAATGTTAGTAAAAATTTACAAATTTTATAAAAATTGTTGAAAATTGACTATAAAGGACAATAACTCCTTACAGGGTCAATTGACCATTTCGGTCGTGTTGACTTATTTGTAAATCTTACTTTGCTGAACATTATTGCTGTTTACAGTTTATCTCTATCTATAATAATATTCAAGACAATAACCAAAAACAGCAAAAATTCCTTAAAATTACCAATTCAGGGGCAGCAACCCAACAACGGGTTGTCAAATTCATCTGAATTTCAGGGCAGATAGATCTTGACCTGATAAACAATTTAACCCATGTCAGATTTGCTCTAAACGCTTTGGTTTTGAGTTATAAGCCAAAAACTGCATTTTACCCCTATGTTCTATTTTTAGACATGGCGGCCATCTTGGTTGGATGGCCGGGTCATCGGACACATTTTTTAAACTAGATACCCCAAAGATTATTGTGGATGAGTTTGGATTAATTTGGCCCAGTAGTTTCAGAGGAGAAGATTTTTGTAAAAGATTACTAAGATTTACGAAAAATGGTTAAAAATTGACTATAAAGGGCAATAACTCCTAAAGGGGTCAACTGACCATTTCGGTCATGTTGACTTATTTGTAAATCTTACTTTGCTGAACATAATGGCTGTTTACAGTTTATCTCTATCTATAATAATATACAAGATAATAACCAAAAACAGCAAAATTTCCTTAAAATTACCAATTTCAGGGCAGATAGATCTTGACCTATTAAACAATTTTACCCCATGTCAGATTTGCTCTAAATGCTTTGGTTTTTGAGTTATAAGCCAAAAACTGCATTTTACCCCTATGTTCTATTTTTAGCCATGGCGGCCATCTTGGTTGGTTGGCCGGGTCACCGGACACATTTTTTAAACTAGATACCCCAATGATGATTGTGGCCAAGTTTGGTTTAATTTGGCCCAGTAGTTTCAGAGGAGAAGATTTTTGTAAAAGTTAACGCAGGACGACGACGACGGACGACGGACGCCGGACGCCAAGTGATGGGAAAAGCTCACTTGGCCTTTCGGCCAGGTGACCTAAAAAATGTAACGTTGAGACAGTTAAAAATTAAAGAGCTGAAAGGTCTGAGAGGGAGGAAGTAGATAATTTTATTTATATAAAGACAATGAAAGCAAACAAGACCAACACAGTCTATTCTGTTCTTTTGTTGCTTTTGACATATTTTTTCTTCCAAGAATAATATGCCTGCACATGTCTCCACTAAAACTGTTCAAAATAAATATGAAAATCTTTGAATTCTGTTGATTCGAATTAAACATTGCATCTCAGAATTGTCAACTTTTGGAACCCAAATTTACCAGGAATTGATCAGGGTTTACTTTAAAAAGTTTTCTGTCAAAGATAAATAGTACACATTGGATGTTGGATGTGAACCGATTGATAGTTTAGTCTTAGATGCATGATTAATAGTTGTTAGTGGCTTTGAACTAGCTGTCAGATAACTGCGAGTACTCTCAAATCTGTTCATTGTGTCTTTTTGTGCTGGGATGCATAAGTACCCGCCCACGTCCACTTGATGAGTTAAGCCTTTTTCAACTGATTTTTATAGTTCGTTCTTATGTTGTATTGTAATACCACTATCCTAGGTTAGGGGGAGGGTTGGGATCCCGCTAACATGTTTAACCCCGTCACCTTATTTATGTATGTGCCTGTCCCAAGTCAGGAGCCTGTAATTCAGTGGTTTTCGTTTGTCTATGTGTTATATATTTGTTTTTCGTTCATTTTTTTATATAAATAAGGCCGTTAGTTTTCTCGTTTGAATTGTTTTACATTGTCATTTCGGGGCCTTTTATAGCTGACTATGCGGTATGGGCTTTGCTCATTGTTGAAGGCCATACGGTACCTGTAGTTGTTAATTTCTGTGTCATTTTGGTCTCTTGTGGACGGTTGTCTCATTGGCAATCATACCACATCTTCTTTTTTTATATATACCTGTACTGATTACACTTAGATACAAATAGTACAATAGCAGTGAGGGGATGATCATTAGAATCTCAAGGATGAGGAAGAGATACGGAAGGATATTGAAAATTAATTTATTTTTGTTGATCTTCTGAGAACTAAAAAATGAATAATCTTTTCAAAAGACAAAATGTGAAAATGAAAATTCTGAGAATGGAAACGAGGAATTTGTCTGAAACAACAACCCGACAATATAATCATACGACATCTTCTTTTTTATATACACTTTGTGTATTCCGTCTACTTTAGTCATCAAACTTGCCACAGAGATTTTAGTCAAGTGTGCTGAAAGAGGGGTTTACGGTGTTTTACCACCATTGTTAAATTTGCACTTTGCAAAACAAAACTCAGAACTATTTTTGTTTCAAATTAAGAAATACTTGGAATGAGTAAACTTCATCCTGTCCGATACTAAAGACAAAATTTCATCTCTTTCTTACCTGTGTAAATCTTCCAAAATATTCTATAAAAACACCAAATAATAAAATAATGGTGCTTTGCAACACCCAAGATATATGTCTGACCCAGATTTTTTTTACTGCAATTAAATGTAGGATTTACTTCCTACAACTGTCAAATTCACTTGAGGGAATATTTTTTTCCAACCCTTTTTCGTTTGCAACAGGTAGGACGTACATGTACCATGATTTGGAAGTAGTATACCTTAACACCAACATTAATCTACGGAAGCGTATTAGCGCCTGCGTTATAACGCAAACATAGGAAGAAAAAAAAAAAATAAATGTGTGGCGCTAATACGCTTCCGTATTAATCACTCTCTTTAACCTTGAATATTTTTTATTGATATACTGTTCCCAGCTCTAACTGGCTGAATTATTTATTATAGTGAAATGTGTTTGAACTGAATATGTTATTTTAAATGAAGGAACTACTGATGGATGCTCTGTAGTAGTCTCTTGTTTACCATAAAAAAAAAAAACACTATTAAATTAAACTGTTGCTTTATTCATTTTATTCATTGTTTTTACAAGAACCAAATACAAAAATGATAGAATGCAAATACCATTTTATCATTGATTCATTCAAAATTCACCATAGAGTTCTCTCTATTTCTGGCAAATTAATCATAAACTGTAAAAATTACATCATAAAATAAATAAGACTTAAATTTAATTTAAATTAGTACGATACATGTCAATTATTTTAAACAATTATATAGTAATATTCATTGGCAATAAATGAAATTAAATATTTGTTAAAATGAATCATTAAAAAACCTTCAATGTTATTAGTATTGCGGATGCTAGTTTTGGGCACAAACCATTTTTTTTTACCAGGGAAGGATATTTCATTCCTTCAACCTACCACCCCACATTACCCAATCCCAATAAATAAAACAGTAAATAAACTAATTTTGCTTATATATCTTTTCCCTAAATAAGAAAATGGTTTGAGCCTTAAAATATTTAGCATAAAAGCCATAAAGCCGAAAATAAAGTCCAATTTAAGAGTCACCGACCCGGTCCTCCACCATATGAGTTTGATTGTGATCCCTCCTCTAACAAATCTTGTATATCTTTTTCTAATGCGGATGGTACCAGACGGGTTGGGTATCTCATTACGGCTTTCCCTTCTTTATTGATAAGGAATTTTTCAAAGTTCCATCTTACATCACTGTTATGGTAAGGCTTGTAATAAATTCCTGATTTTTCTGTATAAAATATGTCATCTACTGGTGGACAGTAAGCCTAAAATATACAGACATGATTTGTATAAAGAAAGAAAAATAACAAAAATACCGAACTTCGAGAAAATTCTAAACGGAAAATCCCTTGTGTTTATTTGTTACATATTTGATTGTTTTTATTGGGATTAAGAATATGTAGAAAACTGGTGGAATTTAGTGTAGAAACAAATGTCTCAAAAAAAGCAGGGAAATCTACATAGGGTTTTTTTTCGCCTCACATTTTGTAAAGACGGATTTTATAGCTTACTATACGTTATGGTTTTTGCTCATTGTTGAAGGCCGAAATGTGACATATATTTGCTTACATCAATGTCCGTTTGTCTCTGGTCGATAGTTGTCTCATTGAAAACCAATACCAGATCAAAATACAGATAACTCATGCAGACATTTAGGCATTTTTGCGCGAAATTCATTTAATTTCGCTGCGATTACAATTACTGAAATATCTTATTTTAACCGCGAAAACACAAATCATCAAACATAATGGGTTAGCCTAAGGCTTTATCAAGCAGAAACTACTTTTTTTCTGAGTTTCTGTTTGCTTACCGATTGTAACGGAAACTAAACTTGAACGTATTGCAAAATGTATATGGATACCACGAGCTTCATTCAGTTTCACAACCTCCGTAGGTGGCATGTTGCATGGACTAGTTCTGTCACTAGTAAACACACCCCTTTTCAGTGACAGCACGGTCTACAAACTCAATATTAGGAGCAGGATATTCTAACCCTTCTGGAGCACCTGAGATATCCCCATTTTTTCGGGGTTCGTGTGACTTAGTCTTTAGTTCTCAATGTTGTGTTGTGTGTACTATTGTTTGTATGTTTGTTTTTTTTTTCTTTTGTAGGCATGACGTTGTCAGTTTAATTTTGAGTTATGAGTTTGAATTTTCCTAAAGTATCGTTCGCGCCTCTAATACAGACAATACATATATCGATTTCTCTGCAGCAAAATAACCATAATATAATGGTTTACTTTTTTAAATTGTTATTTGGATGGAGAGTTGTCTCATTGTCACTCACACCACATCTTCCTATATCTATAAGAAAAACAAGGTGTCTTCAACGCAGCGTGTAAAGAATTTGTTTTTTAAATTGTAAACAAGAACGATTGTTTGAAAATGGACTTTTTAAAACGGTCCAAACATAAACAATTAGAAATTAATACCTTTAGATAGGTGTATAATGCATGTTCCTTTTCTCCATTGACATCAGTCTTTTGTGTCAGTGTGAAGTTTGGAACGAATCCGGAACCTGGACGAACATGTTTTAGCATGTTTAAAATTTCCGTTCCATTAGCTCCTGGTTCTTGCTGAAATAGATATTGTTAAAAATTCAAATAAACCCTAACTTTCCGCCTTCAAGTTCTATCTGTACTAAAGCCAAAAATTATATGCAGGTCTGTTTCCGGTCTCCAAGCAGAAAAAAATAGAGCAGGCAATAATTTTATGATTGATTTTTTTAATAAAGAATGTAATTTCCAGAAATGTCCGTAACATATGTTGTGATACACATGAATCACAACTAAATTTTACGTTGACCTTATTTAAAAGTGAAAGAGGAAATCTATAGAACAATAAAAACAAAGTAAAAATCGAAACTAGAGGCTCTCAAGAGCCTGTGTCGCTCACCTGTTAATGTGTTTACTGATGTCGGCCATCTTTGTTGGTAGGCGGGGTCATTAGACACTCTTTTTAAAAATAGATACCCTAGTATTATGATTGTGGCCAAGTTTGCTTAAATTTGGCCAAGTAGTTTTAGAAAAGATTTTTATACAAGTTACAAAAATTAGGAAAAGTTGTTTAATATTGACTCTAAAGGGCAATAACTCCTAAGGGGGTCCTCTAACAATTTTGATCATGCTGACTTATTTGTAGATCTTACTTTGCTGAACATTATTGCTGTTTACAGTTTATCTCTATCTATAATAGTATTCAAGATAATAACCAAAAACTGCAAAATTTTCTTAAAATAACCAATTTAAGGGCAGCAACCCAACAACAGGTTGTCCGATTCAACTGAAATTTTTTGAGGGGATATATCTTATTCTGATGGACATTAAAATCTTGAAAGATTGCCCTAAATGTCTTGGTTTCAAAGATATAAAGCAAAAACTGCATTTTACCACTATGTTCTAATTTTAGCCATGTCGGCCATTTTGTTTGGTAGGCTGGGTCATCGGACACATTTTTTAAACTATAAACCACAATGATAATTGTCGCCAAGTTTGATTAAATTTGGCAAAGTAGTTTTAGAGAAGAAGATTTTTAGAAAAGTTACAAAAAATGATGAAAAGTTGTTAAAAATTGACTATAAAGGGCAATAACCTCCTTAAGGGGTCGACTGGCAATTTTGGTCATGTTGACTTATTTGTAGGTCTTACTCTGCTGAACATTATTGCTGTTTTCAGGGGCAGCAACCCAACAACAGGTTATCCGATTCGTCTGAAAATTTCAGGGCAGATAGATCTTCACCTGATAAACAATTTTACCCCCATGTCAGATTTGCTCTAAATGCTTTGGTTTTTGAGTTATAAGCCAAAAACTGCATTTTACCCCTATGTTCTATTTTTAGCCATGGCGGCCATCTTGGTTGTTTGACGGGTCACGCCACACATTTTTTAAACTAGATATCCCAAGGATGATTGTGGCCAAGTTTGGTAGAATTTGGCCCAGTAGTTTCAGAGGAGAAGATTTTTGTAAAAGTTTACGGACGACGGACGACGGACGCCAAGTGATGAGAAAAGCTCACTTGACCTTTCAGGTCAGGTGAGCTAAAAAGACAACAATATGACAACAACATAAAAAAAAAGGTACACAAAAATAAAACAACAAATCCCACTTGAGATATAATTTACCATATCTTGAAGATACATGGAGTCGTCATCAATTCCATCAAAGTATTCTTCTTACTTTGAGTCGTCATTATTTACATTAAAGGTTACTCGTACTATGGACTGACGCGTCATCCGTTACATTTGAGGCTACTCGTAACATTGAGTTGTCACGAGTTCCATTGAAGGTTACTCGTACTATGGACTGACGCGTCATCCTTTACATTTGAGGCTACTCGTAACATTGAGTTGTCACGAGTTCCATTGAAGATTACTCGTACTATGGACTGACGCGTCATCCGTTACATTTGAGGCTACTCGTAAAATTGAGTTGTCACGAGTTCCATTGAATGTTACTCGTACTATGGACTGACGCGTCATCCTTTACATTTGAGGCTACTCGTAACATTGAATTGTCACGAGTTCCATTGAAGATTACTCGTACTATGGACTGACGCGTCATCCGTTACATTTGAGGCTACTCGTAACATTGAGTTGTCACGAGTTCCATTGAAGGTTACTCGTACTATGGACTGACGCGTCATCCTTTACATTTGAGGCTACTCGTAACATTGAGTTGTCACGAGTTCCATTGAAGATTACTCGTACTATGGACTGACGAGTCAGCCGTTACATTTGAGGCTACTCGTAAAATTGAGTTGTCACGAGTTCCATTGAAGGTTACTCGTACTATGGACTGACGCGTCATCCGTTACATTTGAGGCTACTCGTAACATTGAATTGTCACGAGTTCCATTGAAGATTACTCGTACTATGGACTGACGCGTCATCCGTTACGTTTGATGCTACTCGTAACATTGAGTTGTCACGAGTTCCATTGAAGGTTACTCGTACTATGGACTGACGCGTCATCTGTTAAATTTATGATTACTCGTAACATTGAGTTGTCACGAGTTCCATTGAAGATTACTCGTACTATGGACTGACGCGTCATCCGTTACGTTTGATGCTACTCGTAACATTGAGTTGTCACGAGTTCCATTGAAGATTACTCGTACTATGGACTGACGCGTCATCCGTTACGTTTGATGCTACTCGTAACATTGAGTTGTCACGAGTTTCATTGAAGGTTACTAGTACTATGGACTGACGCGTCATCCGTTACGTTTGATGCTACTCGTAACATTGAGTTGTCACGAGTTTCATTGAAGGTTACTAGTACTATGGACTGACGCGTCATCTGTTAAATTTATGATTACTCGTAACATTGAGTCGTCATCAACTACAATCTTAGTTTTGCGCTAATATTGACCAAGTAAAATTTGCTCGAGTGACTCTACCACCACTACCACAAATACGTACCTTTCCAAACAGATTACATGGAACCCCGACGACATGGAAGTTTTTATAAGTATCTTGAAGTGCATTCAACCCATAGTACTGGGGAGTGGCGCCTCAAAAGCTGGCCACATTCACCAACAAGAGAACCTACAAGTAAAGTGTAGATATGGTGATTGGTTTAGAAAGTCCGCTACTTCCAGTGACAAATAGCTCATGCATATTCAACAAAGAAAATCGATTGTTAAATAATTTAATTGATTAGGAATATTATGCGATAATTATATATAAGTATAATATCAAAATAAAACTAGTATGACAAAAAAGTATGGATTAATAAATTTTGTGTATTTGTCTTAAATATGACACGGATATTCAGGACGATAAAACATAGCCGAAAGTTATGCAAAATCGATCTACAAAGATGAATGACGGAAAATTGGGACTGTCACTGCAAAATGAGGGTACAAGGATAAGGGCAGAGACATTTGCCACCCGGTCATGAAATACCCATCAAAGAGACAAAAATTGTACGATTAAAATTCGTGGCATTCGTATCGCTCGGTACATCGACTATAATGTTCATTATTCCCTATTCGTAATATTTAAGCAACCCGTTATTCTCTGTTCTTCATTATTTTTGCCTATTTTTCTCTATTCTTATTTTTGCCTATTTTTCTCTATTTTTTTTTTTTTGCCTATTTCTCTAGCTATATCATTTAATTCTGCACGTGTTGCCAATTATTTTTTTTTAAGCAAACCCCATTCAGTCCCTCGTGTATGGATGAAACAATAAAAATTTAAAACATTTTAACAAAAAAATAATAATAAACAATGAACATAACTAAATACGTCAAAAGATTTACGTGATCTGGTTATTGTTTTTTTAAATTTTATTTCAAATGATTCCGTTAAAAAATACTACCTCATTTAAAATTACACCTCTCGTGCGAATAGAAAAGATTTGTTTATTAATTGAAATTCACAAATGCCTTTGATTTGCGTAATATCACACTTTATATATATAAAACACGTGCACCTTATCAACTGCGTAAAACATGCGTAAATGTGACGAATCAGCATAATTATTTTATCTAATCATTTACATAATAAATATGCCACTGGTAATGTGGTGTTGAAATTAATCATTATGTTAAGACGTTCATGAACTGGTGAAGTAAATTAAATTTTCACGCAAGGAGAAATCACGATTAAATATTACGTAAAGATACAACTGATTGTGAGGGTATTTAAACTGATGATAACAGAGTTCTTAATTGTCTCCCGTGTTGCACATACATTTATCTATTCAAGGTTCAGGAGCATAAACTGGAGAAAAAAAGCTGTTTTGTTTGTTCAATTAGACTTATTATTACTATCTGTAGAGAAACAAAGGCTTCAGAGCAAATTCAATATGATTACATTATAATTTCTAAGGGGCATAACTCGTAAAAAATGATTGATCAGAACTTATTTTCGAAAGTGTCAAAGACCTTGCTGATATAAACCTATGATATAAATTTAACAGTAATTTTGCTGATATAAAGCGATAAGTTAAGTTTGAGAAAATTAAGGCAAGATTGTACAAGGAGAGCGCTAACAATAAAATTCCATACAATCAATGTTTCCAAGGGGCATAACTCTTTCAGGAAGAAGATCAGATACGGATCCGCCATTTTGAAAGGGAGGGGTAAACTAGGCAACATTTTCAGTGGAACATGTAAAACGTCAATGCATTAAACATACAGGTAGCCCCATACAAAAGGAGAAGAACTAGACAATGTTTGGAGTGGGAAATACGAAAAGTATATGCATTAACTCAAGAAGCTCCATATGGGGGAACTGGCCCTTGTCCCTCATAAATCCGCCTATTAAGATGCTTTTAAAAATACCAAGACTATACTGGTAGAGGATACTTTTACACTAAAATTTCATATACAAATCCAGTTTGTTAAACGTCCTCGTAACTTACGCCGATGAGGGATTTTTTTAACGACCTTGACTACATATATGACTTCTTGCACGGTCGCACTTTCTCATAACGTTAAGAAAGAATAAATCTTTGTCAACGACTACAGACCGACTTTTTCGGGATATTTGGATTGATTTATTGAATGTTAGTTGTTAAACGTCCAGTGGCAAATATTTCATGCATGTTCAGGACAAAAACAAGTTTACAATACAGAATGTTTTGAGAACGTGCAAAACAGTGATGTTCGATATTTGAACTTCCTTTTGTTTAAACGGCAAACGCTGCAAATAAATATTTGCATAACCAACAGCAATTAATCTTTGCACTATTACTATTTTCTTTCTGTATAAAGTTAAGTATTAATCACGTTCCTGTGACATTTGAACAAACCCAATATTGACTGTCGGCATAGTTTTACAGGGATGATTCATCATTTGATGTCGAAACATGTAAACGCAGAATTGTATTTTTAAAAATGTATAAATATTTTGTACGTGTGCGTATAGGTAACAGGGCGTATTTTGGATTTTCAAAGCTGTGTTTTTTCATAAAATTGAAGAATAAAGATTTAGTTATAAATGATTGATTGATTGTTGGTTGCTTTACGTCCAGTGGCAAATATTCCATGTTCAGGACGAGAACAAGTTAACAATAAATACAATAGGTAGGTCTGGTAATAGAGGCCATTTGGGATGATGATCGGGGACATTTTGGTGAGCTGAAAACTTGTACATCTCGTATACAGCCAAACGGACGCCCCCTTTTGCAAGAGTTTTACTGCCGGTCAGAAGAAGACCAAGTGACCATATTTCTATTCCCAAGTCACAAGACTATTTCATTTGGATGTACTGTAAAACAACATTTATTTGAAGCGTCCTTGGTTATCGTGGATGCAATGTTCTTTGACATATAAGTCAATCTTTATCAACTTTGTAACTAATGAACAACTGCGGTCTCAGACAAAATTTGCCCACGGGATTTTCACAGGATCTCATGTGAATTTCATCTCGAACGAGCTTATGTATACGTGAAAATCATGTGAATACTTTCACGTAATCGTGAATTTAGGAAAAAATTTCATGTGGCAGTCTGTAATAGAATTGATTGTTGCTATAGTAACAGAGTGAATGCGTTTTAAGAAAAGTGAACACGTTGCTAACACACAAATTCAAAGTATGTCCGCCCGGCTTTTAAAAAAGAGATTTTTTTTCTAGTTATTTGTTGTGCGTATGAATTAGGAACACGGTGACACGAAGCGTACGAAGTTGAACACAAAAGTGATTTTGTTTTGCTTACCAGCGCGATCGTTGTACGTATAGTAAAGATCACAAATTAAAGTTGAAATTTGTGTGTGCGTATGTCTACAAGGTAATTGACGATACTTTACATTACTTCACCCTCTTCCCTCTAACATGTCTAATAAAAAGGATAAAAAAAAATATAAGAACACTAAATTTAAACACACAAGACACAAAACTGTGAAACTAGAGCAATACTGACTCTTATAAAAACTTGAAAGATAACAATTGCTCCCCTCAAAAGGTTCATTTAATTTTGGATAAACTTAAGGGGTTATCTCCTTCCTCATTCTCATGAGCGTACCCCTCCCCCACTCATTTTTTCCCTTAACATCGAATACTAGATCCGATTTTCCAGTTGCCACCACAGGTCTAGCGTGTATTTTGTTTCCAGACTGTTATATGTGTTATATTAAGAAAGTTTGATATGTACTGGATAGCCAGGTATACATACTGCAGTAATTTGTGAAAGTTTGTTTATATGTTATTTATTACTGTAAATTGAAATATGTATATATACATAGATCAGCTGTTTTAGATGAAAGGAAATGCAATATACACATTGGCAGACTTTCAATGTTTTATTTCCCAATCATCAATGTTGATTAATTATACACATACAATGACATATCCCTGATTCGCAAATATATTAACATGCTTAAGCATTTTTCTCTGCACTTATACTCAGGTGGAATGAATTTTAAAAATAAATAAAAACGAAATCTAAAGCAAATATTTCAAATTAGTGTCAATAACCTGCAGCGTAAAACTTAAGATGCATAAACATATCCAGTCGTTTCTCTGCATTTATATTGGTGGAATGATAAGACGTTAAAACATTTGATTTTTTTTAAATCGAAATCTAAGGCTAATATTTCCTGTAATGACCTGCAGCGTAAAACATAAGATGCATACACAGTATCCATGTCCATAGACTAGGCCAGTCGTTTATAAAATTCACGTGCAGTAAAGAGGGTCTGGTTTTTTTTAATTTGAATTTTATACTTTATTATAGTATTTCTTGACCATTTCCTTTATTCTTTATATTTCAGCACCGCATTATTCCTATTCCCTTTTAGCTTATTTTTCACTTTTTTTTATCCCTCCCTTTTCCCCCTAAATTATTCATGTTTGTTCTAAACCTTTTACTTATTATTCTCTATTATGTAACCCTACGAGACCCTCTTATACATAATTCATGATAAATGCATGACTGTGCAATAAATGGTCGAAATGTGCATCCTGCATGATATACTACTCTCGTATATAAATTTGAACGGAATTTAAAGGTCAAATTTTAAACTGATACATAATTTGAAATTTAATAATTAATTGAAATATTATTAAAAGATATAAGAATTAATACACAATGATTCAAAGCGGAACCAAAACAGAAGACAAAAACGACATAAGACATTCAAAAGTAAAAATATAATGATTCTTTTTAAATTAATTATAAGATTAAAGATTGGTTGATGCATGAGACAACTCTCATACAATAATTAAAAATAACATTAAGGTTAAAGTAGCTTCACAGGGAGCATGTTTTATAAAATACCTTGACCAGGAGCGGATCCAGCCATTTTAAAAAGGAGGTTCCCAACCCAGGACAAAGGGGGGTTCCAACTATATGTCCCCATTCAGATGCATTGATCGAACAAAAAAGGGGGTTCCAACCCCGAACCCCCCCCCCCCCCCCCCTACCCCCTGGATCCGCCAATGTTGACCTTCTTCAACAAAGGGAGTAGAGGGAAGACACCCAATTTTGATAAAAATAAATAGCCTTTTTCTGGCACAAAATCACCCATTGTTTTCGCGTGGCTCCTCTGTCGGTACATCTTTTACAAGTACATGAAGTACGTCCCCTTTAAAAATTACTGGAACTTTTATAAATAAAAAGTATGTACACAATGCAATGAAAATAAATAATATTTAAGAATATGATTCAGATGATTTTCTCAATATTATTTTCTAATTCGTATTTGTATTAGGCTTATGAAATTTCCAATTTGCAAAATAGAAAATATGACAAGTCTATGGGAGAAACATTCTGACTTAAAGACTGGAAAATGACAAAAAAAAACTCTTGGGTAGGCCATGCCGGCTTGGACTAAAAACGTAGGGTGTGTAGGGTAACTGGAACCACATATATTTTATTTCTCGTATATACACTATAGTACTTACCTTACCACGATACTGGGAGAAATCTATGGTTTTCTCACCATGAATATCCGGCATAGAAAAATTATATACAGATGAAGATTGTCATCGTGATGGTAACACGCTACCTGCCTTGATGACACATTTTGTCCGCAACTGACCACAGCGTAGCCAAAACAATGGTCACTATATCCACAAAAATCCCCATCCCGACTAAAGAAAATTGCTACATACTACAAACAGACACAACAGCTAGGTGTGATATAACTGATGCTGATTTTGTTTTATGTAAGGATGTCAAGGGCAGATAATCTCGTGTAATGTATACTATTCTCTCTTAAGTACTAATGGACGTAATTTGAAAGCTATCTGGTACATTCTCGAAAGAAAACAATTCAAAGGGCATTGTTTCAAAATAGATTGGAAAAATAACTTTTCAGATGTTAAACAAAATATAATCTGAATTGTTCTAACCAACTATCATATGTTTAATTTATACGAAACCCCATGTCCGTAGAAAGGCCAATAAGATTATCCCACTGTTAACTAAAAAACTAATACGAATCATGTCTTTTATGAACTGCATGGTATATGCATCAATACAAACATATTGTATTAACATTCTGCAAAAGTTTGGCTGGCAGCTCTATTCAATTGGTATCATGTCCGGCCTTTTTCATTTGGCCTTTATTTTTGGATATTAAATAGTTTGGATGGCCGGTGTCCTATATGTATTTATAGTCATTTTTCCCAAATGCAATTTTTTCCGGTGGGAAGAACTGGATCGATTCAGTTCCTCTTTCCCTCCGGAAAAAAATGACTAGTCTACCCCCTTTTAGCGTGACGGAAGGAGTGCAGGATCAGGCTTATTCTTCTCCAATAGTAACACGAAAAGATTATTTCCACTCTTGCAGTTGAGAATTAATTATCCATTATGAAAGTAACCTCTTAACATAGTTTAGCGTTACCAAACATTCATCGTGGACACATAAACAGACCAGTGAACATATTGACTGACACGTGGATTCATAGAAAACGAATGGACACATACACAGATTGGTAGATGTATCTATACAGGCTGCATGTGGTCGTGTGAACAGGTTGATCCCGGCTAGATAAATCTAAAGACATGTCGACATACTATAGTTGACACATAGCTTGACCGATAGGTGCACATATTGATTGACTGGTGGACATGTAAATGGATTAACAGACACGTAGATAAACTGGTGAACATTTGGAGACTTTCAAAGACACACAGACTGTCGGACAGACGTTTAGCATGTCAACATACTTGCTAGTATATACACAATCTGGGGGAGATGTAAACGGATTTGTGGACATATACACACATTGGTAGATATGTAGACTATATTGGGCCTTAATTCAGACAAAGTAAATGACATTTATCAATGGACAATTTGTGGGGCTCTTTATAGCTTGCCACGGGTCCCTGTTGAAGACCGTACTTTGATCTATAATGGGTTACTTTTATAAATTGCGACTTGGATGGAGAGTTGTCTCATTGGCATTCATACCACATTTCCTATATCTATTGAGACAGAAGAGTACCCATGCAGAAGTGTACTCATAGTTGAGGATATGTGTTAAATCCCCATACCTTCTGGCCATCACATGCTATCGGACACAAACGGTTTGTGGATATGTATTAAATCACCATACTTTCTGGCATGCACATGCTATCGGACACAGACGGTTTGTGGATATGTATTAAACACCATACTTTCTGGCATGCACATGCTATCGGACACAGACGGTTTGTGGATATGTGTTAAATCACCATACTTTCTGGCATGCACATGCTATCGGACACAGACGGTTTGTGGATATGTGTTGAATCACCATACTTTCTGCATGCACATGCTATCGGACACAAACGGTTTGTGGATATGTGTTAAATCACCATACTTTCTGGCATGCACATGCTATCGGACACAGACGGTTTGTGGATATGTGTTAAATCACCATACTTTCTGGCATGCACATGCTATCGGACACAGACGATTTGTGGATATGTTTTAAATCACCATACTTTCTGGCATGCACATGCTATCGGACACAGACGGTTTGTGGATATGTGTTAAATCACAATACTTTCTGGCATGCACATGCTATCGGACACAGACGGTTTGTGGATATGTGTTAAATCACCATACTTTCTGGCATGCACATGCTATCGGACACAGACGGTTTGTGGATATGTGTTAAATCACCATACTTTCTGGCATGCACATGCTATCGGACACAGACGATTTGTGGATATGTTTTAAATCACCATACTTTCTGGCATGCACATGCTATCGGACACAGACGGTTTGTGGATATGTGTTAAATCACAATACTTTCTGGCATGCACATGCTATCGGACACAGACGGTTTGTGGATATGTGTTAAATCACCATACTTTCTGGCATGCACATGCTATCGGACACAAACGGTTTGTGGATATGTGTTAAATCACAATACTTTCTGGCATGCACATGCTATCGGACACAGACGGATGCCTAAACTTATAGTTCAATGCTTATATAATGCCGTTAGTTTTCTCGTTTGAACTATTTTACATTGTCATTTCGGGGCCTTTTAAAGCTGACTATGCAGTATGGGCTTTGCTTATTGTTAAAGGCCGTACGGTGATTATAGTTGTTAAGTTCTGTGTAATTTTGGTCTCTTGTGGAGAGTTGTCTCATTGGCAACCATACCACATCTTCTTTTTTTTATATATATATAATAACTCCTTTCAATAAGTTTCATACCGGCCGCTGTACATTTTTCGGCATGTTAAATATATGAATGGATGGATATTTTCTGGCTAGTATATATCAATGGGTGGCAATAGAATTAAACATATATATATATATATAATATATATATAGCAAAAGAAATAAACACGGTGTACAGAATGTATATTATTAATATAAAATAAATATATATATATATAATAATATTAATAATATATATATTTAATATATTATTATAATATATATATGATATATATATATAATATAATATAATATATATATATATATATATATCAATAGTTCATAATATCTTAATGAATATTAAATAAATTTATTCCTGCATTGAAAGTGTTAATCTCCAAATTTTACAGTAGTATTTTATCATCCACAGTTACAGATTATACAAGTCATACTAATGAGTTGAATTTTTGGACAGAATCAATACAAAATCAGATAAGATACATTGTATTACCAATTGAGGGTTCATAAGGGGCATATGAATAGGGATATTTATTAGAAATGCAAACTGAACTCCTGTAACACAGAACTATAGTTATCCTTGGTTTTATTATATCCATTCATGTTTATAAGATCTGGTTTACTCAAAAAAAGTTTAATAACTTATGCCACAGATGATTCTTCTGGAGTTATTGTCCTTGAGATGAATCATTTTATGGGATTTTCTATAAGTTAGTTTCTTAAATTTTCTTCGCCTCTTTGACGTCAATTATTTTCAAACACTGTTATTTTCGTAAATTATCAACAATTAAATTAAAACCTTGCTTTCTAACCAATCTTTTCATGTACCGGACCGGCAACTTTCTTTATCTAGTACGAAAATCTACAGTGCCGTTATACACATGCATGTTGTTTGCTTGGAGTCCCTTCCCGAAAAGAAAGAAATAGCCTAACTCCAAGATACTATATTCCTGAATCACGTGATTTTTACCACATGGAGCTTAGACTTGAATAAATACCGAATATGGAAAGTGAAACTACAATTCAAAACATAAAGTCCGAAGGCACAAATAAGAAAAAAGAAAGGTTTTTTTTTTGGCAAAGGGTGCCGGGGTAATTCTCTCGGTGTTCAAAATATACATGAAATATTTGCCACTGCCCTTTTCTGTTCTATGAATTTTGACCCTGAGTTTTCTATCTGCTACTGAAAAGGGGTGTGTTTTTGTCTGAATCCCGTTTATGATGATAGATAATGCAACACTAAGACTAAAGATCACGATGAAAAATAATTCAAAACATAAAACATTCACGGAAATATGAAAAAAGAATTAGTTTATACATTAACTTCCTGAGATGAAAATTTGCACGGAGGACACTTTATCATTTTTTGTCGTCGTGCTTTTCCCTTTTAGAAAGATAGTGTAAATATTTTCACTTTTCAAACAAAAGGATCCATATACTTTTAGTAAAATTGTCAACCAAACTCGCACAACCTTTATTACGATAGGAAAGAAAAAACAGTTATATGTTTTTTTACCATGAATTAATTTCGAAATTATCCCAAAATTCAGCTAAAAGAAAAATAAGTTTGAAATAATAAAATAAAAAGAGTGAGTGTCGAGTTGGCGAAGTGGTATCCCTGCTGCCGAGCCGAGACTCAACAGACAAGGATAGAACTAGCTGCTTTAGTCTCAGTAGTAAGTAGTCATTTATCCACTACGCTACGGCTCACCCGATATCTAATAGGAAAATTTAACTATATAATCTGTATTGGCTTTGTTGTGCAATATCCTATATTTTCATACGCATGTGTAATTATATATCGTCATGCATATATTGTGGGAAATTTAAATACTTTTGTCAATATTTCTTTCAATTGAAGATTATAGAATCAAAGTCTAAATGAAAGTAAATCTAAACAATTTATCAACAGTTCAGTAAGGTTCCTAATGACAGTTGAAGATATTTACTATTAAGAAACTGGGAAATATCACTTGTGAAGAAACTATCGTAAATATCTGGTGAAAAATTCTTGATAAAAACCGAACCAAGGGAGTATAAGATTCGATCCCATCTCCCCTTTATTGCAAGTCCAACGTATTAACGCTCGTCTATTAAGAAATGTAAATACAGTTCTGATAAATTGAGGCTATTTTATATATTATGATCAATGACTTTGTTTTTTACATATGAGAACACGTACGATGAAGAGTATATATGAGAAATGACGTATAATGTTTTCTTCTTCTGCAGAGCAGGGAAAGATCTTTGCTAATAAGAAAAGAAAACAATGATACACGACCAGACAAAAAGAATTAATGCCAAATAGGCAAGTTTTTCGTATTCTTTTTCACGCTTTGTATTATCAGCTCTATCCGGTAACGGGAGAAAGGAAGAAAGACCATTCACAATTTGTCTTATATTTAATAAACCTTTCAAATGTACAGTTCATAAGATAAAAATATTCCCTGTGGAACACACCCCCCCCCCCTTTTTTGTGCTCTCTATGTTTAACCCTCAAATTAAGCCTTCCAATCTAATTAAAATTAAAACCTTGCTTTCTAACCAATCTATTCATGTACCGGACCGGCAACTTTCTTTATCTAGTACGAAAATCTAAAGTGCCGTTATACACATGCATGTTGTTTGCTTGGAGTCCCTTCCCGAAAAGAAAGAAATAGCCTAACTCCAAGATACTATACTCCTGCATCACGTGATTTTTACCACGTGGAGCTTAGATTTGAATAAATACCGAATATGGAAAGTGAAACTACAATTCAAAACATAAAGTCCGAAGGCACAAATAAGAAAAAAGAAAGGGTTTTTTTTGGCAAAGGGTGCCGGGGTAATTCTCTCGGTGTTCAAAATATACATGAAATATTTGCCACTGCCCCTTTTCTGTTCTATGAATTTTGACCATGAGTTTTCTATCTGCTACTGAAAATGGGTGTGTTTTTGTCTGAATCCCGTTTATGATGATAGATAATGCAACACTAAGACTAAAGATCACGATGAAAAATAATTCAAAACATAAAACATTCACGGAAATATGAAAAAAGAATTAGTTTATACATTAACTTCCTGAGATGAAAATTTGCACGGAGGACACTTTATCATTTTTTGTCGTCGTGCTTTTCCCTTTTAGAAAGATAGTGTAAATATTTTCACTTTTCAAACAAAAGGATCCATATACTTTTAGTAAAATTGTCAACCAAACTCGCACAACCTTTATTACGATAGGAAAGAAAAAACAATTATATGTTTTTTTACCATGAATTAATTTCGAAATTATCCCAAAATTCAGCTAAAAGAAAAATAAGTTTGAAATAATAAAATAAAAAGAGTGAGTGTCGAGTTGGCGAAGTGGTATCCCTGCTGCCGAGCCGAGACTCAACAGACAAGGATAGAACTAGCTGCTTTAGTCTCAGTAGTAAGTAGTCATTTATCCACTACGCTACGGCTCACCCGATATCTAATAGGAAAATTTAACTATATAATCTGTATTGGCTTTGTTGTGCAATATCCTATATTTTCATACGCATGTGTAATTATATATCGTCATGCATATATTGTGGGAAATTTAAATACTTTTGTCAATATTTCTTTCAATTGAAGATTATAGAATCAAAGTCTAAATGAAAGTAAATCTAAACAATTTATCAACAGTTCAGTAAGGTTCCTAATGACAGTTGAAGATATTTACTATTAAGAAACTGGGAAATATCACTTGTGAAGAAACTATCGTAAATATCTAGTTAAAAATTCTTGATAAAAACCGAACCAAGGGAGTATAAGATTCGATCCCATCTCCCCTTTATTGCAAGTCCAACGTATTAACCGCTCGTCTATTAAGAAATGTAAATACAGTTCTGATAAATTGAGGCTATTTATATATTATGATCAATGACTTTGTTTTTACATATGAGAACACGTACGATGAAGAGTATATATGAGAAATGACGTATAATGTTTTCTTCTTCTGCAGAGCAGGGAAAGATCTTTGCTAATAAGAAAAAGAAAACAATGATACACGACCAGACAAAAAGAATTAATGCCAAATAGGCAAGTTTTTCGTATTCTTTTTCACGCTTTGTATTATCAGCTCTATCCGGTAACGGGAGAAAGGAAGAAAGACCATTCACAATTTGTCTTATATTTAATAAACCTTTCAAATGTACAGTTCATAAGATAAAAAATATTCCCTGTGGAACAACACCCCCCCTTTTTTTGTGCTCTCTATGTTTAACCCTCAAATTAAGCTTTCCAATCTAATTAAAATTAAAACCTTGCTTTCTAACCAATCTATTCATGTACCGGACCGGCAACTTTCTTTATCTAGTACGAAAATCTAAAGTGCCGTTATACACATGCATGTTGTTTGCTTGGAGTCCCTTCCCGAAAAGAAAGAAATAGCCTAACTCCAAGATACTATATCCTGCATCACGTGATTTTTACCACGTGGAGCTTAGATTTGAATAAATACCGAATATGGAAAGTGAAACTACAATTCAAAACATAAAGTCCGAAGGCACAAATAAGAAAAAAGAAAGGGGTTTTTTTTTGGCAAAGGGTGCCGGGGTAATTCTCTCGGTGTTCAAAATATACATGAAATATTTGCCACTGCCCCTTTTCTGTTCTATGAATTTTGACCATGAGTTTTCTATCTGCTACTGAAAATGGGTGTGTTTTTGTCTGAATCCCGTTTATGATGATAGATAATGCAACACTAAGACTAAAGATCACGATGAAAAATAATTCAAAACATAAAACATTCACGGAAATATGAAAAAAGAATTAGTTTATACATTAACTTCCTGAGATGAAAATTTGCACGGAGGACACTTTATCATTTTTTGTCGTCGTGCTTTTCCCTTTTAGAAAGATAGTGTAAATATTTTCACTTTTCAAACAAAAGGATCCATATACTTTTAGTAAAAATTGTCAACCAAACTCGCACAACCTTTATTACGATAGGAAAGAAAAAACAATTATATGTTTTTTTACCATGAATTAATTTCGAAATTATCCCAAAATTCAGCTAAAAGAAAAATAAGTTTGAAATATAAAATAAAAAGAGTGAGTGTCGAGTTGGCGAAGTGGTATCCCTGCTGCCGAGCCGAGACTCAACAGACAAGGATAGAACTAGCTGCTTTAGTCTCAGTAGTAAGTAGTCATTTATCCACTACGCTACGGCTCACCCGATATCTAATAGGAAAATTTAACTATATAATCTGTATTGGCTTTGTTGTGCAATATCCTATATTTTCATACGCATGTGTAATTATATATCGTCATGCATATATTGTGGGAAATTTAAATACTTTTGTCAATATTTCTTTCAATTGAAGATTATAGAATCAAAGTCTAAATGAAAGTAAATCTAAACAATTTATCAACAGTTCAATAAGGTTCCTAATGACAGTTGAAGATATTTACTATTAAGAAACTGGGAAATATCACTTGTGAAGAAACTATCGTAAATATCTGGTTAAAAATTCTTGATAAAAACCGAACCAAGGGAGTATAAGATTCGATCCCATCTCCCCTTTATTGCAAGTCCAACGTATTAACCGCTCGTCTATTAAGAAATGTAAATACAGTTCTGATAAATTGAGGCTATTTATATATTATGATCAATGACTTTGTTTTTACATATGAGAACACGTACGATGAAGAGTATATATGAGAAATGACGTATAATGTTTTCTTCTTCTGCAGAGCAGGGAAAGATCTTTGCTAATAAGAAAAAGAAAACAATGATACACGACCAGACAAAAAGAATTAATGCCAAATAGGCAAGTTTTTCGTATTCTTTTTCACGCTTTGTATTATCAGCTCTATCCGGTAACGGGAGAGAAAGGAAGAAAGACCATTCACAATTTGTCTTATATTTAATAAACCTTTCAAATGTACAGTTCATAAGATAAAAAATATTCCCTGTGGAACACACCCCCCCTTTTTTTGTGCTCTCTATGTTTAACCCTCAAATTAAGCTTTCCAATCTAATTAAAATTAAAACCTTGCTTTCTAACCAATCTATTCATGTACCGGACCGGCAACTTTCTTTATCTAGTACGAAAATCTAAAGTGCCGTTATACACATGCATGTTGTTTGCTTGGAGTCCCTTCCCGAAAAGAAAGAAATAGCCTAACTCCAAGATACTATACTCCTGCATCACGTGATTTTTACCACGTGGAGCTTAGATTTGAATAAATACCGAATATGGAAAGTGAAACTACAATTCAAAACATAAAGTCCGAAGGCACAAATAAGAAAAAAGAAAGGGTTTTTTTTTTGGCAAAGGGTGCCGGGGTAATTCTCTCGGTGTTCAAAATATACATGAAATATTTGCCACTGCCCTTTTCTGTTCTATGAATTTTGACCATGAGTTTTCTATCTGCTACTGAAAATGGGTGTGTTTTTGTCTGAATCCCGTTTATGATGATAGATAATGCAACACTAAGACTAAAGATCACGATGAAAAATAATTCAAAACATAAAACATTCACGGAAATATGAAAAAAGAATTAGTTTATACATTAACTTCCTGAGATGAAAATTTGCACGGAGGACACTTTATCATTTTTTGTCGTCGTGCTTTTCCCTTTTAGAAAGATAGTGTAAATATTTTCACTTTTCAAACAAAAGGATCCATATAACTTTTAGTAAAATTGTCAACCAAACTCGCACAACCTTTATTACGATAGGAAAGAAAAAACAATTATATGTTTTTTTACCATGAATTAATTTCGAAATTATCCCAAAATTCAGCTAAAAGAAAAATAAGTTTGAAATAATAAAATAAAAAGAGTGAGTGTCGAGTTGGCGAAGTGGTATCCCTGCTGCCGAGCCGAGACTCAACAGACAAGGATAGAACTAGCTGCTTTAGTCTCAGTAGTAAGTAGTCATTTATCCACTACGCTACGGCTCACCCGATATCTAATAGGAAAATTTAACTATATAATCTGTATTGGCTTTGTTGTGCAATATCCTATATTTTCATACGCATGTGTAATTATATATCGTCATGCATATATTGTGGGAAATTTAAATACTTTTGTCAATATTTCTTTCAATTGAAGATTATAGAATCAAAGTCTAAATGAAAGTAAATCTAAACAATTTATCAACAGTTCAATAAGGTTCCTAATGACAGTTGAAGATATTTACTATTAAGAAACTGGGAAATATCACTTGTGAAGAAACTATCGTAAATATCTGGTTAAAAATTCTTGATAAAACCGAACCAAGGGAGTATAAGATTCGATCCCATCTCCCCTTTATTGCAAGTCCAACGTATTAACCGCTCGTCTATTAAGAAATGTAAATACAGTTCTGATAAATTGAGGCTATTTATATATTATGATCAATGACTTTGTTTTTACATATGAGAACACGTACGATGAAGAGTATATATGAGAAATGACGTATAATGTTTTCTTCTTCTGCAGAGCAGGGAAAGATCTTTGCTAATAAGAAAAAGAAAACAATGATACACGACCAGACAAAAAGAATTAATGCCAAATAGGCAAGTTTTTCGTATTCTTTTTCACGCTTTGTATTATCAGCTCTATCCGGTAACGGGAGAAAGGAAGAAAGACCATTCACAATTTGTCTTATATTTAATAAACCTTTCAAATGTACAGTTCATAAGATAAAAAATATTCCCTGTGGAACACACCCCCCCTTTTTTTGTGCTCTCTATGTTTAACCCTCAAATTAAGCTTTCCAATCTAATTAAAATTAAAACCTTGCTTTCTAACCAATCTATTCATGTACCGGACCGGCAACTTTCTTTATCTAGTACGAAAATCTAAAGTGCCGTTATACACATGCATGTTGTTTGCTTGGAGTCCCTTCCCGAAAAGAAAGAAATAGCCTAACTCCAAGATACTATACTCCTGCATCACGTGATTTTTACCACGTGGAGCTTAGATTTGAATAAATACCGAATATGGAAAGTGAAACTACAATTCAAAACATAAAGTCCGAAGGCACAAATAAGAAAAAAGAAAGGGTTTTTTTTTGGCAAAGGGTGCCGGGGTAATTCTCTCGGTGTTCAAAATATACATGAAATATTTGCCACTGCCCCTTTTCTGTTCTATGAATTTTGACCATGAGTTTTCTATCTGCTACTGAAAATGGGTGTGTTTTTGTCTGAATCCCGTTTATGATGATAGATAATGCAACACTAAGACTAAAGATCACGATGAAAAATAATTCAAAACATAAAACATTCACGGAAATATGAAAAAAGAATTAGTTTATACATTAACTTCCTGAGATGAAAATTTGCACGGAGGACACTTTATCATTTTTTGTCGTCGTGCTTTTCCCTTTTAGAAAGATAGTGTAAATATTTTCACTTTTCAAACAAAGGATCCATATACTTTTAGTAAAATTGTCAACCAAACTCGCACAACCTTTATTACGATAGGAAAGAAAAAACAATTATATGTTTTTTTTACCATGAATTAATTTCGAAATTATCCCAAAATTCAGCTAAAAGAAAAATAAGTTTGAAATAATAAAATAAAAAGAGTGAGTGTCGAGTTGGCGAAGTGGTATCCCTGCTGCCGAGCCGAGACTCAACAGACAAGGATAGAACTAGCTGCTTTAGTCTCAGTAGTAAGTAGTCATTTATCCACTACGCTACGGCTCACCCGATATCTAATAGGAAAATTTAACTATATAATCTGTATTGGCTTTGTTGTGCAATATCCTATATTTTCATACGCATGTGTAATTATATATCGTCATGCATATATTGTGGGAAATTTAAATACTTTTGTCAATATTTCTTTCAATTGAAGATTATAGAATCAAAGTCTAAATGAAAGTAAATCTAAACAATTTATCAACAGTTCAATAAGGTTCCTAATGACAGTTGAAGATATTTACTATTAAGAAACTGGGAAATATCACTTGTGAAGAAACTATCGTAAATATCTGGTTAAAAATTCTTGATAAAAACCGAACCAAGGGAGTATAAGATTCGATCCCATCTCCCCTTTATTGCAAGTCCAACGTATTAACCGCTCGTCTATTAAGAAATGTAAATACAGTTCTGATAAATTGAGGCTATTTATATATTATGATCAATGACTTTGTTTTTACATATGAGAACACGTACGATGAAGAGTATATATGAGAAATGACGTATAATGTTTTCTTCTTCTGCAGAGCAGGGAAAGATCTTTGCTAATAAGAAAAAGAAAACAATGATACACGACCAGACAAAAAGAATTAATGCCAAATAGGCAAGTTTTTCGTATTCTTTTTCACGCTTTGTATTATCAGCTCTATCCGGTAACGGGAGAAAGGAAGAAAGACCATTCACAATTTGTCTTATATTTAATAAACCTTTCAAATGTACAGTTCATAAGATAAAAAATATTCCCTGTGGAACACACCCCCCCTTTTTTTGTGCTCTCTATGTTTAACCCTCAAATTAAGCTTTCCAATCTAATTAAAATTAAAACCTTGCTTTCTAACCAATCTATTCATGTACCGGACCGGCAACTTTCTTTATCTAGTACGAAAATCTAAAGTGCCGTTATACACATGCATGTTGTTTGCTTGGAGTCCCTTCCCGAAAAGAAAGAAATAGCCTAACTCCAAGATACTATACTCCTGCATCACGTGATTTTTACCACGTGGAGCTTAGATTTGAATAAATACCGAATATGGAAAGTGAAACTACAATTCAAAACATAAAGTCCGAAGGCACAAATAAGAAAAAAGAAAGGGTTTTTTTTTGGCAAAGGGTGCCGGGGTAATTCTCTCGGTGTTCAAAATATACATGAAATATTTGCCACTGCCCCTTTTCTGTTCTATGAATTTTGACCATGAGTTTTCTATCTGCTACTGAAAATGGGTGTGTTTTTGTCTGAATCCCGTTTATGATGATAGATAATGCAACACTAAGACTAAAGATCACGATGAAAAATAATTCAAAACATAAAACATTCACGGAAATATGAAAAAAGAATTAGTTTATACATTAACTTCCTGAGATGAAAATTTGCACGGAGGACACTTTATCATTTTTTGTCGTTGTGCTTTTCCCTTTTAGAAAGATAGTGTAAATATTTTCACTTTTCAAACAAAAGGATCCATATACTTTTAGTAAAATTGTCAACCAAACTCGCACAACCTTTATTACGATAGGAAAGAAAAAACAATTATATGTTTTTTTACCATGAATTAATTTCGAAATTATCCCAAAATTCAGCTAAAAGAAAAATAAGTTTGAAATAATAAATAAAAAGAGTGAGTGTCGAGTTGGCGAAGTGGTATCCTGCTGCCGAGCCGAGACTCAACAGACAAGGATAGAACTAGCTGCTTTAGTCTCAGTAGTAAGTAGTCATTTATCCACTACGCTACGGCTCACCGATATCTAATAGGAAAATTTAACTATATAATCTGTATTGGCTTTGTTGTGCAATATCCTATATTTTCATACGCATGTGTAATTATATATCGTCATGCATATATTGTGGGAAATTTAAATACTTTTGTCAATATTTCTTTCAATTGAAGATTATAGAATCAAAGTCTAAATGAAAGTAAATCTAAACAATTTATCAACAGTTCAATAAGGTTCCTAATGACAGTTGAAGATATTTACTATTAAGAAACTGGGAAATATCACTTGTGAAGAAACTATCGTAAATATCTGGTTAAAAATTCTTGATAAAAACCGAACCAAGGGAGTATAAGATTCGATCCCATCTCCCTTTATTGCAAGTCCAACGTATTAACCGCTCGTCTATTAAGAAATGTAAATACAGTTCTGATAAATTGAGGCTATTTATATATTATGATCAATGACTTTGTTTTTACATATGAGAACACGTACGATGAAGAGTATATATGAGAAATGACGTATAATAAAATTGAGAAAGGAAATGGTGAATATGTCAAAGCGACAACCACCGACCATAGAGCAAACAACAGCCGAAGGCAACCAATGGGTCTTCAATGTAGCGAAAATTCCCGCACCCGTAGGTGTCCTTCAGCTGGCCCCTAAAATATGCATAATAGTACAGTGATAATGGACGTCATACTAAACTCCGAATTATACACAAGAAACTAAAAATTAAAATCATACAAGACTAACAAAGGCCAGAGGCTCCTGACTTGGGACAGGCGCAAAATTGCGGCGGGGTTAAACATGTTTATGAGATCTCAACCTCCCCTATACCTCTAGCCAATGTAGAAAAGTAAAAGAATAACAATACGCACATTAAAATTCAGTTCAAGAGAAGTCGAGTCTGATGTCAAAAGATGTAACAAAAGAAAATAAATAAAATGACAATAATACATAAATAACAACAGACTACTAGCAGTTAACTGACATGCCAGCTCCAGACCTCAATTAAACTGATTGAAAGATTATGTCTTCATCATATGAATATCAGGTACAATCCCTCCCGTTAGGGGTTTAGTATCATACTATCATAAAATATATGAGAAGAACATAACCCGTGTCATGCCAACAACTGTTTTTTTAGAAATAAATGTGTTTAGTTCCGATGCAAAGACCATATGTTTTCTTCTTCTGCAGAGCAGGGAAAGATCTTTGCTAATAAGAAAAAGAAAACAATGATACACGACCAGACAAAAAGAATTAATGCCAAATAGGCAAGTTTTTCGTATTCTTTTTCACGCTTTGTATTATCAGCTCTATCGGTAACGGGAGAAAGGAAGAAAGACCATTCACAATTTGTCTTATATTTAATAAACCTTTCAAATGTACAGTTCATAAGATAAAAAATATTCCCTGTGGAACACACCCCCCCCCTTTTTTGTGCTCTCTATGTTTAACCCTCAAATTAAGCTTTCCAATGTAATTAAAATTAAAACCTTGCTTTCTAACCAATCTATTCATGTACCGGACCGGCAACTTTCTTTATCTAGTACGAAAATCTAAAGTGCGTTATACACATGCATGTTGTTTGCTTGGAGTCCCTTCCCGAAAAGAAAGAAATAGCCTAACTCCAAGATACTATACTCCTGCATCACGTGATTTTTACCACGTGGAGCTTAGATTTGAATAAATACCGAATATGGAAAGTGAAACTACAATTCAAAACATAAAGTCCGAAGGCACAAATAAGAAAAAAGAAAGGGTTTTTTTTTTGGCAAAGGGTGCCGGGGTAATTCTCTCGGTGTTCAAAATATACATGAAATATTTGCCACTGCCCCTTTTCTGTTCTATGAATTTTGACCATGAGTTTTCTATCTGCTACTGAAAATGGGTGTGTTTTTGTCTGAATCCCGTTTATGATGATAGATAATGCAACACTAAGACTAAAGATCACGATGAAAAATAACTCAAACATAAAATACGGAAAAGAAAAAAAATTAGTTTATCATTAATCTAATAAAATTTCACGGAGGAATTATATTTTTGTGCGCTTTCCCCTTTTGTGTGTATATTTCTTTTAAACAAAGGATCCATCTTTTAGTAAAATTGTAACCAAACTCGCACAACCTATTCTAGAAGAAAAACAATTATAGTTTTTTACATGAATTATTTCGAATTTCCCAAAAAGAAAAGAAAAATAAGTTTAAATATAAATAAGATGATTTTAAGTGGCAATGTATCCGTGGACGAACTCAAAAACAAAAGGAAGGCCATAAAGAAGTTTTTTTCAAGTCGGTAACCCGTTTCAAAGAATTAAATTATCTTTTCTTTGTTGAATTCCATATTTTCTACGCATGAAAATGATGTTTTTGTGGAATTAATATTTTGTCAATATTCTCAAAAAGATATGAAAAATTAAATAAAAATTAACAATTAAAAAATTATATACTCTGAATGAAATTTACAAGAAACTGATATTTTTTGTGGTCTTTCTTTAAAAATTTTGTAAAACAACAGGTATAAATCGATCATCCCATTGCATATTATTAACTTCATAAATGAAATAATTCGATATGAGGTATTTAAATTATGATAATTGTTTTTACATATGAAATTCGAAAGATAATTAGAAATAGAAAGTTTTGAAAGGGAAATTTAATAAAAAAAAAAACATGTATCGAGCAAAGAATTATCCTGGCAGCCGATCTTCAGTGATTACTGTTTATCTCAGAGAAAGAATTCAATTTTCTATTAATAACCTTTAGTATCATAAGTAAAAAATATTCTTGAACCCCCCTTTTTTGCTCAGTTTATCAAATTATTAATCTAATAATTAACTTGCTTTCTACAATTATTCATTAATTTCTTATGTCAAATTTCTTTCAATGAGTGTTTTTGGATCCTTCCAAAGAAAGAAATCTAATCCAAGTCTAATCTTGACATGATTTTTAACGGGAGTTAATTATAAAAACATATGGAAATGATAAATTCAAAACAAAACCGAAGGATAAATGAAACAAGGTTTTTTGGCAAGGTACGGGTATTTCGTGTAAATAATAATATTGCGCTTTTTTTTATGAATGACATGGTTTTCTATGCTACGAAAGGTTTTTGTTAATCTTTTTGTAGAAGGAAAACTAGATAAGAACGAAAAAATAACCAAACAAAAAATTACAAATAGAAAAGTTGTTTTTCATTATTCCTATGAATTACGGGAGGAATACATTTTCTGTTTTTTATTTAAAAGATATTATATTTTATTTCACGAAAGACCATTCTTTTTGTAAATTTTAACCCTCAAATTTATTCATTAAAAAAAAATTGTTTTTTTACCAATTATTCAATTACCAAAATCGCAAGAAATTTTGTATATAAAAATAGTGGTTATGGGAAGTGTTCCCTGGCCCCGAAAAAGAAAAGGTAACTAGTCTTTATCTGATAGTGTTTTACCACTGAGCTACTGATAATAATAGGAAATATAATATAAACATGGTGGCAAATATATAAAGTGTTTTTTTTCGCAAAATTTGGGAATTTTCTTTGTCAATATTTTTCATCCCATTTATTATCAGAATTTAAAGAAGTATTTCTAATTCTACAAAATGGTTTGGTTTTTGTCTGAATCGTTTAATATAATAAGAAATGATAAGTGAGAAAATAATATTTAAAAAATTTAGAAAAGAAACAAGATAGTTAAATTACCTTCCTATATTTGCAGGAACTTTACTTTTTGAAGTTATCTTTAAGATATTAGTATTTTATTTATACAAACATGATATAAACTTAGTAAATGTAACAAATGACCTTATTTTTCTTCTGAAAGAAAAAAAAAGTTTTTTTAATGAAAAAAAAAATATCCAAATACAAAAAAAAAAAATTGAATTTAATAAATTGTTTCGTTTGTGAATGTATCCCTGCGAGCCGAGAGAAAAGACATACATTGCTTAATTAAAACTTCAATTACTCAGTAGTAAAATATCTTGGAAAACACTTTTTTTTGGCTTTGTTTAAACCCTAAATTTAAGCTTTTAATTAAATTACTTTTTTAAAATTAAATACTTTGCAATTTCTTTTCATAGATAAAATCAAAGTTAGAGTAACAACAATTTTACGTCATTTCCAAGAAGTACTATTTCATTAAAACTGGAATATCGATTTTTACACATTGTAATTTGTTAAAAATTGAAAAAACCACAATTAAAATATCCACCCCAATAAGACAAGAGGTTTTATGAAATGTCGTTTAATTGGGTTAAATTATATCATGATTTTTCACTGACCTCTGTTATATATGAATGAGTTTTTTCTTCTTCTGAAAAGGGAGTTTTGTTAAATAGAAAAAGAATAGCAACAAAAAGAAATTAGAATGGAAATATCAATCTTTTTAACTTGATATAGAAAGATAGGGTAAAGAACGAATAAATTTGCTAGATTTATCTTTATGTGTCGTTTTTTTAGAAAAATTGTGAAAATCACTTTCATTAGGTCTTATTTTACTAAATTAACTTTCAATCAATTAATTAAATGTAAACCAATTATTTTTTTTTACCGGAATTTTTTAATTATCAAAATTAAGCCTATAAAATCATTTGTTTTGATCCTCGAAAGAAGTGCCTAATCAAGTCTATCCTGCCGCAACTATTTACAAGGAGCTAGATTGATAATCCGATGAAGAATCATTCAAAACTAATCGAGCACAATAAAAAAAAAAGTTTTTTTTGTAGGTGTGGAATTCTTGTTTCAAATACTGAATATATTCTGCCTTTTTGTTAATAATTTTGCATATTTTCATGATTGAATAAAGGTTTTTAGTACTAAACAATTATAAATTCATAAGTAAAGACAGTGAAAATAATTAAAACTGAAAATCACGATAGAAAAGAATTATTGTTAAAATTTTTTAAGAAAAGTAGAGGACACTCATTCCTTTTGCTTTTCCCTTTAAAACGTGTATTATATTAAAAAAAGATCATATATTTTATATATTGTCAACAACTGCTACATTTAACAGGAAGAAAAAATAAATTTTTTTAATGATTTATTTCTTACGAAATACTGAAAAAAAAGTAAAAATAAATAAAAGATAAGAATTGCCAAATGGATTTCGATCTGTCAACTGATATACTACGTTAGTAGAGAAGATCATTTATATTAATACCTTCAATTATAGAAATTAAAAATATTCTGTGATGCTTTTTTTCTTTATTTTAACCTATTAATTTCCAATTATTAAATTTAAATCTTTTCAATTTCTTTCGACGAAATTTCATCTAATAAAGAAATCTAAATCTCAGTTCAATAGTTGTTTGCTTGGAGTCCCTTCCCGAAAAGAAAGAAATAGCCTAACTCCAAGATACTATACTCCTGCATCACGTGATTTTTACCACGTGGAGCTTAGATTTGAATAAATACCGAATATGGAAAGTGAAACTACAATTCAAAACATAAAGTCCGAAGGCACAAATAAGAAAAAAGAAAGGGTTTTTTTTGGCAAAGGGTGCCGGGGTAATTCTCTCGGTGTTCAAAATATACATGAAATATTTGCCACTGCCCCTTTTCTGTTCTATGAATTTTGACCATGAGTTTTCTATCTGCTACTGAAAATGGGTGTGTTTTTGTCTGAATCCCGTTTATGATGATAGATAATGCAACACTAAGACTAAAGATCACGATGAAAAATAACTCAAAACATAAAACATTCACGGAAATATGAAAAAAGAATTAGTTTATACATTAACTTCCTGAGATGAAAATTTGCACGGAGGACACTTTATCATTTTTTGTCGTCGTGCTTTTCCCTTTTAGAAAGATAGTGTAAATATTTTCACTTTTCAAACAAAAGGATCCATATACTTTTAGTAAAATTGTCAACCAAACTCGCACAACCTTTATTACGATAGGAAAGAAAAAACAATTATATGTTTTTTTACCATGAATTAATTTCGAAATTATCCCAAAATTCAGCTAAAAGAAAAATAAGTTTGAAATAATAAAATAAAAAGAGTGAGTGTAGAGTTGGCGAAGTGGTATCCCTGCTGCCGAGCCGAGACTCAACAGACAAGGATAGAACTAGCTGCTTTAGTCTCAGTAGTAAGTAGTCATTTATCCACTACGCTACGGCTCACCCGATATCTAATAGGAAACTTTAACTATATAATCTGTATTGGCTTTGTTGTGCAATATCCTATATTTTCATACGCATGTGTAATTATATATCGTCATGCATATATTGTGGGAAATTTAAATACTTTTGTCAATATTTCTTTCAATTGAAGATTATAGAATCAAAGTCTAAATGAAAGTAAATCTAAACAATTTATCAACAGTTCAATAAGGTTCCTAATGACAGTTGAAGATATTTACTATTAAGAAACTGGGAAATATCGCTTGTGAAGAAACTATCGTAAATATCTGGTTAAAAATTCTTGATAAAAACCGAACCAAGGGAGTATAAGATTCGATCCCATCTCCCCTTTATTGCAAGTCCAACGTATTAACCGCTCGTCTATTAAGAAATGTAAATACAGTTCTGATAAATTGAGGCTATTTATATATTATGATCAATAACTTTGTTTTTACATATGAGAACACGTACGATGAAGAGTATATATGAGAAATGACGTATAATGTTTTCTTCTTCTGCAGAGCAGGGAAAGATCTTTGCTAATAAGAAAAAGAAAACAATGATACACGACCAGACAAAAAGAATTAATGCCAAATAGGCAAGTTTTTCGTATTCTTTTTCACGCTTTGTATTATCAGCTCTATCCGGTAACGGGAGAAAGGAAGAAAGACCATTCACAATTTGTCTTATATTTAATAAACCTTTCAAATGTACAGTTCATAAGATAAAAAATATTCCCTGTGGAACACACCCCCCCTTTTTTTGTGCTCTCTATGTTTAACCCTCAAATTAAGCTTTCCAATCTAATTAAAATTAAAACCTTGCTTTCTAACCAATCTATTCATGTACCGGACCGGCAACTTTCTTTATCTAGTACGAAAATCTAAAGTGCCGTTATACACATGCATGTTGTTTGCTTGGAGTCCCTTCCCGAAAAGAAAGAAATAGCCTAACTCCAAGATACTATACTCCTGCATCACGTGATTTTTACCACGTGGAGCTTAGATTTGAATAAATACCGAATATGGAAAGTGAAACTACAATTCAAAACATAAAGTCCGAAGGCACAAATAAGAAAAAAGAAAGGGTTTTTTTTGGCAAAGGGTGCCGGGGTAATTCTCTCGGTGTTCAAAATATACATGAAATATTTGCCACTGCCCCTTTTCTGTTCTATGAATTTTGACCATGAGTTTTCTATCTGCTACTGAAAATGGGTGTGTTTTTGTCTGAATCCCGTTTATGATGATAGATAATGCAACACTAAGACTAAAGATCACGATGAAAAATAACTCAAAACATAAAACATTCACGGAAATATGAAAAAAGAATTAGTTTATACATTAACTTCCTGAGATGAAAATTTGCACGGAGGACACTTTATCATTTTTTGTCGTCGTGCTTTTCCCTTTTAGAAAGATAGTGTAAATATTTTCACTTTTCAAACAAAAGGATCCATATACTTTTAGTAAAATTGTCAACCAAACTCGCACAACCTTTATTACGATAGGAAAGAAAAAACAATTATATGTTTTTTTACCATGAATTAATTTCGAAATTATCCCAAAATTCAGCTAAAAAGAAAAATAAGTTTGAAATAATAAAATAAAAAGAGTGAGTGTAGAGTTGGCGAAGTGGTATCCCTGCTGCCGAGCCGAGACTCAACAGACAAGGATAGAACTAGCTGCTTTAGTCTCAGTAGTAAGTAGTCATTTATCCACTACGCTACGGCTCACCCGATATCTAATAGGAAACTTTAACTATATAATCTGTATTGGCTTTGTTGTGCAATATCCTATATTTTCATACGCATGTGTAATTATATATCGTCATGCATATATTGTGGGAAATTTAAATACTTTTGTCAATATTTCTTTCAATTGAAGATTATAGAATCAAAGTCTAAATGAAAGTAAATCTAAACAATTTATCAACAGTTCAATAAGGTTCCTAATGACAGTTGAAGATATTTACTATTAAGAAACTGGGAAATATCGCTTGTGAAGAAACTATCGTAAATATCTGGTTAAAAATTCTTGATAAAAACCGAACCAAGGGAGTATAAGATTCGATCCCATCTCCCCTTTATTGCAAGTCCAACGTATTAACCGCTCGTCTATTAAGAAATGTAAATACAGTTCTGATAAATTGAGGCTATTTATATATTATGATCAATAACTTTGTTTTTACATATGAGAACACGTACGATGAAGAGTATATATGAGAAATGACGTATAATGTTTTCTTCTTCTGCAGAGCAGGGAAAGATCTTTGCTAATAAGAAAAAGAAAACAATGATACACGACCAGACAAAAAGAATTAATGCCAAATAGGCAAGTTTTTCGTATTCTTTTTCACGCTTTGTATTATCAGCTCTATCCGGTAACGGGAGAAAGGAAGAAAGACCATTCACAATTTGTCTTATATTTAATAAACCTTTCAAATGTACAGTTCATAAGATAAAAAATATTCCCTGTGGAACACACCCCCCCTTTTTTTGTGCTCTCTATGTTTAACCCTCAAATTAAGCTTTCCAATCTAATTAAAATTAAAACCTTGCTTTCTAACCAATCTATTCATGTACCGGACCGGCAACTTTCTTTATCTAGTACGAAAATCTAAAGTGCCGTTATACACATGCATGTTGTTTGCTTGGAGTCCCTTCCCGAAAAGAAAGAAATAGCCTAACTCCAAGATACTATACTCCTGCATCACGTGATTTTTACCACGTGGAGCTTAGATTTGAATAAATACCGAATATGGAAAGTGAAACTACAATTCAAAACATAAAGTCCGAAGGCACAAATAAGAAAAAAGAAAGGGTTTTTTTTTGGCAAAGGGTGCCGGGGTAATTCTCTCGGTGTTCAAAATATACATGAAATATTTGCCACTGCCCCTTTTCTGTTCTATGAATTTTGACCATGAGTTTTCTATCTGCTACTGAAAATGGGTGTGTTTTTGTCTGAATCCCGTTTATGATGATAGATAATGCAACACTAAGACTAAAGATCACGATGAAAAATAACTCAAAACATAAAACATTCACGGAAATATGAAAAAAGAATTAGTTTATACATTAACTTCCTGAGATGAAAATTTGCACGGAGGACACTTTATCATTTTTTGTCGTCGTGCTTTTCCCTTTTAGAAAGATAGTGTAAATATTTTCACTTTTCAAACAAAAGGATCCATATACTTTTAGTAAAATTGTCAACCAAACTCGCACAACCTTTATTACGATAGGAAAGAAAAAACAATTATATGTTTTTTTACCATGAATTAATTTCGAAATTATCCCAAAATTCAGCTAAAAGAAAAATAAGTTTGAAATAATAAAATAAAAAGAGTGAGTGTAGAGTTGGCGAAGTGGTATCCCTGCTGCCGAGCCGAGACTCAACAGACAAGGATAGAACTAGCTGCTTTAGTCTCAGTAGTAAGTAGTCATTTATCCACTACGCTACGGCTCACCCGATATCTAATAGGAAACTTTAACTATATAATCTGTATTGGCTTTGTTGTGCAATATCCTATATTTTCATACGCATGTGTAATTATATATCGTCATGCATATATTGTGGGAAATTTAAATACTTTTGTCAATATTTCTTTCAATTGAAGATTATAGAATCAAAGTCTAAATGAAAGTAAATCTAAACAATTTATCAACAGTTCAATAAGGTTCCTAATGACAGTTGAAGATATTTACTATTAAGAAACTGGGAAATATCGCTTGTGAAGAAAACTATCGTAAATATCTGGTTAAAAATTCTTGATAAAAACCGAACCAAGGGAGTATAAGATTCGATCCCATCTCCCCTTTATTGCAAGTCCAACGTATTAACCGCTCGTCTATTAAGAAATGTAAATACAGTTCTGATAAATTGAGGCTATTTATATATTATGATCAATGACTTTGTTTTTACATATGAGAACACGTACGATGAAGAGTATATATGAGAAATGACGTATAATGTTTTCTTCTTCTGCAGAGCAGGGAAAGATCTTTGCTAATAAGAAAAAGAAAACAATGATACACGACCAGACAAAAAGAATTAATGCCAAATAGGCAAGTTTTTCGTATTCTTTTTCACGCTTTGTATTATCAGCTCTATCCGGTAACGGGAGAAAGGAAGAAAGACCATTCACAATTTGTCTTATATTTAATAAACCTTTCAATGTACAGTTCATAAGATAAAAAATATTCCCTGTGGAACACACCCCCCTTTTTTTGTGCTCTCTATGTTTAACCCTCAAATTAAGCTTTCCAATCTAATTAAAATTAAAACCTTGCTTTCTAACCAATCTATTCATGTACCGGACCGGCAACTTTCTTTATCTAGTACGAAAATCTAAAGTGCCGTTATACACATGCATGTTGTTTGCTTGGAGTCCCTTCCCGAAAAGAAAGAAATAGCCTAACTCCAAGATACTATACTCCTGCATCACGTGATTTTTACCACGTGGAGCTTAGATTTGAATAAATACCGAATATGGAAAGTGAAACTACAATTCAAAACATAAAGTCCGAAGGCACAAATAAGAAAAAAGAAAGGGTTTTTTTTTGGCAAAGGGTGCCGGGGTAATTCTCTCGGTGTTCAAAATATACATGAAATATTTGCCACTGCCCCTTTTCTGTTCTATGAATTTTGACCATGAGTTTTCTATCTGCTACTGAAAAGGGGTGTGTTTTTGTCTGAATCCCGTTTATGATGATAGATAATGCAACACTAAGACTAAAGATCACGATGAAAAATAACTCAAAACATAAAACATTCACGGAAATATGAAAAAAGAATTAGTTTATACATTAACTTCCTGAGATGAAAATTTGCACGGAGGACACTTTATCATTTTTTGTCGTCGTGCTTTTCCCTTTTAGAAAGATAGTGTAAATATTTTCACTTTTCAAACAAAAGGATCCATATACTTTTAGTAAAATTGTCAACCAAACTCGCACAACCTTTATTACGATAGGAAAGAAAAAACAATTATATGTTTTTTTACCATGAATTAATTTCGAAATTATCCCAAAATTCAGCTAAAAGAAAAATAAGTTTGAAATAATAAAATAAAAAGAGTGAGTGTAGAGTTGGCGAAGTGGTATCCCTGCTGCCGAGCCGAGACTCAACAGACAAGGATAGAACTAGCTGCTTTAGTCTCAGTAGTAAGTAGTCATTTATCCACTACGCTACGGCTCACCCGATATCTAATAGGAAAATTTAACTATATAATCTGTATTGGCTTTGTTGTGCAATATCCTATATTTTCATACGCATGTGTAATTATATATCGTCATGCATATATTGTGGGAAATTTAAATACTTTTGTCAATATTTCTTTCAATTGAAGATTATAGAATCAAAGTCTAAATGAAAGTAAATCTAAACAATTTATCAACAGTTCAATAAGGTTCCTAATGACAGTTGAAGATATTTACTATTAAGAAACTGGGAAATATCACTTGTGAAGAAACTATCGTAAATATCTGGTTAAAAATTCTTGATAAAAACCGAACCAAGGGAGTATAAGATTCGATCCCATCTCCCCTTTATTGCAAGTCCAACGTATTAACCGCTCGTCTATTAAGAAATGTAAATACAGTTCTGATAAATTGAGGCTATTTATATATTATGATCAATGACTTTGTTTTTACATATGAGAACACGTACGATGAAGAGTATATATGAGAAATGACGTATAATGTTTTCTTCTTCTGCAGAGCAGGGAAAGATCTTTGCTAATAAGAAAAAGAAAACAATGATACACGACCAGACAAAAAGAATTAATGCCAAAAAGGCAAGTTTTTCGTATTCTTTTTCACGCTTTGTATTATCAGCTCTATCCGGTAACGGGAGAAAGGAAGAAAGACCATTCACAATTTGTCTTATATTTAATAAACCTTTCAAATGTACAGTTCATAAGATAAAAAATATTCCTGTGGAACACACCCCCCCCTTTTTTTGTGCTCTCTATGTTTAACCCTCAAATTAAGCTTTCCAATCTAATTAAAATTAAAACCTTGCTTTCTAACCAATCTATTCATGTACCGGACCGGCAACTTTCTTTATCTAGTACGAAAATCTAAAGTGCCGTTATACACATGCATGTTGTTTGCTTGGAGTCCCTTCCCGAAAAGAAAGAAATAGCCTAACTCCAAGATACTATACTCCTGCATCACGTGATTTTTACCACGTGGAGCTTAGATTTGAATAAATACCGAATATGGAAAGTGAAACTACAATTCAAAACATAAAGTCCGAAGGCACAAATAAGAAAAAAGAAAGGTTTTTTTTTTTTGGCAAAGGGTGCCGGGGTAATTCTCTCGGTGTTCAAAATATACATGAAATATTTGCCACTGCCCCTTTTCTGTTCTATGAATTTTGACCCTGAGTTTCCTATCTGTTACTGAAAAGGGGTGTGTTTTTGTCTGAATCCCGTTTATGATGATAGATAATGCAACACTAAGACTAAAGATCACGATGAAAAATAATTCAAAACATAAAACATTCACGGAAATATGAAAAAAGAATTAGTTTATACATTAACTTCCTGAGATGAAAATTTGCACGGAGGACACTTTATCTTTTTTTGTCGTCGTGCTTTTCCCTTTTACTTTATAGAAAGATTGTGTAAATATTTTCACTTTTCAAACAAAGGGATCCATATACTATTAGTAAAAATGTCAACCAAATTCGCACAACCTTTATTACGATACGAAAGAAAAATCTATTTATGTTTTTTTACTATGAATTAATTTCCAAAATTATCCAAAAATTCAGCTAAAAGAAAAATAAGTTTGAAATAATAAAATAAAAAAAGTGAGTGTCGAGTTGGCGAAGTGGTATCCCTGCTGCCGAGCCGAGACTCAACAGACAAGGATAGAACTAGCTGTTTTAGTCTCAGTAGTAAGTAGTCTTTTATCCACTACGCTACGGCTCACCCGATATCTAATAGGAAAATGTAACTATATAATCTGTATTGGCTTTGTTGTGCAATATCCTGTATTTTCATACGCATGTGTAATTATATATCGTCATGCATATAATATTGTGGGAAATTTAAATACTTTTATCAATATTTCTTTCAATTGAAGATTATAGAATCAAAGTCTAAATGAAAGTAAATTTAAACAATTTATCAACAGTTCAATAAGATTCCTAATGACAGTTGAAGATATTTACTATTAAGAAACTGGGAAATATCACTTGTGAAGAAACTATCGTAAATATCTGGTTAAAAATTCTTGATAAATACCTAACCAAGGGAGTATAAGATTCGATCCCATCTCCCCTTTAATGCAAGTCCAACGTATTAACCGCTCGACTATTAAGAAATGTAAATACAGTTCTGGTATATTGAGGCTATTTATATATTATGATCAATGACTTTGTTTTTACATATGAGAACACGTATGATGAAGAGTATATATGAGAAATGACGTATAATTGTTTCTTCTTCTGCAGAGCAGGGAAAGATCTTTGCTAATAAGAAAAAGAAAACAATGATACACGACCAGACAAAAAGAATTAATGCCAAATAGGCAAGTTTTTCGTATGCTTTTTCACGCCTGTATTATCAGCTCTATCCGGTAACTTAAAGGGGTGTCTTTTTGTCTGAATCCCGTTTATGATGATAGATAACGCAACACTAAGACTAAAGATCACGATGAAAAATAATTCAAAACATAAAACATTCATGGAAATATGAAAAAAAAATTAGTTTATACATTAACTTCCTGAGATGAAAATTTGCATGGAAGACACTTTATCATTTTTGTCGTCGTGCTTTTCCCTTTCACTATATCATGTATATAGAAAGATAGTGTAAATATTTTCACTTTTCAAACAAAAGGATCCATATACTTTTAGTAAAATTGTCAACCAAACTGGCACAACCTTTATTTCGACAGGAAAGAAAAAACAATTATATGTTTTTTTACTATGAATTAATTTCCAAAATTATCCCCAAATTCAGCTAAAAGAAAAATACGTTTGAAATAATAAAATAAAAAGAGTGAGTGTCGAGTTGGCGAAGTGGTATCCCTGCTGCCGAGCCGAGACTCAACAGACAAGGATAGAACTAGCTGCTTTAGTCTCAGTAGTAAGTAGTCTTTTATCCACTACGCTACGGCTCGCCCGATATCTACTAGGAAAATTTAACTATATAATCTGTATTGGCTTTGTTGTGCAATATCCTGTATTTTCATACGCATGTGTAATTATATATCGTCATGCATATATTGTGGGAAATTTAAATACTTTTATCAATATTTCTTTCAATTGAAGATTATAGAATCAAAGTCTAAATGAAAGTAAATCTAAACAATTTATCAACAGTTCAATAAGATTCCTAATGACAGTTGAAGATATTTACTATTAAGAAATTGGGAAATATCACTTGTGAAGAAACTATCGTAAATATCTGGTTAAAAATTCTTGATAAAAACCGATCCTAGGGAGTATAAGATTCGATCCCAACTCCCTTTATTGCAAGTCCAACGTATTAACCGCTCGACTATTAAGAAATGTAAATACAGTTCTGATATATTGAGGCTATTTTATATTTATGATCAATGACTTTGTTTTTACATATGAGAACACGTATGATGAAGAGTATATATGAGAAATGACTTATAACTTTTTCTTCTTCTGCAGAGCAGGGAAAGATCTTTGCTAATAAGAAAAAGAAAACAATGATACACGACCAGACAAAAAGAATTAATGCCAAATAGGCAAGTTTTTCGTATGCTTTTTCACGCCTTGTATTATCAACTCTATCCGGTAACTTAAAGGGCTGTCTTTTTGTCTGAATCCCGTTTATGATGATAGATAATGCAACACTAAGACTAAAGATCACGATGAAAAATAATTCAAAACATAAAACATTCACGGAAATATGAAAAAAGAATTAGTTTATACATTAACTTCCTGAGATGAAAATTTTCACGGAGGACACTTTATCTTTTTTTGTCGTCGTGCTTTTCCCTTTTACTTTATAGAAAGATTATGTAAATATTTTCACTTTTCAAACAAAATGATCCATATACCATTAGTAAAAATGTCAACCAAATTCGCACAACCTTTATTACGATAGGAAAGAAAAAAAAAATATATGTTTTTTTACTATGAATTAATTTCCAAAATTATCCCAAAATTCAGCTAAAAGAAAAATAAGTTTGAAATAATAAAATAAAAAGAGTGAGTGTCGAGTTGGCGAAGTGGTATCCCTGCTGCCGAGCCGAGACTCAACAGACAAGGATAGAACTAGCTGCTTTAGTCTCAGTAGTAAGTAGTCATTTATCCACTACGCTACGGCTCACCCGATATCTAATAGGAAAATTTAACTATATAATCTATATTGGCTTTGTTGTGCAATATCCTGTATGTACATACGCATGTGTAATTATATATGGTCGTGCATATATTGTGGGAAATTTAAATACTTTTATCAATATTTCTTTCAATTGAAGATTATAGAATCAAAGTCTAAATGAAAGTAGATCTAAACAATTTATCAACAGTTCAATAAGATTCCTAATGACAGTTGAAGATATTTACTATTAAGAAACTGGGAAATATCACTTGCGAAGAAACTGTCGTAAATATCTGGTTAAAAATTCTTGATAAAACCCGAACCAAGGGAGTATAAGATTCGAGCCCATCTCCCCTTTATTGCAAGTCCAACGTATTAACCGCTCGTCTATTATGAAGCTATTTATATATTATGATCAATGACTTTGTTTTAACATATGAGAACACGTACGATAAAGAGTATATATAAGAAATGACGTATATTTTTTTCTTCTTCTGCAGAGCAGGGAAAGATCTTTGCTAATAAGAAAAAGAAAACAATGATACACGACCAGACAAAAAGAATTAATGCCAAATAGGCAAGTTTTTCGTATGCTTTTTCACGCCTGTATTATCAGCTCTATCCGGTAACTTAAAGGGGTGTCTTTTTGTCTGAATCCCGTTAATGATGATAGATAATGCAACACTAAGACTAAAGATCACGATGAAAAATAATTCAAAACATAAAACATTCACGAAAATATTTTAAAAAAGAATTAATTTATACATTAACTTCCTGAGATGAAAATTTGTACGGAGGACACTTTATTTTTGTCGTCGTGCTTTTCCCTTTCACTATATAGAAAGATAGTGTAAATATTTTCACTTTTTAAACAAAAGGATCCATAAACTTTTAGTAAAAATGTCAACCAAACTCGCACAACCTTTATTACGATAGGAAAAAAAAAAAATTATATGTTTTTTTACTATGAATTAATTTCCAAAATTATCCCAAAATTCAGCTAAAAGAAAAATAAGTTTGAAATAATAAAATAAAAAGAGTGAGTGTCGAGTTGGCGAAGTGGTATCCTGCTGCCGAGTCGAGACTCAACAGACAAGGATAGAACTAGCTGCTTTAGTCTCAGTAGTAAGTAGTCATTTATCCACTACGCTACGGCTCACCCGATATCTAATAGGAAAATTTAACTAATGTCTCTTCTCATTGATAATTTAATTAACTGGTGTTTATTTATCAGCATAATTAAAGCTAGACGTATAACATATCCCTAAGGACAATAATTTGATAAGTTTTAGGTAGAATTCATGGTTTACCAATTTTCAACATAAATCAGATTAGACAAATTACGACAGGCTGTCATTTACTGAAAGTTATCAGTGGGGTAATTATAGAACTCCGCCTATATTTCTTACTATTAATATTATCGGTGGGGTATTATAGAACTCCGCCTATATTTCTTACTATAAATGGTTTTGAAAGTAAAGAGATGGTGATATTCAAGATGCAGCTCCCTGTAGAAAGAACTCATATTTTCAGAAGACATGTTGAATTTTGGGCGGACATTTTTCGGAAAAGTTCCTATTTTGGGATTCAGCTACCATGGACAGTTTTATTGAAAGGGTGAAGGAAGAGATGGTGGAATTCAAAACTCACCAGGGAAAAAAATTTCTCTTAGGATCACGCATCCATATGGTTGGTGCGACTCTGAAGAAAGATAGCTTGATGTCCACCAACCAAGTAACCAGTGTTGCGGAGGTCGTGGAACTTCACAAAACCGCCCTTTTCAGGGCCAACAATTTTTTTCAAAAAGAATCTAAATTGTTGTGCATTATAATCTATTCCTTTTTTATGACATAGTATAGGCTAATGGACCAGGGGGAAAAAAGGGATTGGCCGAAGAGGGGGGGGGTGAAAAACAAATCTTAAACCACCTACATGGATGTTAGCAAGTGTCATGTCCTGAACCAGATCTGGCATTTGGAAGTGTGAGAGAGATTAAAACCACTTTCTAGGGTCATTAATAGCAGACTTGGGGTAATTGTAATTGTAATCGTTAATCAGCTGTAATTGATTACAATTTTTCTAGTAATCATTGTAATCATTAATCAGCCAAAAATCTGATTACATGTAATTTAATTTAATCAATTACTTTTCAAAATACCCTGTAATTCTGATTACTTTTTGATTACATTCTGATTACAATGAATAAAAAACTTGAACTGTGTTTATGGTCAATAAATGTAATTCTTTGTTAATAAATATTCAACATGTTAAAATAGTTTGGTTTACTCTAAAGTATTTTAATTGATGTATATACATTAGTAAAAAATAAACTGTTATTAGTTCTGTGTTGGAAAGTCTTCATAAGCCTTACAATTTTATGTCTCTGGCCTTAGTAAAAGTTATTGTACATTTATTTACAATTTAAAGATGTTCATATATATATTTGATAAAAACTGTTATATTTAAGTAATAATTATGTTATACTTTTCTTTAACCCTAAATTATAATCTTTTGTTAATATTGTGATTTTTGTCAACTTTGAATTGACTGGTAGGAAACCAATAAAGGTTTGTTTTTATTGCAATTTTTAATTGAATATAGCTGTAGGACAATATATATGATAAAAGATTAACCAGACATGTGATATCTAATTAGCACAAACTAAATTAAAAGTTGGACAAATATCTTGTTTAAAATAATCATTTTTTTATATACTTGGACTGGACATGAATGCTTTGATTTAAAGTACTTGTATTTGGTTTACAATTTGATAAAACAATTCTATTAAAATTTGAAATAGTTTTCAACTGGGAACTTTGTTTCATCCATATTTTTACTTCCATAAACTGCACCTTGAAATACATAAACAGTCTATAAGAAGTCAGTAGACAAACAGCAAACTCTTTATAAAGCTATATTCAATTGAAGCTAAATAATTCAGATATCAATGATGGCAAAGTGTAATGGGTTATGACCAGTGATTCAATGTTCATTTATGTATGTCGTGAACTTTTGTGGTTTATTAAATAGATGAAGTTTGAAGTTATCATTTTATAATATATAAAACAAAATTCTTTCTAAAAAGTACTATATTTGTTTTAAACGTTAATTCATTCACATCATTCAAATCGGTTATATTTTTAAATTCATTGTAATCAGATGTAATCATGATTACTTTGCCAATGTAATCATTAATTTAATCAGACACTTTTAGAAATGATGTAATCATTAATTTAATTTAATCGTACAAATGACAAAGTAATTGTAATTTAATCAATTACATTGAAAGTAATCGGACACATCTCTGATTAATAGTGTACACCTTGAAGGGTAATCTGGTTCGACATTAAGGTATGGCGTCCAGGTTTAAGCCCAAATATTGCGTTAGCGTCCGCGCCCAAATACGGCGTTCGTGCGAGTCATATCCTATAGGTATGCATCCCAATGTTAAGTCTAACTATAACGTCTGCGTTTATGCCCAAATATAGCGTCAGCGTACGCGCACAGGTCTAAACATAGCGTTAGTGTCTAGCGTGCGAGGTTTAAGGCTCATACAATGATTATCTGTTACTGTTAATCTCTTTTTACAGTACTATTTTATCATCCACAGTTACAGTAGTTGTATAAGTCGTACTAATGAATCGAATTTTTGGACATAATCAATATAAAAAAAAATAAGATAAGATACTTTTTATTACGGTAACCAATTGAGGGACCACAGAGGGCATATACGAATAGGGATATTTTTTGGAAATGCAAAGGTGTCACACCACTAATTCGTGCCCGGCTACAAAGCACAAGAAAGTTGTACATATTTAACACTAAATAGTTCCTATGCATGAGTGTAACTTTTTTTAATATGTAGAATATTATATATATTTTTTTTTATATCAAATGAAAGCTGAATGACTGGTGATCATTGCACGAAGAACACGTTTTGACTTATAATTTTGGATATTTAAAAAACTACACAAAATTTTAAAAGAGGGTACATTTTACCTTAGCTGTATTTGTCAAAAATTGGCAAAAATTTTTGGTCCTTTATGCTCTTCAGCTTCGTACTTTATTTGGTCTTTTAACTTTTTTGGATTCGAGCGTGACTGATGAGTCTTTTGTATAGACGAAACGCGCATCTTGCGTATTTGCAAAATTTAGTCCTGGTATCTATATATATATATATATATATATGTAAACCTCAGATCTGTGTACGACCTCAAATCTGTGTCCGTTTTCAAATCTATGCCCCATCGTGACGTCAATCGCTAATCTTTGTCCGTAAAAATTGATTCTACCTCAAATCTGTGTCCGATTTTTAATCGCGACGTCATTCGCAAATCTGTGTCCGTTATAAGAAAGATAAGGTCTCAAATCTGTGTTATGTTTTAATTTTTTTCCAATTTGTTTCGCCATACGCAAATTTATGCCCGTCTAATAAGTTCGGCCTTATAGGTTTTTTTTTTAATAAGTAATTTCCCATAATTCAATATTAAGTTGGTATGTGTTTTCCATGTATGTGCAAGAGCCGAAGTATAGTATACGTTTAAGAAAATCCAGCTAAATTATTTAGCTGGTATTTATGATATTGTTTCAAGTACAGTCTTATATGCTTTTGTTTTATTAAGTCTTTTTTCATGTGTGTGGTTAAAATCTTTACATATGATGCGTGTGTTATTATTGTATATAAAAAAGAAGATGTGGTATGTATGCCGTCTTTAAGAATGAAACCACAAAACCATATTAATTTTACTAAAAAAGACAGTAAAGAATGAATATTTGATTGCAACTTCAACTTACTTCGTTTTGTCTTTGAATTTGTTCATACCGCTGTTTCATTGACATTTATATCACTTTATCTATGTTTTTTCTTGAATACTAGTATCAAAAAATCATTTTAAATTGCTAAAAATAAAACGTTTTTATATTTTTAATTGAAATATTTGTGGATCACAAAAGAACATATTTCAATTGTTTGGTCTTAGCTGATATCTATTTAGTTTAAATGTAAAACTTGTAATAATGTCTTTAATAACGACAATATTTTTCCGAGAAGAATTATTCTTTATGTTTTGGCATATCCCTTCTCTCTAGAAACTAGATGTCAACACCGCAGTCCCTTTGTTCATTGCTGGATTTGTTTTGAATTGTAAATATTCCACAATAGTAGGAGTAAAGATATCTTGATAATTGTCAGAAAACATTTCAAGAGGATAAATCTCTATAGTTGACGTTTTTGAAAATATTTCATCAGTCCACTATTCATAACAGATTTTCCTCCAGTTTTAAAGACAAATTTTTGAAAATTTCCCATCAGTCCACTATTCATAACAGATTTTCCTCCAGTTTTAAAGACAAACCATCAAGCAATTTTAAATCATATGTAGTAATAGTTAAAATGTTAACCTTGCTTTTGTCATATAAACCACTTGTACTATGTTTGTTCGGTGTGAGTTAATGCTCCGTGTTGAAGGCCGTACTTACACCTGTTATTGTTAACTTTTCATTGTTTACTTTATGACCGGACAATTTGGACAGTGCAATGAAATTAGTTTTTTAGACAATATTTAATTGTTTTAATGTATATTTAGGTTTTGCATTTATTTTATTATTCTAGACTTTGTCGTAAATTTAGGCATAAGTGTTTTACACGGATTATGTGTCATAATCTTGGACAAAGGTCTTAAATGCATTTACTCAATTTATTTCATTATTTATTCTCTGTGACAGTTTGGACTACAATTTACAAATACGTGTCGGACACTAATTACGCTTTTAATCTATTGTCATTTCTTATTTGTCATCTGTTAATTTTCTTAATCCTTTAATTGATTGTGCTTATATATATTGTTATTGTTTGTATGTTACATGACATTTAGTTTGGAGTGTGTTGTTCGGTCTTGCCGGACTGCTGAAATAAAAGTTTAAGGAGCGAATCTTCCTTCTTGATTTACATTTAGTCGAATAGCCATTTTACCCGGCTATATCTGGTGTTAGGACGTACGGGCAACGCATCTTTCGGATACCTTGTTCTACCTGTGAAGCTGATCCCCCAGAAAACAGAAAAATGGATACGCAGAGAACCAGAAATTTTGACCGCGACTGGAGATACCAGATGCCTGATCATGGAACTACCTGTCAGACAAGAAACTTTCAACATATGGACAACTGCCTATGTAAGTTTTGTGGAAAAACTATTAACAACCAATTTCATTTTGAACAATGTATAGCAAAAACGTCATTTTGCTATAAGTGCAGAAATTTTGGACATTACGCCAGAATGTGTGATTTTCACAGACAACCGGACGTGAAAGTAGTCAAAGTTAAATCGAAATCGAAATTACGTCGTGACGCAGAAAGAATGAGACTATTCAAAGAACAGAAAGCTATGTCGATATTTCCATGTGCGGAACTGAATACAATAGAACTGATGGATTTCTTTCCATCCTTAAATTATGATAAAGAATTCATTGACAACGTAAGACTCAGGCACGACCGAGTGCATTCAGAGAGAGTTAAATTTGAAATTAAAAGTGTGCATTATGAGAAAAAGTTCAAAGATATAAATCAAAAGCATTCCAGTGTCGTTAGCAATTTAGAAAAACTTAAAAAACAAAACGCAGATGACCAAAAAGAAATGGAAAAATTACAGGAACGCAATACGGATCTTAAAGAAGCTTATTCTCGGATATACGATCAAAGATGTAAAGCCATCGACCAGCAATATCAATTACAGCGCGACAAAGAACGTATGTTGAATCGCATTACAACACTAGAAGACAAACTGGACAATATTCGGAAAAATACAAGAGAAGATAATTATTCAAATCAAAACTATCGTTACAGAGGACGCTACAATCACAGAAGAAACTTTAGGAACAATTTCAGTTGAATATGATATTAAGACCCGGGACGTGTCTTCAGAGGCCGCGGGAATATATGACCGGACAATTTGGACAGTGCAATGAAATTAGTTTTTTAGACAATATTTAATTGTTTTAATGTATATTTAGGTTTTGCATTTATTTTATTATTCTAGACTTTGTCGTAAATTTAGGCATAAGTGTTTTACACGGATTATGTGTCATAATCTTGGACAAAGGTCTTAAATGCATTTACTCAATTTATTTCATTATTTATTCTCTGTGACAGTTTGGACTACAATTTACAAATACGTGTCGGACACTAATTACGCTTTTAATCTATTGTCATTTCTTATTTGTCATCTGTTAATTTTCTTAATCCTTTAATTGATTGTGCTTATATATATTGTTATTGTTTGTATGTTACATTACATTTAGTTTGGAGTTTGTTGTTCGGTCTTGCCGGACTGCTGAAATAAAAGTTTAAGGAGCGAAACTTCCTTCTTGATTTACATTTAGTCGAATAGCCATTTTACCCGGCTATATCTTAATGACGTTTTGTTATGTTTTACGTTGATGAAAGGACATAGATTTGAGCCAAAAATGGCCATAGATTTGAGTAAATAAAGGACATAGATGTGAGACAATACAGGACATAGATTTGAGACAATAAAGGACATAGATTTGGAACGTCTATGACGCAATATTAATAAGGACATAGTTTTGCGGAAAGGACATAGATTTGAGGCCGGACATAGATTTGAGGCTTACATATATATATATGAGGAGTTTATTTACCTGTTTTGGTGTATCCGAACTTCCGGGAACCAGTTCTTTCATATATGCCATTAAAGGTGTGTTGACTTTTTCAGTACAAGACACCATAAAGTGTAGCTTTGACATGCAATGAATGTCACTTTATTTGAACTTAAAATGAAAGTGATGTGTCTGCTTGAAATTGAGGAATTTAACAAAGAAAGCAATGCATGGGGCCATGAATTAGTGGTGTACTTCCCTAACGGAACTCCTATAACACAAAACTATAGGTATCTTTCCCTCACTTCCGGACCCTGAAGTTGCATACGCGTCAACATAACGAACACAATGCGTACCCAATATTATTTCAATGCAACTCAAGCCGGAAAAAAGTGTTTTTTAGCATTCCAAGAATTAATCATTTGTTAAGAAAATTAGAAAAATTGGCGTGGGTTGAAAGTGGCTCTAAATTTATGTATACGTATTGTCAACTTTCCTCAGGATAGAAAAAAGTGATGATCCAAATTTTCTAAGGGGGGAAATGGTTAAACAACACCAGCATAAAATGGGGGGAAAACTTTCAGCAAGATTTACCTATTTATATAAACCATCGCTAAAATCTAACAGCATCTTTTTCAGCAGTATCTTTTATTTACGACACATAAGTGTCACAAATAGACCCCATGGGTCTAGAAAAATTGTTACATACCTTGCCACGGTAACGCGAGAAATCTATAGTGTTGAAGCCATGAACGTCAGACATAGCATAATTATACACAGAATGACGAGTGTTCTTGTGAGGAACACATGCTACTTTCCGTATTGTCCTAGATGTCCGTGCGGTTTGTCCTGACACTGACCATACAGTGACCAAAGCAAATACCAGGACATCAGTCAAACATGCCATCACGGCTTCGCGATGTTGGTATACTGACAGGTATATATGGTTGTGTGTAACTAATGCAGTTTATGTGTAATGCAAAGCGGTAAATCCCCTAAAGGCAAATACTAAGAATAAAGTGCAACAGTTTGTTACTATAATAATTAAGGTAAATTTTAATTGCACTTTTGCATTGATGGATTGTTGGAACGTGCAGAATTGAAACATAAGACACCGATCATTCATCATGTGTGTGTGGTGGCGACATGTTTCAAGTTTAAATTAAATTGTTCTATTTAAAATTTCTTTCTTAAAGGAATATTTGACTTCAAAAAGCGGGAGACAAAATATTTTCTCGTCAAGAACAGTCACTGCTATTGCTTCGCTCGGCCTTGCATAATAAAACCAGCAAACAGTTTCGCTCAGTTTCGTGACAAACGAATCAAGGACAGACGAATACGTATCTAGAAGGAAGTACATTTTGTAACTCGTATACATTATTATAGAAAGAAAGAAAAGGATCAGTATGGGGGATCTTGTTTTTGGTATTCTTTAGATTTTTAAGACATTATTCTTCATACTTATAAAAAGCTTATCATGCTTATTCCGTAAAATTCTCATTGATGATAATACATCAAATCTCTCTGTAATTAGATGATTGCTCTAATGTGTACATCAGAATTCTGTAAACCCCAAAAGACCATCAGAAAAAATATACATGGATGTTAGCAGGTGTCACGTCCTGAACCAGATCTGGCACATATGATAGGCGGATCCAGGGGGGGGGGGACCTGAAATGGGTAAAAAATTTCAGCGAGAATTATCTGTTGACTCATCGATAAAATCTAACAGCATCTTTTTCAGCAGTATGTTAATTTACCACACATAATTGTCACAAGTAGACCCATGTGTCTAGAAAAATTGTTACATACCTTACCACGGTAACGCGAGAAATCTACAGTTTTGCAGCCATGAACGTCAGGCATAGCATAATTATAAACAGAATGACGAGTGTTCTTGTGAGGAATACATGCTACTTTCCGTATTGTCCTAGATGTCCGTGCTGTTTGTCCTGACACTGACCATACAGTGACCAAAGCAATTACCAGGACATCAGTCAAACATGTCATTACGGCTTCGCGATGTTGGTATACTGACAGGTATATATGGTTTTGTGTAACTAATGCAGTTATTGTATAATGCAAAGATGTAAATCCCCTAAAGGCAAATACTAGGAAGAAAGTGCAACAGTTTGTTACTATAATAATTAAGGTAAATTTTAATTGCACGTTTGCATTGATTGATTGTTGGAACGTGCAGAATTAAAACATAAGACACTGATCATTCATCATGTGTGTGTGGTGGCGACATGTTTCAAGGTTAAATTAAATTGTTCTATTTCAAATTTCTTTAAAAAAAAAAAATTGACTTCAAAAAGCGGGAGAAAAATATTTTCGCGTCAAGAACAGTTACTGCTATTGCTTCGCTCGGCCTTGCATAATAGAACCAGCAAACAGTTTTGCTCAGTACCGTGACAAACGAATCAAGGACAGACGAATACATATCTAGAAGGAAGTACATTTTGTAACTCGTATACATTATTATAGAAAGAAAGAAAAGGATCAGTATAGGGGATCTTATTTTCGGTATTCTTTAGATTTTTAAGACATTATTCTTCATACTTATAAAAAGCTTAATCCGTAAAACTCTCATTGATGATAATACATCAAATCTCTCTGTAATTAGATGATTGCTCTAATCTGTACATCAGAATTCTGTAAACCCAAAAAGACCCTCAGAAAAAATATAGAAATAAGGAGATGAGCCAAGTTATGAGATCAACCATAGATCAAATGACGTATATCCGCTATATGGCAATGTGCGAGTTTTGAAAATAAGTAATACCTTTACAGTGTAAAAGCAATGAATGCGTATTGACTAAATATAAAAAAAAATCATTTTAAATATATATGTGCATTGTCGAAAAATATATGATTCATTTGTACGAGCTTTATGGACCTATTCTCTTGTGTCGTAACGAGTACAAATAAATTGTATAATTCCGACAATGTACATGTATATTGTTTATATCCTTACACCCATAACTTTAAGAAGTCAAAATAGTTGTCTCTGATTTTTTTTAGAGAAACCAACAGTTTTAGCGCAGACTGCGAAGAGGATCCCAAAATGAAACGATTGGTGGCCTTTGCCTATTGTATGCTCTGCGGTCGGGTCCTATATATATACTGAGTATATATAACATAAGACTTCGAAGGTTCATATCATTTACATTTAACTTTTTTTTTATCGGATATTATTGTTTTACTTTAAATGTCAGGGGCGGATCCAGCCATTCTAAAAAGGGGGGTCAAACCCCAGGATAAGGGGGAGAGTTCCAACTACGTGTCCCCATTCAAATGCATTGATCGTCCAAAAAAAGGGGGTTCAACCCCCCGGAACCCCTCCCCCCTGGATCCGCCACTGAATGTTGAACCGATATCGTTATCTCTTTGATATATTTCCCATCATTCCATTCTCAATGTTAGCTACACAAAAGGGAATTTTCGTAATGCCGTTTGCTCAATACGGAATTGGAGTAACAGGTGTTCTATTTAAACTTTACGAGTACAAATAAAGTAAAAATGTATTTGTTATTTGTTTAAAATTTGGCTGATAGAAGGATCATCGAAAATGATGAAAATGTAAAATGGTTTACCTAATTAATATTTGGTTATGTTTATCACAGGGCTCGGTTAGCAGATTAAAATTTTGTTACTCAATGTTTTTTTTAATTGTTTTTAATATTTCCTGTCTATTTGTATTACTTTATTAACGTATTTGACGTTGACATCAAAATTTCTTTGTTTTCTAGCAATGTGTAGTTTACTATCAATATCCGAGGGGGGATAGGACCTTACCGGGACTCCAGGATCGGGTGTTTTTAAACTCGGGATTTCGGGATTGACCCTTTCGGGATCCGGGAATCCTTTTTTCGAATTTCGGGATGACGGGATTTCAAGTTTTTTTAATTCGGGACCTCGGGATTTCGTGTTTTTTTAAGTCCGGGATTTCGGGATCAGGACCCCTCCTATCCCCCCTCATATCCGTATACCACTGAATATCAGATTCCTGACTTAGGAATAGTTTCCATTGCATTCTAAAGTCCTGCACTATTTTAGAAATTTCTCAGAATGTTTAATCATAATTGTATTATTTTTCTATGGAGAAGAAACAGACTTATTATCATTTCTTAATTAATCTATGGATGTAATACCCGTAGATAAAGCTCGTCAAAAGTTCCCCACTGCTCTCTAGTGTTAGATAAAATAACCATGACCAAATTGACTGTCTTTGGTGTGTGTTGTCCTCAATCAAATAACTCTAGCCACATGTTGTAAGTTTGATTTTCGATCTATGAGTTTGACTTTCCCTTTGGTATCTTACGCCCCTCTTTTATCACCTGGTTATTTCTTGATCAGCTACATGTGAAGGTTTTCAGATAACTTAGCAGGGTTTAATTACACCAATTCCATTACAAATTATATACATGTCTTGGTAATTAGTGACCGGTTATGGCATTTGGCTTTCCTTTGTCCTTTGTTTCTTTGCAAATAAATTTAGGTGCAGTTAAGCTCCTCCCAATTAGGACTTTCCCATTAAGGAGTTATAAAAAGCCCGTACCTGCTACCTTCAGTTGCCAGTTTTTTAAGTCAAAGAATTGTTTTCAACATAAATTCGGATTAGAACAATTAAGCCACGCCTTCTGTGTTTAACTGAAACTATTCAGCAGGTGATATATAACTCCGCCTATATTTCCAAAATTTGATGTCAATCGTAAGAGTAAAAACAAAATTGAAGTCATGATATGAAGGAAGATCCACATAGTTTTAAAATGCACCAATGAGAAAAGTTGTGACTAAAGGCCATACGATTGAGAATCGACGATTGAAGCTAAAGTTACTCATTTCCAAAATGCAGTTTACATTGGTAGAAGCCATAATTTACTTGCCAGGTTCAAGTCTGTAGAGAAGTGTTTCCTGACAAGTCTTTATTTTGGGACGATGCCATGATGGCTGTCTAAGAGAGCGACAGAAGAATTACCTTCGTCACAACTCGTCCGATTTCGTAGAGAGTAGCGGATTTACCCGAGAATTGCTGATTGAGAAGAATTTTAAAATGACTGTCAAGAATTCAGGAAACTACTGTTTAAATATTTGATTGGAATAAAGTGGAAAGATTGTCGCTGGATTTCGACCAACCAAATAAACTATGAATTTAAGGAGTTGATCGGTGTGAGGTAGAAAGATGATACCTGGGTTTCGACCAACCAAGTAACCAGTTATGTGGAGATAGTGGATCACGATGATACAGTTTCGACGATACCATTATAGATGGGAATTTCAGAACGGCCCTTTTAAAGGCCACTAAACCTTTCAAAAAGAATCTTACTTGTTATACATCACAAACTATTCCTTTTCAGAACTACCACGGGCTTATGGGTCAGAAGTATTTCTCAAAGGGTTAGTGTTTAGGTAAGAAAGGATTTGCTCCTGTTTTACATGGTGTGTTATCCACTTTCAAGGGAATTCGTCTATCTTGAAGAGTAGACTTGTCCGACTAAAGTGTATGCCGTGACGATAGGCGTTCGAATCAGTGTCTACCTTCAAGTTTGTGGGTATAATTGTCGAACCATAAGTGTAAGTCCTCACTATGCCATCGTATCTCTTTGTCCACTTTCGAGGGTTGATTGGCCCAACAGGTATGGCGTCGCTATTCGCGTCCGCATTGCATGTAGAGTGGATTTTTCCAGTAGTGACAGATCCCGAACCCGGGGGTCCGCTGGGTTGGAACCCCCCCCCCCCCCTTTGTCTGACGAACAAAGCATTTAAATGGGGACATTTATTTGAAATTGCCCCCCCCTTTTTCTGGGTTGAATCATCCTCTAAATAATGACTCGATCCGCTGTATAGGGTATGCCGTCACTACTTGTGTCACTTTGTTCGCCTTCAACGGCCCCCCTTCGATCATATATAAAACTACTGCACTACTGCCGCATTAACATTTTAATGTGTTCATGAAATAATTGTCCCTGAACATTTAATACCCTCCATCAGTCAGATATTCTAATCCATGTTTTTACTGTATATTATACATTCTAATTCTCGGTTTCGTAGGTGAGCTGTGAAATATTTGTAAGGGTTCCGCGGAACCTAGATTCTCGCCTATTTTTTCTGTTAGTCGCAGGCTTAACAATAATTGTTTTTTTTTCAATTTTCCGCTAGATACTATCTTAATTTGATTGTACGAAGCTTCTGTCCAAGTTTGGTAAAAATCCAGAATGGTTTATGAATCTAATAATTGTTTAAAAAATTTAACCGCCGACTGCATGTATACGTAATGTAAACTGAAAGAAAAAAATATGTAAGTACTATACAGAAAAACAGGAAATAAATGTTTACAAAATTTCCTTCTAGATACTAGCTTTTGATCAAAAACAACTTTCTGTCCAAATTTGTTCCAAACCCATGATAGTTTAAGAAAGTTATCAAAAATTTTAAAACTTTAACCAACAAAGTTAATATAATGTTAACTGGCAGAAAAACTAAGCTTATTTAGAAGTAAAATACGGATAAACAGGAATTTTATTTTTACAAAATTTACTTCTTGAGACCATCCTATGATCATAAAAAAGTTTCTAGCCAAGTTTGGTAGCTAAAGAAAGTTATAAAAATTTAAATAGGCCTTTCATATAAATAATTTGAGCTAAATAAAGACTCATTTGTAAATTTACTACTAGTATATGTTTAACCATAGCTGATTATAAAAGGTCACTATCACGTTTCATCGCGAATTTCCAATATTGGAAGCCAATTTGTTTTATAATTTCCTAAGCAAATCTGCGAGTTATATGACGAAGAAAAAACTTAGAATAGAACAACATTTAAGGCCGGGATTAACAATACATTCATTAAAGAAACAATAAAAATCGGCATCAGAAAATTACATAACAACTCTACAGTTACAGTATAATTAATCACAAAAACACAAAATAATAAATAGTATGGCTCGTTCACACGTACTTTTAATTCGAATCACACTCTTCTGTTTTTTAATGCGAGTTGATTCGATATGGCTAATTCGAATTAACCAATTCGCATTAGAAATATGTATTTGTTAATACGAATTAAAAGTTAACGTCATTAGGAATTCTCGAAGTTTTCAACCTTGAAAAGAAATCATGTAAACACTCTAATACAGGTTGCTGTACTTCATAGACGTTATCATACAACGACAGCACGACACGAGATCTTGTGCAATCACATGATTTAAACTTTTTTTGCAGAAAAAAAACCCATATGCAAGTCTCTGATGAAGAGTTGTCTCATTGAGAATTTACTATTTATAGTTATGTGCCTAGACTGTTATGTGAGAAGTATTATTTCTCATTAATTTCTGGTGTCAAATTATGAGGGTCTGGATGGGGTTTAGAGAATAAAAGGGCAAATAAAAGAAAGGATACAGAAACATAGGGGAAATGATAACGAAAAGAGGAACAAATATAAAAACAAATCATGATTCAAACCTTTTTTTTTAATTTTTAACCGGATTTTTGTGACAAAAATGTCGGTTATTGATTTGGGGATGTACGGCGGGCGCCGGCGGTCGGCGTCGGGCAGTCGGGCGGTCGGGCGGGCGGCAATCAAATGTTGTCCGTGCATTAACTCATGAACCGTTCAGCCAAAGCTTTTAAAATTTTAATATGTTGTTACTGACAACTAAATGAAGGTCAAGTTCAATAATGGCGATTTTGACCGTTCAGGAGTTATGGTTCTTGAAAGATTGAAAAATGGAGTTTTCAGTCGTGTCCGTACATTTACACATGAACTGTTCTACCAAAGCTTCCCAAATTTTAATATGTTGTTACTGATGACAAAATGGAGGTCAAGTTCAATAATGACGATTTTGACCTTTACCGTTCAGGAGTTATGGTTCTTGAAAGATTGAAAAATGGAGTTTCCAGTTGTGTCCGTGCATTTACGCATGAACTGTTCTACCAAAGCTTGCCAAATTTTAATATGTTGTAACTGATGACAAAATAGAGGTCAAGTTAAATAATGACGATTTTGACTGTCACCGTTCAGGAGTTATGGTTCTTGAAAGATTGAAAAATGGTGTTTCCAGTCGTGTCCGTGCATTTTCTCATGAACCATTCAACCAAAGCTTTTGAAATTTTTATATGTTGTTACTGATGACAAAATAGAGGTCAAGTTCAATAATGACGATTTTGACTTTTACTGTTCAGGCGTTATGGTTCTTGAGAGATTGTAAAATGGCGTTTCCATTCACGTTGTTGCATTTACTCATGAACCATTCAATCTAAGCTTTTCAAATTTTAATATGTTGATACTGATGACAAAATGGAGGTCAAATTTGATATTGACGATTTTCACTTTCACCATTCATCAGTAATAGTTCTTGTGATATTGCCAGGACACAAATAAATATTAATAAATCCGGTTTGCTGTCGTTGTGACAGCCTCTTGTTATAAACTGTCCTATCTCATTTTCACTTTTATTCGTTTTTTTGTTTATTTTTGTTTTGACTTTTTTTGTATTTTTTTTTTTTTTATCCCCGTATGGCTTAAAATCATAGCACATAAATTATTCTCGCTTATCATTATCAAATTAGATCAATAAGGATAAATACTTCAGTGTATGATATAAAGTTTATTAAATATGTTGAATCAAATATAATTCACTCAATGTTTTTTTTTGTTGTATACCCGTTATAATATATACTAGTAGTAACCGAAATAGTATCATCAAGAGTTAATTTTCTGATTTTGTGTTTCAGTTTCATAATGTTTACAATGAACCAAATTGACATCTTTTCCTTCAGATTTCTGTAAAAAGCACCACAAACTCTGAAAAATAAATTAAGCGTCATTTGATCAAACTTTTACAATTTGTTTATCAGTTGAAATATTCCTTTCAGTTGTTTCCGAAAATCTATACATAATTTACATTACCGTAACTTTCGATACAGTGCACCGTGTATCAATACACAAGCGACATTCGTTACTGTGTCGGATTAATAGATGCTGTGTCGAATTAATCATGATTGAGATACAGTGTGACATCATATTGACATTATTAATTAAAAGATTGTAAAAACCTAATATGAAATACTGTAAGTACGGATATACCTACTAAACTTTCGATTTAGTATACCGTGTAACAATACGCAAGCGGCATCCATTGCTTAGTCTAATGCATAAATGCAGTGTCCCGTCCTATTGATGATATAATTAATTCAAAGATTAACACCCAATTGAAGCTCATGAATCTCATATAACTTGACCTGACACGATCATCTGATCACCTATGGATATTACCTATACTTTCTATGCTATATTATATAAAATTGAGAATAGTAATGGGAATATGTCACAGAGACAACAGCCCGACAAAGAGCAGTCATAACAGCCGAAGGTCGCCAATGGGACATCAACGCAACGCAACGAGAAAATCCCGCACCCGGAGGTGGTCCGACGCTGACCTGTTGCCGGGTCGGATAAATAGATACACTGTCATGTCCTTTTGGAGGCATCATTAACTGCAATTTCACATGTGATGTGTTACACGATATGAAACATGGCCGAACCAATCACTGTACAAAGTCATTACATTCACGGTGTTCAAACAACGGTATCCGTTCAATAGATTTCCCCCCAAAATGACCTATAGTAGATGTCTTTTGTTTTATTGTGTTATTGGGTAGCTGTCTCAATGCCGCATACCATAAATATTCTTTTATTTATAGAAAAAATTTTCTCCAAATTTTAATAAATACATTTTTTCTGTTCCATACTCTCTTATAACATGCTTGAAAACAAAACTGTATACCTTCTAAACTGATCACGCCATCTTTATTTTTATCCGCCAATGAAAAGAATTCGTCACATTCCTCGTCAGATAACTGGTCTCCACAGTTGCGCAATGCACGGTACAATTGCTTCCGGTTTAAGAAACCTTTCCCTTTAGTGTCAAAATATGCAAATGCTTTTCGAAGTTCATGTTCTTGGAAACTGGCTACTGCATAATGTTGTCGCATTAATTTTTCATACTCATAATAGTCCAGACTACTATCACCTGAAGAATAGACAAAAAATACTAGAATGAAATTTGAATTATATCATGCAGTGTCAGTATGAAGGTCAAGATTAAAAAAAATATAAAGAAACTATAAGGTGCAGGCAAAGTTGATCTTTGACGGGTTTCACTGATTATCTGTCCGGATAAGTCCTTTTTGTCGTATAGTTTCCACCGTTGGATTTGAGTGAGACTTGCCATCCCCGGGGGACCTAATTTAACACCTACCGTCTACATCAATTTCTCCTAGTCATCCCCTTAATTAACACCTACCGTATGGATCGATTTCCCCAGTCATCACCTAACTTAACACCTACCGTCTACAACAGTTTATTTAAGCCATCCCTTAAATTAACACCTACCGTCTACATCAGTTTTTCCAACCCATCCTCTAACTTACCACATACCATCTTCATCGGTTTCTTCCAGCCATTCTCTAACTTTACACCTACCGTCTACATTGGTTTCACCCAGCCATATCCTAACTTAAAACATACCATATATATCGGTTTCTATCGTCATCCCCTAAATTAACACCTACCGTCTACATCGGTTTCTCCTAGCCATCCCCTAACTTAACACCTACCGTCTACATCAGTTTCTCCCAGCCATCCCCTAACTTAACACATGCCGTCTACATCGGTTTCTCCCAGTCATCCCCTAACTTAACACATGCCGTTTACATCAGTTTCTCCCAGCTATTGACTAACTTAACACCTACCGTCGACACTCACAGCCACCCCTAACGTAACATTTATCGTCTACATCGGTTTCTTCCAGACATCCCCTAACTTGCCACCTACCATCTGCATCGGTTTCTCCCAGCCATCCCCTAACTTACCACCTACCATCTACATCCGTTTCTCCTATCCATCTCCCAACTTACCACCTACCGTCTACATCCGTTTCTACCGGTCTGCCCCTAACTTACCACCTACCATCTGCATCGGTTTCTCCCAGCCAGCCCTTAACTTTAACACATACCGTCTACATCGGTTTCTCCCAGCCACTCCCTAACTTCTTCCACAGTGGGATTAAGACCTATCAGTTGAGCACCACGTAGTATTTCGTCTTCAGTTATTCTGCCGTCTTCATCCTCGTCTAAGATTTTCCATGATTTTTTAATTTCTGTAATGAAGAGAATAACAAATTTGCAGCGCATCGAAATTAAAATATTGGTCGATTGTGAGCGTTAAATGTCCTACACATCATCTATATGCTCATAGTTGGACGATAGAAATCCAGCCGCTATAGTTAACAATGTCAAATTTAATATTAAAAAAAATACAATTGTTGTATTTTTTTGGGGTAAAATTCTGCATTGATGAGCATCCATAAGCAAAATGACGTATAGTCACTGTAATAGGATTTTGAAAAGAAAAAAAACATAACAAAGATATTTTTCCGAAATTTGGTATTTGGAACTTGGAATGGCATCCATTTCCGGTATTTTAAACAAATGCACAACATATACAAAAATCCATCAAAAATGAATTATTTTCTTTTTAACATTTGATATTTATCTTTTAAACACACTGTCAGGCCAAAAGAACGCACAAATCTTTAATTTTGTGAATCAAATAGCCATTTCTACAACTGTTCAATCAAAAACACTACGAAGTAAGAGCATTATTTGTTTTAGAAGTTTCTCCAACTTACGGTCAAGTTGATCCTCTGTTATTTCAATTCCACCAAAATCCACATCCGAGTCTTCCGTGTCCAGACCATTGAACACTGTTGTCTTGTAGGTAGATTTTTGTTTTTGTTCCTTTTTATCATTCGAAGAACTTTTCGTTGTTCCATTTAATACTACATCCGTTGTTATATCTTTGTCTTCCGCTTTTGATGTTGATGTTGCAACAATCTTTTCTTGGTCAACTTTGTCAGATTTGGAGGCCATTTTTATCTGTCATTGAGTATTTTCTTACAGTGACTTTATAAAAATACACGTTTATAAAATACAAATCAGTGTTAGATTTTATCAATTATGATTTAATTGTTAGCAGTTGATTTAAGACCCTAATTGTCAAAAGAATATCTTTAAATGTTAACTTGAATGTCCAGTAAAGATCACACTGGTTTATGATACTGTGATAAAGTATGAATATGTGGGGGTCTGGATTGGGGTAGGGTCCTTCATTTCTCTATTCTTATTTTTTAGCCCAGAATTTTCTATTCTTTTTAATAAACTGAAAGCATCCCTTTGTTTTTCCATTTCCTTATCTTTTTCACTGGTTTTCTATACTCTTTCAATTTCTACCACAGGCACTCGTCGGAAAAAAACAAACTATTTACAGTACCTATTATAGAATTTTTTTACAGAGACAAGTGCTTGTGATTTTACCCTTTATCCTGCACTTTTGTACATTAATTATAATGGCATTATTCTCTATTCTCTCAAACCCCATCCAGACCCTTATACGTTATACTGTGTGATGGTCGTCAATACCCTTTGCAATATCCTCTAGAACCCTACCAAAAACAATGACATTATTTTTTAAAATAGTCTTTATATTAAATATCAAAATTTAAATCTTACACCTCTTTCGAAGTATCTTTGTTATATGCATTATTTACATACTGGTTTGTAACACTGGTTTATCAACTGAGTGATCAAATACCATTCTTCAATGCTAATCGTCTTTTACAAAAATCATTAACGTGAACTGTTAAGTCCAGTTTTTGAACTCAGGTTCTCTTGAAACATTTTAAATAGAACAATTATGAATTTATAATCTACTCCGGTTACTGGAGGATGGAACTACTACAAGACCGGCAAGACAAGAAGGCAACCATTTCTTTCAGAAACTAAATATTTGACAAAACCTGATTAACTGAGTTATCAAATACTACTACTGTGGATGCATTATTATTCGTGGTATACGAATTTTCGTAGATTTCGTTTTTACAGATTAACAACGAATTTAAATGTTAAACGAATCACCAATTTTGATATTTGGTTGTTAGATTGACAAAACCACGAAATCAAAGATAATTGCAAAATGCAAGATTTTCTCAATCCACGAAAATTGGTACCCACGAAAATAAATGAATCCCCAGTATCATGTTTTCCATTTTTCCCTTCAGGTTCTCTTGAAGTCAACGATTTCTTTTAGAAATTAAACATTTGCCCAAAGTGTCTCGTGGATTCTTTTACTATGTGAACACTGAGTTTATCAAAATTTTATTATTATCATTCTGTAAAACGGTATAAATAAAGAACAGGTATAGCAGTGTTGATTTCCAATTAAAACTGGTATAGCATTTACTAATTTTCTCAGTTAAAAAAAAAGTGTTGATTTCTAATAAAACCTGTGTAGCAGCGCTCAATTTCTATCTGAAAAACCGGTATAGCAGTGCTTATTTTCTCTCCCCGAAAAACTTGTATAGCAGTGTTTAATTTATATCTGAAAAACCTGCAAAGCAGTGCTCATTTTTTCGTTGTTCATCAGAGATACAGGTTTTTCAGATATAAATTAAACACCTTCGGAACGGTGACCTAAAAATTAAGGACTTTAATTAAATCTCATAGAAATTGGTTTTAAGATTTGTATTTATTTCAAATTGAAGATTCTTGCTATTGCACACTAATGTGCTTTTGTGTGCAAAACTGTGCAATTTAAGATTCTTGCTATTTCGCACAAAACTGCAATTTAAGATTTCTTGCTATTGCACAAAACTGTGCAATTTAAGATTTCTTGCTATTGCACAATACTGTGCAATTGAAGATTTATTGTCTGGAAACTACATTAAATTCCCGGGGGGGGGGGGGGGGGGGGGGTTACTGACTATCCTTTCGGATATAACTGTGCCGACAGCACTTGCCAAATTATACCCTGTTTTAACAAGAAAACATTGAAAAACATACCCTGTTCTAAACAAAAATATTGAAAATCATACCCTGTTCTATACACGCTCAGAAAATGTGTACCCTGTTCTAGACCGTGTAAAATAGATGCAGTTCTAGACTATATCTTAAACAGTTAAATAAGCTATCCTGTTCTAGACAAATACTTTATTTAAAAAAAGACCCTGTTCTCACCAGCAGGGCATGAAAAAGAGACCCTGTTCTAACCAGCAGGACATGAAAAAGAGACCCTGTTCTAACCTGCAGGGCATGAAAAAGTGACCCTGTTTTGCGGCACACTCATACCACTAAAATATATAGGAACCCCCCCCGGATTAAATGCTTGTTTTTTGCCCTTTATTCTTGCTGTTGGTACCATAACCCCAAAAAATCAATCCCAACCTTCTTTTCGGGGTATTGAACCTTCTTGTAAAATTTCATAGAATTCCATTAATTAAAACTTAAGTTATTGTCCAGAAACCTAATGTGATGCAACATGATAGCATTTAACAAACACAGTCATATAAACACAGATAAAAAGAAGATTCATTGAAACTGACATCATCAAGATGCTTGATTTCTTGATTGACAACCGATTTAGAGGAAAATTTGGTGATAATTTTGAATGCATCTATCCCATCCACTTGGGAGATAAAGGTTGCATGGAGCAATGGACCAGGATCTGCTTACCCTTCTGGAGTACCTGAGATCATTCCCAGATTTTTGTGGTTGAGTTTCTATTCTATTTGTGTTTTGGCTGTTTTGAACCTTTTTTTTTATAAACCATGCCGTTTTTAGTTTTTGGACTCATGAGTTTGAATGTCCCTTTTGAATCTTAAATCTTCTCATTTTCAAGGATGTTGTTAATTTTTGTTTAACACATTTAATGTTTGCAAAAACATGCATTCTTTGGGTATTGCATGGCAATATATAGCCCCTACCTGTTACAAATTCATATTGTATTGCAATAAAATTCTTACTTGATCTTTTACTTGTTATGGTGTACACTATATAACAAATATCAAGTCAATATCTATATACGAAAAAGTGTTGAAAACTGATTTTTAAGTCCAGGGACCAGAACTTTGCACAAAATCATCAGACAGGAAGAGAGTTCTGACTTGAACTGTAACTCATGATAGAACTATATATACCAATTATCTAATCAATATTTTTAAGAATGACAGAAAAAAGTGCAGAAAATTGATTATTTAGTGAAGTTTTAGTCAAAGAACCATAACTCTGCATAAATTCATCAGACAGGAACAAAATTTCAAACATGATCTGTAACTGTTCACGATAAAATAATATACCAAATATATTAAAGGTTTCAGAAATATTCACAAGGGTTCCCCAGCACCTAAGGTCTTGCCAACTTTTGCTGTTGGGAAAAAACATTATCTAGATACTATCCTTTGATTGCAAGAAGCTTGTCAAAGTTTGGTAGAAATTCAGGATAGTTCAAGAAAGTTACTTAAAAACTTTAGATATGGTGAATTTTTGTGGACGCCCACAAGATGTAGTATCACTATCTTGCTTTAACAAAGGCTAGACAAAAGGTGTGGAAAACCATTTGTCGATGAACTGAGTGCAAACCTAAAGTCTCCTTCAACTTTGCTTGTAGGGGACTTATAACTAATATAATGGTTGTGATGCAATTTTTTATGTTCCTTCCTATCCACTCACAACAACTTAAATGGATGCATCATAAACAAAATACATAATAAACAAAGAATAAAAATTTCACACAGTTTATTTAGCACTATGTAAACATGTCAAAAATCCATGTTCTTTCTCAGCACATCTCAAACATTCATCACAAAATATTTCTTAAATCTCAAAATATTGTTTTATCAAAAACTTGTTCAAATTTCTGATCCATGATTTTTTTCCAAATTGATACATGATTAATGATGGCACATATTTCCAATTTATACAAATAAGAATCAAACGAAATATAAAAACCTTTGAAAAAATTTCGTGGTCAGAAATTTAAACATTTTTTTTATATAATATGTGGCACAGCCATATTTTGCTTAATTTTAGGATAATTATTTCCATTATAAATACAACCAATCAAACTCAATGAAACAAAAGTGTAACAAAGTTTCTACTTTCTTTTAAGAAACAACTCATTAACATTATCTATAATAAAAATTTCAGATCTGTTTTTCTTGCTATAGTTGCCTTTTAAGTAAAATTTGACTATTTCAAATTCTTAATTAGTTGCCACTGGATTAAATTTAACCCCCATCCCTTCCAAATTTGAAATACTGTGCAGCAAAATGAATAAAACTTTGGCACATTAATCATTCTTTCATATTTGTTATTCTACAAACTTCTTGTTTCTTCCATAAATTCCTCTAAAACAATTTACTCTTTTTTAAATTTTCCATATCATACAAAATAAATGCTTTAAAAAAAAGTTAAATCCACAAAAAGTCCTATGGTCATTGTCAAATAATATCTCTAGTTTCCTAAGACGAGCTGTCATTATTCGTCGCCATAATGTGCTTTGACTTTGTGTAATAACTGGTCACATGTTTTCTTAGCGTCTCCTAACAACATGCTGGTGTTTTGTTTAAAGAAGATTGGATTATCTACGGCTGCATAACCTACACCCAATGTTCTCTTCATTACTATCACCTGTAATAAATAAAAATTACTTCAATATACATGTGCACGTTTAATCTCCTGTAATCTTCATTCAAGCATCGAAGTCAAATCTTATTATGCATTATTTGCATTGTAACCTTTAAAAGTTTTTGTCAAATTTTTCAATAATATGGAGCAATTTTTGATTTATTCTGACCATTGATCAAAAAAATTTTGTGACAATATTTTCCTTAGTACCTTTTGGTTACAGAAAAAGTTTTTCATCAGCTTTAAGTTTAACAAATGAATAAAATCATTTTTAGTCCAAAATGTGCTAACTTTGGTTCCTAAAAAGCACTTATATGAAAAGATTTGTTTGACTTAGCATTAGGTTTTTTGAAATACATCCATTAAGGCACCAAATTGTGACCTTTTTGATAATTTAAATATAACAAGTGAAACTGCTAGCTACTGCTCACTGATGATACCCCCGCCGCAAGTGGATAATATTAATAGTGTAAAAATATGCAAGTGTTCGGTAAACAGGAAGTTGTCGAGTGATGAATCTGAAAACGCATCACACGTATAGCTGATTATATAAATCCTGAAACCAAATTTCAGAAATCCTTGTATTGTAGTTCCTGAGAAAAATGTGACGAAATTTTCACTTGGCTATCATGTGTAAATCATACAAGTGTTCGGTAACAGGAAGTTGTTGAGTGATCAATCTGAAAAGCATCACACGGTATAGCTGACTTAGATAAACCCTGAAACCAAATTTCAGAAATCCTTGTATTGTAGTTCCTGAGAAAATGCGACGAAAAATATTCATGGGACGGACGGACTGACTGACTGACGGAAGGACAGACAGAGGTAAAACAGTATACCCCCCCTTTTTTAAAGCGGGGGTATAATTACAGGTAATGCTGAATTTGTCTACTTACATGTTTACTGCCCCAGACCCTCAATACAGGCATGCCAGCAATAATTGAGTTGGGATCTTCCTCTGCAGCAGAGTTAACGGTGTCATTGGCTCCAATAACAAGGACTAGATCTGTATTGGGGAAGTCATCATTAATCTCATCCATCTCTAATACAATGTCGTAAGGTACACCAGCTTCAGCTAACAGTACGTTCAACTGACCAGGCATACGTCCTGAAATATAAACAGAGATCATTTATCATAGGGAACACCAGCTTCAGCTAACAGTACGTTCAACTGACCAGGCATACGTCCTGAAATAAACAGAGATCATTTATCATAGGAACACCAGCTTCACTAACAGTAGTTCAACTGACCAGGCATACGTCCTGAAATATAAAGAAAAGATCATATTTCTGAACATTTTGAAACTAAGCTCTCCAAGTCACATCTTTGAATTCATTATAACAATAATTATTTTTTTAGAATAATCGGCTTTATATTTAACTGACAAAATCAAATTGTCACTTCTATAAGAATCCTCTAGTATTCATCCAATCAAAAATATACAAGTATAAAAATTAGCAACTAAATTGTGTCCTTACAAAATTAATTGATTTTGCGAAATATTGAGAAATTTACAAGTGTATAGACTTTTGAGAATATTATGGTCACCAAGTTAAGGGATGGTTTAGAATTCACAGGTTGTTTGCTGTCGGTCATATTTGCTTTTCGCTTATTTGTGAAATCATAAATTAGCCTGATTTTTTGTTTGAATTGGTTTAAATTTTGTCATGTTGAGGATTTGATAATGCCTATATACTAAAGATTTTGCTCATTAATGAAGGATGTAGAGTGAACTATGGTTGCTTCAATCCAAATCAATTGGCCCTTTCAGAATCTAAAGAACCATGGGTAATTTCATTGTTTGTACCCCAAAATGAAAATAGTGTCACGTCATTGGTTAAATTTACATTGTTTATGACATTTTTAACCAATTGGGACGTTTTTGAAAATATTACCCAGGGTGCATTAGATTCTGAAACGGCGTCTGTTAGATAGTTGTATCATTGGCAATCACACCACATCTCCTTATTTCATATTGAGAACATTTACAATGCAATTTGTTATTCAATTCTTAATTCAAAGGGACATAACTCCTTATTTTATATTGTTTATAAATCAAGCTACTGTTGAAGATATCATTGTCTCATGGGTTGTCATTCTATTAAGAATGCATTATGACATCACGATTTCCATTGAAATAGCATGCATAGTACAAAAACATATGATTTGACTGTATATATTTTTACCTGCGACTGGATGAATTCCGAAACGACAGTTAACTCCCTTCTTTTTCAGATAATCTACCATCTCAGCGATAGGGTATTGAGCCTTGGCAACACAAAGACCATATCCAGGTGTAATGATGATATTTTTGGCTTCTGTGATCAACTCTACGGCTTCATCAGATGTCATTTCTGTGTGTGTTCCTGTAATTTCCATTGGTTTACCACCAGCTGTTGATTTGGTACCGTATCCTCCAAAGATGACATTGGCTAGGGAACGGTTCATGGCCTAGAAAGAACATTGTCAAATAAGAGTATGGGAAGACAACAATTTAATAGCAGTACATTTTGGAAGATAATTTTTTAAAAGAAAAGACTCTAGTAACATTTTTAACAGTAAAAATAAGCTATTTTAGAATATAAAATATATCAATCACTTTTGTTAAATTTGAAGGATCATGTTTTAAAATCATTAGCTAATGGAATTAAATAAACTCTATTTAAAAGATCATGGTAAGAGTGAAAGATATGATGTTCTTTCATAGGTATTATGCATATGCATAAACATGATGGCTGAGATACTGAGATTGAACTTAAAACTACTGATATCAAGACTTATTTTACTCACTACACACATAATGTATGACAGAATGGCTCCAGATGATCCAATCAAGGACCCAATGATGGTCATCAAATTATTGTTCAACATAAAACCTTCAGCACACAAGGCCCAGCCAGAGTAACTGTTGAGGACAGTAATAACAACAGGCATGTCGGCTCCTACAATTACAAATCACATGTTATTGCTAAACATAAAACCTTCTTACTTGGTATTTATAGGGTGCACTTTGTAAATACATCTGTTTCACAAACAACACAATTTTTTATGAGACTGCATAGTAAAAGTGACAATTTTAGCCTTAAAGGGACTTCCTATGGGACATTTCATTGTCTATATTTACAGAAGAGCAATCTATAACAGAAAAATTCATGGCAAACCCTACAATAGACTAAATCAGATTTTCCGAAGACTACATTTCAATATTACCTCCAATAGCAGCTGTGAGTGTGACTCCCATCAAACTGGACAGAGCTGCGGTGGTACCAAGACAAGTCATCTTGACGGTGGGGTTATCACTGACCATGAAGGTTATTATTATATCTTACCTCCAATAGCGGCTGTGAGTGTAACGCCCATCACACTGGACAGAGCAGCTGTGGTTCCCAGACAGGTCATCTGGACAGTGGGATTATCACTGACCATGAAGGTTCCCATAGCTCCAACATTGGTAGCCATCATACCGGCATTAAGAAGATTCCTACCAGGGAGCATCAAAGGTTCTGAGCTCAGGACACCTATAAATAGACAATATAATGCATTATTGTTATAACAGACACCTGTAAATAGACAATATGACACATTACTGTATAACAGACACCTGTAAATAGACAATATGACACATCATCGCATAACAGACACCTGTAAATAGACAATATGACACATCATCGCATAACAGACACCTGTAAATAGACAATATGACACATCATCGCATAACAGACACCTGTAAATAGACAATATGACACATTATCGTATAACAGACACCTGTAAATAGACAATATGACACATTATCGTATAACAGACACCTGTAAATAGACAATATGACACATTACCCTATAACAGACACCTGTAAATAGACAATATGACACTTTACCGTATAACAGACACCTGTAAATAGACAATATGACACATCATCACATAAGACACCTGTAAATAGACAATATGACACATCATCGCATAACAGACACCTGTAAATAGACAATATGACACATCATCACATAACAGACACATGTAAATAGACAATATGACACATCATCGCAAAACAGACACCTGTAAATAGACAATATGACACATCATCACATAAGACACCTGTAAATAGACAATATGACACATTATCGTATAACAGACACCTGTAAATAGACAATATGACACATTATCGTATAACAGACACCTGTAAATAGACAAAATGACACATTACCGTATAACAGACACCTGTAAATAGACAATATGACACTTTACCGTATAACAGACACCTGTAAATAGACAATATGACACATTATCGTATAACAGACACCTGTAAATAGACAATATGCAGAGCTCCAGATAAGCTGCGTATTTGCGTGATCACGCAATACAAATAATAAAAAACCCAATGCAATTGCACATTGCAGGGTTCAATAACCCAATTAATTCAAAGGAAAACCCAATTATATGCCAAAACCATGAGTTCTCAACCCTTTTATTGGCTACCATTTGCGTTATTTACCCTTATCTGTTTACAGTCGTTGCGTAAACTGTCTTTATAATATTTATAATTGTAAATTTCCTTTCGTTCTAAAAATAGATCCCTGCATCAAGTAACTGAAATGGGTCCCTGTTAGAGTTTTCCGTTGCTCAATAGGTACACGTGTTTGTGAAAACATTTCGATCTTCTCGGCGTTTATCCAATTAGCGTGTGTCATGTAGTCAATTTTTTTTCGCATTGCTCGGGATTTATCATAACATACATTGAATTAAAACGAAAGTGAATGTCCGTAAAAATATTGAATAGAAGCATGTTTTCTGCTTCTTTTGAAAAGCTGAGGGAAAGTTATGATGATAACAAGACTCAGTCAGTGATTTTAGGAAGCGTCCATCGAACACACAGGCGTGTGTGCGTATCTTAACGAGAACATTTCTGATAAAAACGGGGTTTCCTCAAAAAGGAAATCAGTTGGAAAAAGTGAAAGACCAAATCAATTATGACATGATAATTTTGATAAAGCATCAGAAATCAAAAGTTCTAATAAAAGACAACTAAACCCAGATTTATGAAATTGGAATAAAACAAAAACATTCAAGTATAATTAGAGTTTATATACTATTTTTTTTCATTTTACAGTTAACTAATGAATACACACACAGGCACTGGTCTCAGAATTTATTATATAAAGGTATAAGACTGACGAGAGCCTGTGAATACACATATCCGTTTTGTATCAGTTTATATGAGAAAATACAAAACTGGCAGAAGGTTTGAAACGGAACACAAATTAAACCTACAATTGCTCCTCAGTGAATAAACCAAATGAAACAGCTAGCAAATAACCCTAACCCTAACCCTAAACCAAGTAAAACAGCTAAACAAAGAAAGAAACATATTTAAGATGGAAAAAAATCTGGGGTTGATATTCCCTAAATATTCAATATTGTGTTGATGAAAAAACCCAATACATTAAGGAGCTTGGTGGTGAAAAACCCAATTTGATATTAACATGAGGGGTGCATATGAATTGATACTGCAATTAAAAAACTTCATCACCCAATTGTATAGGAAAATGGTGGGTAAAAAACCCAATTTGTGAATTCTTATCTGGAGCTCTGAATATGACACATTATCGTATAACAGACACAACTTCATATTGATCTGCTGCAACTCAAACATATACAATGCACAAGATTCAAATTTAAAATTGATCTATGAAAGGCTCATCTTGACATGTATCCACCATGTTGGTAGTTAGTTAAATGGACAAAAATAAAAGACAGTTTGCATGTTGCTCTTTCACCAAATTGCACAAAACAAAGATAATAAGTGTCAAGCATGAGAACCTTTGAAATAAAAATTGTAAGCATCTTGCTTCACAAAATCTCTTCCATGCTTCACTGTACTTTAAAATATTTTAAAAAAAAATTTACCCTGGAGTTTTCCGAAAGCAACAAGTGATCCAGTGAAAGTAACACCACCAATGAAGGTTCCGAAGTACAAGAAGGTCTTGATAACATTAGCTGCTGGGTCTGTAGCGAAGTGAGGCTGCTCCAACATGTAGTTGGCAAAGCAGGTGAGGACAGCTGCAGCTCCTACTAAACTATGGAACAGAGCCACCATCTGGGGTAAGTCTGTCACCTCGACCTTCTTTCCACCAATTACACCGATCGCTCCTCCTGTAAAATAAACGTAGTTCATAAGTGTTTCTCGTTTCTAGTTTTTATATAGATTAGACCGTTGGTTTTCCCGTTTGATTGGTTCTACACTAGTAATTTTTGGGGCCCTTTAAAGCTTGCTGTTAGGTGTGAGCCAAAGCTCCTGGACCTATAATGCTTTACTTTTATAAATTGTTATTTGGATGGAGAGTTGTCTCATTGGCACTCATACCACATCTTCCTATATCTAATATAAAATATTTCAAAATATCTTTCTTACAAGTTCAGGAGGGTGTGCGAAAAATAAAATAAGTCTCACAGAATTCACAAAAAAATTGTTGGAAACTGCTATAATTTCATGAGATCCTCTATTTAAACTTTTCATACATGTCTGATTACCTGATATCTTTTTTTGATGGGGGAATATGTTAACAAACAGATGTACATGGTGATTTGTTGTAGCCCTTCTTAGTTTATGTCACTGAAAAATGTGTGCTTCTGTGTCGTAAACCCCCTTATTTTATATTTTCAAAGCCATCTTTGATTTTTGCCTTTTCAATGTAACATCTGTTGAATGTCCCAAAATTACACAAGAATGAGATTATTCCCCTAACTTAGCCATAGGTCCATCTGTATACATATGTCACATTTTAATCGTGTCTGAAGAATTTCTAGAATGTACATAAAATTCTCTAAAAAAGTGCTTTTGGCATTTGGCTTCAAAAGTTTTTTGTAAAGACTATTAGAATACTTTGTAATACCATAATTTTGAATGAACAATTACTGATGACTATTTACCTGCTCCCATCAAGGCTGCCATCTGTACAAAGTTTTCCATGGATGGTTGTAAAATACCAAGTGTAGCAGTAATTCCTCCTGACACACCAATCATACCAAGGGCATTTCCTGTAAAAATAATTATCAACATTAACCAGTGATTTATTACAACTAAAATATTAGTGGCGGATCCAGAAATTTTCATAAGAGGGGGCCCACTGACTGACATAAGGGGGGGGCCCGCTCCAGTCACGCTTCAGTAATTCCCTACATAAGCAACCAAATTTTTTCCCAAAAAGGGGGGGCCCGGGCCCCCTGCCCCCCCCTAAATCCACCTCTGAATATACTTCTAAGAATCTGCAAATTTTACAAACATTTTAAAATGAACTTTGTGTAATGCTGTAATGTCTTGACTTCATAGAATGTCGTAATGTCCTGCTTTCTTCTTACATCGTAATATCTTGCTTTCTTCTTACATCGTAATATCTTGCTTTCTTGTAATATTGTAACTGCTTGCTTTCCTTTAATATAGAAATGTCTCCCTTTCTGGTTATGTTGCATGTAGAATGCAAACGTTGAAATTTAAAAGGCAACACTTTTAATATGTGAACTTTGCAGGTTTCAAGGTCAATTAATTAAGACTAAAATACGAATATGATAATAGGAGTTGAAATACTGGTTGGTTTTTGTTTTTTGTTATGTGATTTCCAGATATTGTTAGAGTATGCCACTATATATATTATGATATGAGTACATGTATGAATAGAATAATTAGATTGCATAAATAATAATTATAATCGTTTAATACCAATTTAATCATTTATGAATATAAGTCAATGATTTTTTATATTTATTTTATTTTATTTATTCTTTGTTTGTTTTTTGTACTTTTTGTTTTTGTATTGTTCTTTTTTTTTGTTTTGTTTTTAGTTTAGTTTTTTGTTTTTTGTTTTTTGGGGGTTTTTTTTGGGGTTTATTTGGTATAGGGAAGGGGATGTTTATAAGCACTGACACTGACAGGTCAAAATGAATAAACTTGTATTGTATTCTTCTTTATAAAAAAAATGCATATAGATATTGTATGAGATGAAGAAATACCAAATAAAGAATTATAAAAAAAAAATACGAGGTTAAATAATCTTCAGTAAAAATAATCCTACATATTTAATGGATACTGTGGATTCTTTCTTATTCGTTGGAGACTAATTTTTCGCTGATTTTGTGGGTACATGGAAACCACAAATTTAAATGTTCAAAAAATTTCAAATTTGCTGTATGATTAATCAGTCTGCCCGGTTAGCCACTAGTCCGATGCCCCAGACTAGTAAAATTTCATTCGGACTAGTTGGCCAAATAAGAAAAATGTCAGAATATTGGTCTTCGGACTAGAAGTTGAAAAAGTTTTTGGTGCAGACTGTGATTATATGCAGTCTTTTGGAAAACCACGAAATCAAATATACATGAAAATGCAAGTTTTCCTCAATCCAAGATAATTGGTACCCATGAAAAGAAATGAATCCACAGTATAATACAATACCTACCAACTCTAGCAGATTTCTGTGATGAGAGTCCTGTCAATGCTCCTACACAACAGATACCAGAGGCTAAGTATGTCATGTGATGTATCTCTGGGAATGAATTCTGCATGGCTCCATAGCCATAGGCACTGAGGAACAGGACCCCTGGGATACCATACATCTTGTTGTATTCTGGGGGATCAGCTACAAGTACAGATACAAATGAATTACTGTAGTACATAATCATTCCTACATTCATAGAATTTCTGAAATTCGACAAACACTCAACTTTATCAACCGATACCATATATTCAAATTCTGTTATTTTATGGTAATCCGTCTTAAAAAAAGTACCTCCCATGCCCCAACCCCCGGAATCATGGGTTTTGTTTGTTGTTTTATTTCAAAACTAAACACTCTATTGATGAATTTTGCTTTTTACTTTTAGAGAACTTAAATCAAACATAATATACCAGTGTTGATAGTATCACCAAAAATAAAGCAATGAGTTATTCCAGAATTAAAAGTATGGGGAAATGAGAGTCACTTTAACAGTACCAATCAAACATAATATAAAATATCCATTTAACTTATAAATCTAACAAAACTCTAAATAAAATGGGAACACCCACTATCAAATTATTTGAGTGCCTACCAAGCCTTTAACTTTGGAACAGCCCCAAGTACTTACTTGGTCTTTTGAACATGTCCAACATTCTTTGTGTGACAACAAAACCACCTCCAATGTTGATAGATGAGATGAAGGCAGCGGCCGCAGACAGAGCCTGGATGGTGTTTGATGGGAAATAACCACCACCCATCAGTAATAAACCACCGACAGCTGTGCTACCAGAGATAGCATTGGTGACGGACATCAGGGGGAATGTAAAGCTGGTGTCACTCCCCATACAGTGTGGTATCCTGAAATAGATATCAATGACATTTCATACAGATGTATATACATGATATATACTCAAAATGTGTTACAATTCATGTCAAGGACATTAAGTTCTGTTTACAAGACCATAATCTAATGTATGTGTTGTTCTATTGTATCATAAAATGTATTCAATTACTGAAACTGATTTAACTGAAACATCCTAAGATGTTTGTTTTTTCATAATGTGTCCTGTTGGTTTGCTGTGCAGATTTTTTATTTACAAATCTAGTCAATGCAAAACTGAAATTTGAGTCGCAAGTTCTGCATACCAGTACTTGTTGAATGATTTGATACATTTCTTGAAGTTGCTGTACTTTCACAAACGAATGATTGATGTTCAATTATGTGAAAACTTGTTCATGGTCTTACCTACAATACATGACAGGCCAAAGGTTGTTACCATGGTAGCAAAAGCTGGACTAGGTGAGATACATCCTAGGCCCACCATACCAGTTAGACCTACAGAGTATTGGATACTTTCATTCAGCTGGATCTTAAATTTGTTTGGTGGTATAACTTCCTTCACTACAGCTGTGGGTGGTGGTGGTGCTGCTGCAGCATCTAATTTTGGTGGAGGTGCAGGTGGCACCACTGATCCCTATTGAAAAAGTAAAATCAAGATAAACGGTTTGCTTTTTTAAATATTTGGATGGCATTTATTTTGGCTTCCTCCATATTTTCAACATTATATATCAAATTAGTAATTCATATCACTTTTAAATATTAAATTAATTAGTCTTGTTCCTTTCAAAGATTGTTTTTATATTTGTTCTTTTTTCAAAACAATGTATCCAGTGCAGCAATTCAAGAAGCGATTTTTTTAGAAGGTAGACTGATCTGCAGTGTACCAGGACTTAACTTAACTGTTTTCCTCTAGGGGCCAGCTGGGCCCCTAAAATATTTTTTTCAGGGGCCCAGTTGAAATTTTAGGAGCCCAACCAATTTTTATACTGATAAAATATAACTGCAGTGTACATTCTATATACTAATAAAGTCATATTGTGTAATCCTACTTGTAGGTTTTGAGTCTTGAAAAAGTTTTGTGTGGTACCTTTATAATATTTGAATTAGTGCCACCAGAAATATATTTTAAGATTTGACAATATTTATTTTTGGTCATTTCCTACCAAAATTGTTTCCCTTCATTAAGTTCAATTTCAACTTCCTGTTGACCTTTAGACAATATAGCTGTTTCTTTTGATAATTAAATGCTCATTCAAATCCAAGCCATCCTCTAATAGTGTTGATCAAAATATATTATTCAATAAGTTTTTATTGAAGATTGGATATCAAATCAGATATTGGGATATCTAAATAGCGATTCAGTGACAAGTTTCTGTCTAATGCAGGCTTGAAATGACTCTAAGGTTAACTGGAAGGCATCCTTTTCGAGATGCATATTGAAAAATTAGAAGAAAACACTAAACAATAATTAATCATAGATGATGTAACAGGCGTTAAGAACATGTGCTGAGAAAAGAAGGTGTATGCCATATCGTGACTTCGTATTGAAAACATGGTTGTCCGACTTGGTTTGGGTTATTAATATGAACCTACTGATTTTCGGAAATACTCTCTATTTCACTATCATGCTTTGATAAGACGAGCAGTTTACGTTGATATCGCGGGGAAAGGGTAGAAATGGGTTTCACTCCAAAATATTTTAGTCGCCAGCTGATTAAATATATTCGCCCAGCCAAAATCTGGTCACCTTGGGCGACTGGGCAAGCGTTAAGTTTAGTCCCTGTGTACATTTATGCATGTACCTAAAACAGATAAACTGTCATCTGTTTCCATTAAAAGTTAGCATACTTACATTTTGTGTAACAATTGAACCTCGTACAACTTCATCTTCAAGATTTATATTGAAATGTTCTTTCTCTCCTATAAAACAAAAACTTTATCAAATTATATCAGAGTTATCTCCCTTCCTTTAAGTTACCAGAGTTCTGGAAAAGTGGTGGTCCAAAGGATTTAACCTCCAAAATTTGCAAGGATCGACTGAATTTTGGTATTTTGTAATAGAAATAGTAGTGAGTACCCGCAGTATTTCTTCAAGGTCCACCAGCGAAAAAATATTTCAAGAAATCTGAGTTACTCTTCACTTTAGTATTATTTTTCACTAAATTACCTAGGGTCAATAATTGAATTAAATCTGTGATACTTGTTATTACAATGTATAACAAACCTATTGACAGTAAGAACTTGGTAATATTGTTGGCATACAAATAATGCTCCTTATTTAAATGGGCAGGGACAATAATGGACAAAAATCTGGAGGCTTACATTACAGAAAATATGGTTTTACCCAATGCATAGTATTTTCATTTGAATGAAATCTTCACTATTTGTTATACCATATGGGTAACCTACCTATTGACAGTAAGAACTTGGTAATATTGTTGGCGTATAATGTACTGGACTGTGTTGGTAATCGGCTAGGTAAGTCAGTATATCCTACATGTGTTACGTCATTGTATCTGTATAATTCTCCTGGTTTGATGGTCTCCACATTACCACCAGCCTCGGCTGCCAAATCGACTATAACAGACCCTGGCTTCATTGCATCTACCATAGCCTATAAAACAAGTGCATGTCCTATCAGATATCCAATCATTACATATAAACAGCTTGAATGTCCCTTTGGTATCTTTCACCCCTCTTTAACCTACTTGCAAAAGATTTTATGTAAGTGGTATTGTGATTGTTCTGTCTATCAAAAATTCTTCAATTTTTTCAAGATATTAAAATACTGTGGATTCATTATTATTCTTTGGATACCAATTTTCGTGGATTTCGTGGGAACATGTGAATCACGAAATTAAATGTTCAACGAATACAAAATTTCTATAGGCTTGTATGCATACTTCGTCAAAACAATGAAATTCAATATCCACGAACATGTAAGTTTTCCTCAATCCACGAAAATTAGTACCCACAAAAATAAAAGAATCCACAGTATACTGTAATTTCAGAAAATATTGCGTCCATTTATTTTTGCGATTTTTACATAGTAGACTTTTCACTTTTATTTAAGTGGCTTGAAGTTGTTCTATTAAAAAATTATGAAACAGCAAACTTTTTTAAGGATATTAGAATATACTCAGAAATTAAAGATTGATTGATTGCAGACTTTGTGTATTATGTATTGTTTTCTTTTTGCTCTATTCTGAAAGTATGTCACAGTGACCTACTTATGTTTGTGTGAACCTTAATTTTATACATGGTGTCATGTAACATTGTCCTTTTGTTCTGATGTAGGATAATTGTTGCTTAGGCCAGGGTTTTTTAATTTGTTGGTTTATGGATTTTCTCCATGAAAAAGTAGGGTCGGTTGGTCGGAAAAAAAAAAAAAAAAAATCTCTCAAAACAGAAAAATATGCAAAACAAGAATGTGTCCTCAGTACACGAATGCCCCACTCGCACTATCATTTTCCATGTTCAGTGGACCGTGAAATTGGGGTAAAAACTCTAATTTGGCATTAAAATTAGAAAGATCATATCATAGGGGACATGTGTACTAAGTTTGAAGTCGATTGGACTTAAACTTCATCAAAAACTACCTTGACCAAAAACTTTAACCTGAAGCGGGACAGACGGACGGACGAACGAACGGACAGACGGACGGACGCACAGACCAGAAAACATAATGCCCCTCTACTATCGTAGGTGGGGCATAAAAATATATATTTCACCTTTCTAACAATATGTTTGGTTTGCTATTTGATCATCATTTCTTGTATATTAGTTCGATGAAATATTATTGCTTATAGCTGCCATAAACATTGCATGACATCGTCTAATAATTTTCTGTGAAAAAAGGGGGTTTGTGTCCATGAACAAAGACGAAATTAATTCGTCATTTCACAAACGTAGCCCTAAATAAATTTCAGGAAACCTGGTCATAATGATCTTCAAACACGAAAACTGATAAAGAAAAAAAAAAAACATCGTATGAAATAAGTCTCAATACACATGTCAAAAACGTAATAGACTCGTCCATTGGAAAAAGGAAATCGGGTTCATCAGTTGTCATGCATTCCCGTTTTTTTATATCCAAATGGAGTAAAAAAAATTTATTGTCAATGACACAAGTCTGAAGAAAATTCCAAAGGATTTGTTTTAATTAATTTCTTCAACTTGTCAGACGTCTTCCACTGTTGGACAAGTTCATTTTCCATGTTTCTATCTTACGGAATGATGACAAATACGGGAAACGAACTTAATGTGTAATGGGTTATAAACACAGGTTTCGTTCCGAAAAATTATTTGCGCAAACAACATTTCAAGGTCAGTTATGATTGATTTGTTTATTTTTAGATACGTAAATTGGAAGTTTTAGTTTTCACACCAGATTAAAGTTTTATCAATGCCGTTAGTGGTTAATGCATTTCATTTCATAAAAAAAAAGAAATTTTATTTATTTTTTTGCGATAATGTTTTTGTTAGGGTCGGCGGGAATAAAAAAGCATGAAAAGTCAATTTTATTTTTATTCTGCAAATCGGCAAAATCAGGTCGGCGGATCCGTAAACCAACAAATTAAAAAATCCTGGCCTTATTTTCTTTGAAACCTACCTGTGTTATGAGAATAGGTGCCTTTTTACCAGGCACTAAAGCTGTTGTGATGACTAACGTACCTTTGTAATGAGAATAGGTGCCTTTTTACCAGGCACTAGAGCTGTTGTGATGACTATATCTACTTCTTTACACTGTTTGGCATACAGAGCCATTTGAGCGTCTCTGAACTCCTGGGACATCTGACTTATATCCTTTGCATATCCTCCTTCTCCGGCACCAGATTCCTGAAATGATTTGTAATGTATTGATTTACTTCATTGTTCTCCCAAAGGGCCATCAAAAAATGTGGTGATTTTATACTATTTAAAATGATTTTAGACCAGTCTTCACAATAGACTTTTGAATCTAAAGGGGGAGGCTTAATTTTTTTTATTTTTAGTTAAGATTTGATTTGATATTTGGTGTTTTAATGCCACTTTAAATGCTGGTTTTAGACTATCTCGTGACAGCCAGTTTTTATTGGTGGAGGAAGTCCGAGTGTTTTAGTTATATTGGCATGTGGCAAGTTTTACAAGCCTGGGAAGGTGGGCCTTTGTTTGAGTACAAAAACTAAATTTCCTTACACATTTACATTAACCATTGTTAACTGGATAGTTGGGTATATGATTTGAACATTTATAGGCTATGGACAAGACAGTATTTCAAAATTACCTGTTTACCATATTTTCTATCCCTTATATCCTTTACCAGAAATGTTTTAATTTACAAATTTCTCTACTTTTGCCTACCTGTATTCCAACTTCCAAGAATTCACCACCAAGAGATTCGACTTGTTCTTTGACTGCTGGTCTTACGTCATAAGCTCGTACGATTGCTCCCATGTTCCTGGCCGTACCTACTGCTGATAATCCAGCTACACCACCACCGATGATGAAAACTTTTGCAGGTGGAACTTTTCCAGCAGCAGTTATTTGTCCTGGAAACAGTAAGCATATTATATTAAATAGCTAGAAACAACAGGCAGACAATGTACCAGTTTTTCCACCAACTCTACCAATATTTTTAGGAAATTATAGTGGAAAAGGCAGAACAACTAATATTTATGCCAGTTTTTCAGCTAATTCTGCCAATATTCATGATATTTTTTAGCCTTTTCTGGATTTTTTTGGTCAAGCACTTTCAAATTCAAATTAGTGTTTCCCTGTTACTACATGTATATGAAGTAAATGATTTGAAAAATAATTTACGATTCACCAATCTTCAGACGCTAACTTTTTAAGACCTTATTAGTAGTCTATTTATAATGTACATGTAACATGGTAACAAACATTTGTATGCATTTTCTTTGTCATATTGAACTGTTGAGATTAAATCCATGGTCTTTGATAAAAGCTTTTCAGAAGTGGAATGCAAAAAAATAGTTACTGCAAGTAAAACTCAAGTTATCTCCCTTACCAATATACTTTGTAGGTTTTACAGCATTTTTTCTTAACATATTCATTAGTTAATCTTATACCCAGACCTATATATTCCATACCTGTAAAAAATCTTCCAAAGTTATTAGCAGCTTCCACTACCGACTTGTAACCTGCGATATTAGCCATTGAACTAAGGGCATCAAACACCTGGGCACGACTGATTCTGGGGATCATATCCATAGCAAAAGAATTCAGTTTGTGTTGTGCTAACTGCTCTACTAACTCTGGATTTTGCTTTGGATACAAAAAGCTGATCAAAGTGGCATTATCTTTAAAGAGAGGTAACTCTGATACTTCTGGAGCCCTTACTTTCAGAACAATATCCGACTGGAAAACATCATTTTTGGCCATAATTTTGGCACCAGCCTTTTCAAGTTCAGCGTTGGTAAATTTGGCTTCGACACCAGCATCTTTCTCAATGTTGACAGTAAAACCCTTCTTTACAAGGTTGACAACTGCTGTCGGAGAAATAGCAACCCTCTTTTCATTTGGAAAGATTTCTTTTGGGACGCCAACAGTCAGATTTTTATATGGTATACCAGGGACAGCACCCTCAGCTTTGTTACAATAGTTCCTTGGTGCATGTTTAAAACCACGACTACAAGAGATCGATAGTTTTTCTACACTGTTTCCTAGATTGACTAGTAGTGAGGCTGTCTTCACTCTGAACAACATGGTTGCAAATTTAGGTCACCTAAAAATATTTAAAACATTAAAATTAATGATTTTCAAGAACTCTCAATCAAATTTCCAAAAATAGATTTTCCCTTTCATGTCTACTGAGACTCCACAGATTTGGGATAAAAATTTATAGCTTTTTCAACTCTTCTATGAACAAAAGTAAGTAAATAAATCTGCTAGAAGAGCAAATTAAGGAAAATTCAGATTCATAACACTGGATTCATGATCATTGTCGTGCTCTTTGCATTTTCACAGAGTCCAAAAGATATTGAACTATTCAAACATTCATGTCAAATGGAATACATTGTACAGGTTGGGGACAACTGGACATACATGTACATGTATGGGGAACTATTCGCTGAATGAGTAGCAATGATCCCTCATTATTCTTATTATGGGTTTTTATAAAGCTATATGGACCATAATTTGCTATTGGGCTCCGTTTCCTATAACTATAGAAAAGGGATAAAATTTGAATTACTGTAAGAAAAGTTGTAACTACATCTAAAGATGCCATTATTTTTATTAACATACAAGTGTATGCTACTCTTCCCTAGAAAAAAAAAATTGAAATATACGAATTTCAAAGATTCTACAACCGTATTTTTGTGTCGTTTCTCGCGTTACTTTTTGCTTCCGAAGAGCATAACGCTGACTGATTTATAGATAATCGTCACCGGCAAATTCGTAACTTTTGCTTTCAAATAACAAAGAATATCGACCAATAAGAATAGTGAGAAGAAAATGCCGAGAACTATAAGTATTTATGTAGCAGATGTAAGAACAGTGGCGTGATTTTTGTGTCCGATTTCGTAACGCAAATTTTAGATGATGTAATCTGCTTTGTTGTAATAGAATTCTTAAAAACAATATGCAAATATGAACTCTCGCGAGATGTTCAAACAGGTAAATCAGAGATGATTTACATTCTTGTTTTGATCTTCGTAATAATTAAGTAAGAAAATGACGTTATCGTTATGCGTTACATTTCACACGAAACAGAAGTCCAGTTATTTATTAAAATTGTTTTTGTCCTTAAGTTCTAATCATTTCCGGTCATACGTGAAACATGTGACTAACATGTGATCACGCCCTTACAGCCGGACATACGATATACTAGTTCTAAACATTGTTTTTGTTTCCAACGGGATGTTAGCAAACATAATCTGTAGACTTGTTTCGACTTGTTTAAAAAAGGAAAATACAATTTTCAAAGAGATTGCGCCGGGGGTCTATTATTATTCCTATGTGCATAATGTTACATACGATCTTGTGTGAAAATAAATGCCCAATGACTTGACAAAATCGATTTCAAATTTGACCGACGTTTAAACACACTACGTTTCCCAATAACGATGTAAAGGGTCCTTGGAAAATTCAATCGAAATTACGTCTCTTATCATGGTGCCGATGTTCGTTGGATTGATTTTGCTTCAGCAGTAAATATTACTGGATATTTTAGGTGAATAAAGATAATTAAATGAAAAATGCATGTTAATATACCGTTACACTAGGAATGTACAAAGTTGATATATATAACTTTGTCACAATTTTTAATTTTTTTTTTTTATTCATGTTCTGCAAACACTTTTCAGAAACGCAATAAACTTGTCAAAGGAAAAGTAAACTTTTACCAGGCATGACTTGAAAGGAAGTACTTTATTGATTTTAGCCCACTAAAGTAGGTTAAAATGTGGAAACCATGTAGATGGTGTACAGGTCACAAATATCACATGGTGCCTATTTTAAAGATTTTAATTCCAAGTTAAAAGTTTTTTTCTTTACTGGATTTAAAGAATTTTACATTGCCAATGATTTGGAATAAATTTTATATAACTGGAATTTCAAAACCAAATATAAATATATTTTTTTGGCCAAAACATCAAGATACAACGATTATGGTATCCTGTATCAATGAAGAAAATATGGAAAATTCTGAATAAATTGTACTAATTGTTTTCAAAACAAGCACATATTTAGGAGTTTTATAATACTGTTACATTTAAGATGGATTTTAAGAAAAAGTATACGGTTCAGATTATTTTAAGCAGATTTTGCAATAAAATAAAACTAAAAAAATGCTTTCGGTTTCTTATGGTTTCCTGTCACGTTTAAAAAAAACTTTAATATAACATTGAAAATAGATTTTAAATATTAACATGAAGCAAGTAACACTAGTAATGGTGTTTATTTATGCCTTTTGAATTATATTGTGCAAAATAAAGAAAATAAAGATTGGTTTCCTGTTTGGTTTCCTGTCACGTAAACGGTGAATCAAAATGTATTAATTTTTTCTCGAAAAACTCAATTGTTCCATTCATACTATTCTAACACCAACACAACCCACAAAATAAAAGTTAAAATTTTAGAACTTATAAAAAAGGATACAAAAAGAAACCAAAGGCCGAATACCAAATTATGGTCCATATATTAGTAGCCTTGGACATTGTTATATTTTTTTTTTCATAGGCTTGTAAATTCTCAGTAAATCAAGATAGGACTGTACATCTTAGTGAAAATTTGCTGCATTTTTCATGAATATGAGCCATTTTAGGGGGGGGGGGGGAGACTTTTTTTGTACTTTAACACTACCAAATAATTACTCAAATGAGGTATGTTACTCATTTGGGATATAGTTCCCCACTGGCAGGTTGTCCCCCCCACCTGTTTTTTCAATTATTCTTTTTTGTTTGTTCTTGACTACATTTGTAATTATTTTGTTCCTAGACTACATTTGTAATTATTTTGTTCTTGACTACATTTGTAATTATTTTGTTCTCAACTACATTTGTAATTATTTTGTTCTTGACTACATTCAGTCAGGGGAACTACTTGTACACGTTATTTTTAATTACTTGAAGAAGTAATATTAATATACTTATATAAGTAAATTTGTAGGATACTTATGCAAGTGGATTTTATTTACTTGTTTAGGTAAAAAAAAAAATTGGCTGAGTTATGTCCCTTAGACATTCAGTTTTTTTACTTGTAGAAGTAAAAAAGTCATCCTATCTTCTTTTATTGAATTCTTATGATTTCTTTGCTCTAATAGAATTTTAAATTATCTGCCCTTTGCAGATGTCTTTACTAATCATTTAAGTGTAATTTCATGGACAATGAAAATCCCATTTGTCTGTTATCCTCAGAACACTGCTCATTTACAAGCCCCAAGGAGCAATTTCTGAAGGTCTTGCGCAAATACTTAAGATCTTTGGCAATCAGTTTCTTTGTTGAATTAATGAGATGAAACATTGAACTCTAATAAAAAAAATTGAGCAAACCTGGGGAAAATCATTAGAGGCATGAATTTACATCTCAAAACTTGAGGACTTTTGTGGGATTGTAAGAAAAATTTACTTATACAAGTAAATTTTTGAGAAAATTAAGGGGAGATTATTCAAACATTATTTATTTACTTAAACGTGTATATTTTTTTTTACTTCAAGTAAATTAAAATAACTTGTACAAGTAGTACCCCTGACTGACATTTGTAATTATTTTGTTTTTAACTACATTTGTAATTTGACATGATTGCATGAGATCACTTTTAATGTTTTGATAAAAAAAAAAATTGATCAAATAATTAAATGATTCTTGTACTTTATATTTTCTTTGAATTTTAAATTTTAAAAAAATATGCAAAACAATGTCAATAAGTGTGAAGCATGGCAAGTGATTCACTGTCACGACTGTTTGTAATTGTAAAACACATAATGGTATATATATCATATGTAATTATTCACGGATGCTATTATATTTGTATATGTTAATTCTATAAGCTGTACTGCTTTTGATTTTGATTAAATGACAACTGTGGGACAAAACAAGAGGGCTTTATTTAAAGTTACAGGATTAAAACTCTTTTTTGTGGTCAAATGATAAATTTTCTAGTTGATTGCATTTCTAAAACCTTGCAAAACATCACGAATTATTCACTCAAGTAATTCATTTAAATATATTTTCAGTTTGCAACCTTTTATAAAAACATCTTAATTAATGTTATTAACAAAGCGCGAAAAGTGCTTCAACATGAAAGGATTAAGCGGTCAATTAACCGCTATGTTTTCCACCTTGAAAAGGTCACACTTTTTTGTTAAATTCTGCAAGATGTTCGACAAAATTTTGTGTCTACGTATAAAGTAACAAATGATGCATGAAATTAATAACACAGTAGTACAGGTGATTGATTAGTGCAGTGTTAAAAACACACGTAGTAACTTACTTTAGACCAATTAAGCCATTATTTGGTAAAACTTTCCGTACACTGTGTGTGCAGTGCCGGTGTTCAAAGCAACGATATAGTTCCCCACTGGCAGGTTGTCCCCCCCACCTGTTTTTTCAATTATTCTTTTTTGTTTGTTCTTGACTACATTTGTAATTATTTTGTTCCTAGACTACATTTGTAATTATTTTGTTCTTGACTACATTTGTAATTATTTTGTTCTCAACTACATTTGTAATTATTTTGTTCTTGACTACATTCAGTCAGGGGAACTACTTGTACACGTTATTTTTAATTACTTGAAGAAGTAATATTAATATACTTATATAAGTAAATTTGTAGGATACTTATGCAAGTGGATTTTATTTACTTGTTTAGGTAAAAAAAAAAATTGGCTGAGTTATGTCCCTTAGACATTCAGTTTTTTTACTTGTAGAAGTAAAAAAGTCATCCTATCTTCTTTTATTGAATTCTTATGATTTCTTTGCTCTAATAGAATTTTAAATTATCTGCCCTTTGCAGATGTCTTTACTAATCATTTAAGTGTAATTTCATGGACAATGAAAATCCCATTTGTCTGTTATCCTCAGAACACTGCTCATTTACAAGCCCCAAGGAGCAATTTCTGAAGGTCTTGCGCAAATACTTAAGATCTTTGGTAATCAGTTTCTTTGTTGAATTAATGAGATGAAACATTGAACTCTAATAAAAAAAATTGAGCAAACCTGGGGAAAATCATTAGAGGCATGAATTTACATCTCAAAACTTGAGGACTTTTGTGGGATTGTAAGAAAAATTTACTTATACAAGTAATTTTTTGAGAAAATTAAGGGGAGATTATTCAAACATTATTTATTTACTTAAACGTGTATATTTTTTTTTACTTCAAGTAAATTAAAATAACTTGTACAAGTAGTACCCCTGACTGACATTTGTAATTATTTTGTTTTTAACTACATTTGTAATTTGACATGATTGCATGAGATCACTTTTAATGTTTTGATAAAAAAAAAATTGATCAAATAATTAAATGATTCTTGTACTTTATATTTTCTTTGAATTTTAAATTTTAAAAAAATATGCAAAACAATGTCAATAAGTGTGAAGCATGGCAAGTGATTCACTGTCACGACTGTTTGTAATTGTAAAACACATAATGGTATATATCATATGTAATTATTCACGGATGCTATTATATTTGTATATGTTAATTCTATAAGCTGTACTGCTTTTGATTTTGATTAAATGACAACTGTGGGACAAAACAAGAGGGCTTTATTTAAAGTTACAGGATTAAAACTCTTTTTTGTGGTCAAATGATAAATTTTCTAGTTGATTGCATTTCTAAAACTTGCAAAACATCACGAATTATTCACTCAAGTAATTCATTTAAATATATTTTCAGTTTGCAACCTTTTATAAAAACATCTTAATTAATGTTATTAACAAAGCGCGAAAAGTGCTTCAACATGAAAGGATTAAGCGGTCAATTAACCGCTATGTTTTCCACCTTGAAAAGGTCACACTTTTTTGTTAAATTCTGCAAGATGTTCGACAAAATTTTGTGTCTACGTATAAAGTAACAAATGATGCATGAAATTAATAACACAGTAGTACAGGTGATTGATTAGTGCAGTGTTAAAAACACACGTAGTAACTTACTTTAGACCAATTAAGCCATTATTTGGTAAAACTTTCCGTACACTGTGTGCAGTGCCGGTGTTCAAAGCAACGATGGCTGCCGACGTAGGGGCAAATCTTCGTTGACCAATCCAATTATTCGATCTCCCACGTGACTTTTCCGGAGGACTATCCTATTTTAAAGACAGGTAACCTCATTTTTGTGTTGTTAAACGTCCCTTTTTTAAATGTATATAAATAGATTCAAAATAGCATTATTGACTTAGAATAAATATTCAATGGTTATTAACGCTTGTATTTAATTTCTTTTAGTCAAATTAAATCATTAATAAAAACTGATAAATTTTGATTCCCCCCTTCAATTTTCTGAAGATATTCCACTAAACTTCCGGTGCCGGTCTTTTCAGCAAGTGCGTGAAAAATGGCAAGTCCAGTTACAGCTTTGGGAAGAGTTTTGTGCCGCGCTGGCGGATTAGCTCACAACTTTGTTGCACCAGCCTCAATAGCTAGTACCCCAAACAGAAACTGTAAGTCTGCGTAAAATAAGGATGCTGTCATTGTGTTTTTCTCCAAATTTTCGTTGTCCTTGATTGACCGCAACTCTGAACTTCAAAAATTGAAAAACGGACGAAGCTGAGTTTGTTCCTACAGTTGCATATTTTCCACTTCTTTATCAACATTTTCACACGCGATTGCTCCATTATGAAATATGCATCATGCCACTGGTACAAATAATGCAATCTCCATAGTAACTAGTTGCATGTTTTTATTGTGAATCTGCGGACAGCGCAAAACATTCTGAAGAGTATTCGAATTTCGGTTCGGCAGCTGCATAATTACTTTCTGTTTAACTATAAATGAAACAGTTTGACCCAGAAAGGTTAAAAATGCATTTGCAGTGAAGTTTTTTTTAAATTAACTAAAACAAGTTTTAAACTTTAACATGCTTAAAGTGTATTTGTTCAGATCAGTAGTAGCAACTTTTCTAGAAAATTATAAGGTACTAGATTTAAGATGGAACACACTTTTATAGTGACACCATTTGAATTTTTTTTTAAATTAACTAAAACAAGTTTTAAACTTTAACATGCTTAAAGTGTATTTTGTTCAAATCAATAGTAGCAACTTTTCTAGAAAATAAAGAAGGTACTAGATTTAAGATGGAACACTCTTTTATAGTGACACCATTTGAAATTTTCACAGTCAGGGATTATGGACAAATTGAACTGCAGTTCTTAATATAATAAATTTTCAGAGTAAATGCTTAGAAAGTTATAGTTTAAATTAAAGGAGGCCAGAAATGTCAAACTTTAATTGGATATTTCTAGGAGAAAATACCTACAATTTTTTCACTGACTATCTCAAAATTTTCAATTTTATGTTTTCAATATGAAATAATCCATTCTTTTATTCATTTATCAAATCCATTTACACATGTTATCCTAATACTATGATTGGTACTTACATTGTACCATTGGTATTACCTGTAACATTTTTTCACCTTTGAATAACACCTGTCATACCTGTTCGGATAATTTAAATTATATAGTCATCAAATTTTAACACCTTTACTGATCACCAATTATGAAAGTTTAATTGATTGATTGATAGTTAAAGCAGGAGTAATTATGGTAATAAAGGCTTCATTTAATGATTTGTTTCCCTCAATTCTTTATACAATCCCTGAACGTTTGTGGGCATTTCTAATATATCTGGAAAACAGCATAGGTACAATAAACTACATTTAGATTGGCAATACTAAGGTAGCTAATTATAATAGTTTATATCCTTAAAATACTTGAAAAAAGAATTATTTTTTTTACAAAATGTTCTAAAATATTTTTTTGAAATGTTGTAGGCTAAACAAAACGGGGATTTTTTTTTTATTTACATTACACAAATCAATATTTTGTAGTGCAAATATTATATCTGTTGACAAAAAAGTCTTTTGGATCTTTGATGACTGTTGTGTATGAATAATATGAATAATATTAATTATATGCATGATGTAATATAATCTTAAGAATGATGGTTTGTTTTACAGATGCTACTGGTAAAAGAATCAAGGTTGATAACCCAGTTGTTGAACTTGACGGAGATGAGATGACCAGGATCATCTGGGAGAAAATCAAGGAAACTGTAAGCATCACATTTCTTAACTAGGCATAAGAAGATGTGGTATGAGTGCCAATGAGACAACTCTCCATCCAAGTCATAGTTTGTTAAAGTATTAAAAGTAAACCATTATAGGCCAAACTACGATCTTCAACATGGAGCTTTGGCTCACACCCAACAGCAAGCTATAAAGGGCCCCCAAAAAACGGGCAGAATCAATTTGCGCCAATTGCAGTTTTGAAAAGGTATTAATTGCGCCACTCTCTTTTATTTTGATGGTATTAATTGCGCCAATAAATGAAATGAAATTGCGCCATATTTACCTGATAATATTTTTTACCTATATTTTACCTGTACATGTTTTACCTATATCAAGACAAGACAAGACAAATACCTTATTAAAGTCTCTCCACTTGTTACATATAAAATAATACAGCTTTTTAAAACACAAGTTAACAACAAGAGCCACTCAATAAAGAGTTTTGAGAGACTATAAAACATTTTTTTCTTAAAATTATAATGCAAATACAAGTCAACTATCACGAGTATAAAATACATTTTCGCTTTATTAAAATTTCATAGCAGATTTTGGCAGTATAAAATACCATATTTTCATTTGTAAAAAGAAATATAATTTTTTCATAATATGTCCAGAAATTAGAACGTCAAATTTTGAAAACTGCGTGTAAAAGAAAAGCAACCAATGTGTTGAAAATTGAAGAAGAAAATTTAGAAAAGAAAGATTTAAAATATGTGTGTCAGTCTATGTATAGAGAGAGAAGAAAACTGCGTCCGGCTTTATCTAAAAATAGAGCAGAATTTCACAGAATATTGGATGATATTTATGTTGTTACAAACAAAGATGATGACTTTGTATTGTGTAACGATCAAGAAAGCGGTATAATTTTATTAAGATGCGAGGCTTATTTGAAATTTCAGTGTACAATGTCAGAGGAATTTTTTGCCGTTGGCACATAGTCAATCATTGAGTTGTTATATATAAATAAAAATATATAAAATTGGCGTACTTAGATGATTATTTTATTGGCGCAAATGATACCTATAGTTTTGAAAATTAGGTGGCGCAAAAGAGGTATTGGCGCAATTAAGTTGTGGCGCAAATGAGTTACTTTTTGGCGCAAAAAGATATCGCCCCAAAAAACTAGGCATGGCTTTGTTTTGCAACTTTCATTGAACCAATAGCCGATATATTCGTTTAGCCGATATCCGATTAGGTGGAGTCTACTGTACATATAATAATGATAATAAGTTACAACAGGTTTTCTTTTGCAACTTTCATTGAACCAATAGCCGATATATTCGTTTAGCCGATATCCAATTAGGTGGAGTCTACTGTACATGTAATAATGATAATAAGTTACAACAGGTTTTCTTTTGCAACTTTCATTGAACCAATAGCCGATATATTCGTTTAGCCGATATCCAATTAGGTGGAGTCTACTGTACATGTAATAATGATAATAAGTTACAACAGGTTTTCTTTTGCAACTTTCATTGAACCAATAACCGATATATTCGTTTAGCCGATATCCGATTAGGTGGAGTCTTCTGTACATATAATAATGATAATAAGTTACAACAGGTTTTCTTTTGCAACTTTCATTGAACCAATAGCCGATATATTCGTTTAGCCGATATCCAATTAGGTGGAGTCTACTGTACATGTAATAATGATAATAAGTTACAACAGGTTTTCTTTTGCAACTTTCATTGAACCAATAGCCGATATATTCGTTTAGCCGATATCCAATTAGGTGGAGTCTACTGTACATGTAATAATGATAATAAGTTACAACAGGTTTTCTTTTGCAACTTTCATTGAACCAATAGCCGATATATTCGTTTAGCCGATATCCAATTAGGTGGAGTCTACTGTACATGTAATAATGATAATAAGTTACAACAGGTTTTCTTTTGCAACTTTCATTGAACCAATAGCCGATATATTCGTTTAGCCGATATCCAATTAGGTGGAGTCTACTGTACATGTAATAATGATAATAAGTTACAACAGGTTTTCTTTTGCAACTTTCATTGAACCAATAGCCGATATATTCGTTTAGCCGATATCCAATTAGGTGGAGTCTACTGTACATGTAATAATGATAATAAGTTACAACAGGTTTTCTTTTGCTACTTTCATTGAACCAATAGCCGATATATTCGTTTAGCCGATATCCAATTAGGTGGAGTCTACTGTACATGTAATAATGATAATAAGTTACAACAGGTTTTCTTTTGCAACTTTCATTGAACCAATAGCCGATATATTCGTTTAGCCGATATCCAATTAGGTGGAGTTTACTGTACATGTAATAATGATAATAAGTTACAACAGGTTTTCTTTTGCAACTTTCATTGAACCAATAGCCGATATATTCATTTAGCCGATATCCAATTAGGTGGAGTCTACTGTACATGTAATAATGATAATAAGTTACAACAGGTTTTCTTTTGCAACTTTCATTGAACCAATAGCCGATATATTCGTTTAGCCGATATCCGATTAGGTGGAGTCTACTGTGCATGTAATAATGATAATAAGTTACAACAGGTTTTCTTTTGCAACTTTTGCCGGCATAGATCATTGATCCAAAAGCATTGTAAATGAATGTTAATAAATATCAAACTGTCGTCAGACTTTGTATATTTTTCAGAGAATATTCTTCTGTACATGTACATGTGTTATCCTTAGCGGTGGCCAATGAGTCCCAAAATTTTTTGTGGTACATGAACAATAAACTAAAGTGATACTTTCAATTGAACTATAAAAAAAAAATCAGGAAAAAAAAGCCTTTTACTTAATTGATTTATTAAGGCAGAAATTTGACACTGCTTTTTTATTTAAATAAACACCATTAGATAACGCAAATGAATTAGTCAACATTTAATAGTGCATCGCAATAACCAGTGATGGCTTCTGGAGAACGAAGAAGTCAAAGAAGATGACAAATTATAGCATGTTATGAAATAATATCAGTCAAATAAAAGAAAGTATAATATGTAATGTTGTTAAGAATCTGGAAAATAACACCTTTTGTAGTTCACATTTCAAATCCCATGACCATGTGGTGTCCAGACAATGAAGGTCAATAATTGTTGACCACAAATAATTAAAAAAAATAATTTTAGTTCGAAAAGATTTTAGTTTACTACTTAATGAACAGTTTACAAATAAGAGAAAAACAGAGGAGACAGCAATTGTATGACAATGTTGTTTGAAATATGTGTACAAGTCTATTGAGAAAAAAGGGGGTCATTTTTAAGTACGTAGTACGCAAAATAAATCAACCAAGATATTTAATAAATTAGATTATTATAGAAATAAAATTAAATATTTCATCTATCATCTACATGTATTCAAGGACAGAATTCCTTAGTTGTCTTGAAAAAGATATAAAAAAAAAAACTGGAACACAGGGCAACGGATTCCCGTTTTGTATTTTTTATTTTTTTTTAAATTTGATTGAAGTCAACAACAAAAATAAGACAAAATTTACATTTTCCCAAGCATATAAATCAGGTATGCTCAAAATGCAGGGTTCACCGTCCGCAATTACTTTCCGGCTACTTTGGGAAATCGGCCAGCTTCTTCAAAACTTACTGACACCACTGATAACACTTGTCTGATGTTACATTAACATGTATTTTTCAGTTGATTCTGCCCTACCTTGATGTTGACCTGAAGTACTATGATTTGGGCTTGCCATACCGTGACCAGACCGATGACCAGGTCACCATTGATTCAGCGCTGGCCATTAAGAAGTACAATGTAGGAGTCAAATGTGCCACTATTACTCCTGATGAAGAGCGAGTGGAAGGTATGGGTTATACAAACCTGGAGTTATGTTCTAAAATGGTTAAATTTATCAAAAGGATATTTTTTTGTTTATAAAAAGGGATTGAAATAAGGCCAAGTTCCCCGAACCTGCCACTTTAATGGGTTAACATCTTCATTGTTAGTCCTATGGTTGCTAAAATAGAAAAAAAAAATATATAAATCTTGCCACTCTTTAACTGAACTTCAACTTGCCTTCATCAGTACTTTCCTGTTGATGGCAATCATAAAGAAGAACCATTTTGTTTAATATTTGTTTTTTTGTTGTAGAATTCAAACTGAAAAAGATGTGGCTCAGTCCTAATGGAACAATAAGAAATATTTTGAATGGCACAGTGTTCCGTGAACCAATCCTCTGTGAGAAAGTTCCACGTCTGGTACCAGGATGGACTAGGCCTATAGTTATTGGCCGTCACGCCTTTGGAGATCAGGTATAATATTCAACTGGTATTTCCATCGTTGGTCATCATAACAAGATCGTTTTTCTCGCTTGATCCGAAAAGGCGAAAGTGAGTTGAGACGACCAATGATAATCTGTTTATCGCTATTTTACCTATGACAGCATTGTTAATTTTATTGACTACGGCACGTGTGCCCTTAGCTTCTGTCAATAATTTTTCACACCACACTACTATGCTGAGAAAGTAAATTATCAGTTGGTAAAATCAAAGAAAATTTCCTAAAATAGCAATAATGAGTTTTAGCATGAAAGTTTTTAACGGGGAAAAATAAAAGAAATTGTTTATTAGTACACGCTAAAGTTTATTGCCAAAACTGATGCTTTTTTTATTGTACTTAAAAATTAACAAGTAGTGTCTTGTGTTTTTGTGTACTGTTGTTTGACTTTTTCTTCTTTAGCCATTGTTGTATGCAAAAAACGATATTGAGTCAGTTTAACCAAGAAGGTTATAAAACATAGGCAAAAAAAAAAAAGGAAATGATGATCATCATAATTTCAAGACGGATCTGATACAATGTGATTATGAACTTTTCTGATCCTAGATCTTATGACTTAAATTCTGTTCAACATTGTTGTCAGTTGAATTCAGTTATTTTTGTGAATAACCAATACTCCATAACTAAATACAATTAAAACACAAATGTAAATTTGCCAGTCAAAAGTGATAGAGGTCACATTAAATTTGTATCAAATAATTTCCAGCAGTACACATTAACAAATATTAAACATATACAATGTTTTAAATATCAATGTATCAATAGATTATTTAATTACATTTCTGAATTGTAATTGGTATTCAATGAACCAGTAGTGTCTTAAGAAAATAGCAAAGATTACAAAACTTGCTATTTTATTCAAGGGTTCAAAAATTAAGGTAAATAGATATAGGAAGATGTGGTATGAGTGCCAATGAGACAACTCTCCATCAAAATATCAATTTATAAATAAACCATTATAGGTCAATGTACGGCCTTCAACACGGAGCCTTGGCTCACACTGAACAACAAGCTATAAAGGGCCCCAAAGTTACTAGTGTAAAACCATTCAAACAGGTAAACCAACGGTCTAGTCTATATAAAAAAACGAGAAACACGTATAAATCACATAAACAAACGACAACTACTGTACATCAGATTCCTGACTTAGGACAGGTGCAAACATTTGCAGCGGGATTAAACGTTTTAATGGTACCAAACCTTCTCCCTTTTTCTGAAACAATAGTATAACATCACAACACAGAAAAACACTCGCTTTCATGTTCTTAGACTTGAAGGAAAGTTTGAAAAATTATTCAAAACATTTTTACTTATATGAACTATAAAAAATGAAACAAGATGTTTGTGAGTATAAATGATACAATGTTTTCCTGTGCTTCAGAGTTCACAAAAACGATTTTTGACCGAGAAAGCCAGATTATTGGTCAGTCCTAAAAATTCTGTCAGATTTGATACTGGAATAAAAATAACATATTTTATTGAAAAAATAACTTTATTAATATTACGGTTTTATTTTTCACAGCCCACGGACAAATTAACAATAAAGGACCATTTCTGTTCTTTTAATTGTTCTTATTAAATATTTAAAGTCATCTTCGCTATCCATTTCATCATCTGAATTTATTATCCCCACGAAGGATTCAATCGCCGATTGTTTGCCTGGAATGGCTACATGAACAAATTTAGCAAGCCACGTGTAGATAGCCACTTTGGTTTCAGTTTGTTTATATTAGGAAACCAGTACCGGAAATTAGCAGCAGGTTCATCTGATGACCGATGTAAACACGTACTGGAATTAGTTGTGTTACAACTTATTACAGATAAAAAAGCACTGCAACAGCCATTTTTACATCGGTCTTCGGGACCGGCACTAGCTTTCAAAATACTGGTCCGAGCCTTATTTTGACTGACGGGACTGACAGGACCGACCATTTTCAGGAACTCTGGTGCTTCATGTGCTTGTAGATGTCAGAATGATGATGAATGATTATATTCAAAAAGTAGTCAGAAACTAACCTGGAAATTCAGTCCGACTAACTATACTGTTTATTCAGAAATTATTGTGAAAAATGCGACATGGTCATAATCATAATAATTTAAACTCTCATTTTGAAATTTTGTAAATGAATTAAACAGGATTTTTCTCAATATCGCAAAAATTAAAATTGCTTTTTTAGTCAAAAATGTCATAATCACAATAATAAATGCACGCAATAATTTCTGAATATTTTAGTTATTTTACAGAAATCTATTTTGAAGTATTATACTTATTGACTTCACATTCCCGAAAACAAAACTGATGTTCTCATGCTATAAGCTAAAACTGATTTCAATTTGCCAGAAAACTAAAAACTTAAAGGAAGAAAAATGTTCAAACATTCCAACAAAAATTTGACATGTGTCCGTCATTGTATTATTTGAATTGGGTTTATTTCAGTACAGAGCCCTGGACTTTGTTGCCCCAGGTAATGGCAAGTTTGAGCTTGTGTTTACACCTGAAGGAGGCAAAGAACAAAGAATGCACGTGTTTGACTTCACAAATGGTGGAGGACCATTGATGGGAATGTACAATACAGATGAGGTAAACAAATTTACACAATGAGATAAAAATGTAAACCAAAAGCTATAGTACATGGTGATTGTGAAAGAAAATAATAACTTATAAGGGTGGTATCACACATGTAAAAAGTATGGTATACACAGGATGATTGCGATAGAGGGAAAAAAAACAGTTTACATTTTATAATCATTATCTTATGTTCAAATCGTGTGATGCATTTGCAGAATTGAATAGGATTTTTACAAGGTTAAACCTATGGTGAATTTCCAAATGTTTGGGTGGGTCCAAAGTATCCCCCCTTTCCCTCCCCCTCTTTTTCTTTTTAGTATTAAATAAATAATACAAAGTATGTGCTACTGTGTGTTTTACACATAATGATAACATTCAGTATGTTACAGAAGGCCAAATGAAATTTATATGTGTGTTTCCTATTACATCTTTGAAAAAAATAAGGTATGTTTGTAGGATATATTTTTTTTTTACATTAAGTCTATAGGAGAGAAATTTTGACTTCAACAGTGCTTATTGAAAAAGGACCAATAGAATTTAAGGTCTAGGCTATTTCTAATCTTAAAATATAGAGTAGGTAAGGAAATGGGAAACATATTTTTTTTTTGGCCTAATGGCTATTTTCCCAAACAACTTAATTTTGATGTATAAGATTATAAACTTGGTAACAGCTGGTTTAACTTTTACATGTATTTTAACTACAATTTGTTATTTACTAGGACATGATGAATTTTATACATTTCAAGACGGGAATGAATAGTGATTATAAAAATGTTCTGATCCTAATAACTGACTATGATTAATTTGAAATTTGCATTCAGTAATTATAATTTCAATCAGATAGTTAATAATGTGATGTTTTATGAGACAAAGGTTTTAGTGCTTTTAAAAATGAAAAAGGAATCTACAGAAAAAAAATAAAAATGGATTTAAACTTGTAAGGTTTATTTTGTATTAATGTTGGCCTGATACAATGAACACCATTCTATATTTAGTAATATTCCATAAAAAGATATAAATAAAACTAACAACAAACAAGGACGACCCAATGATTCTTAATATCTAAGGGTTAGAATACTACTGGCAACAAATGTCAATACAAAATGTTAAGCTCTTAAGGTGGTACCCAACACTTTAGCTAAAATTAATTTGGGTCATTTAATTTTCTTAAAATTTTGACAAAGTATTTACCTTGACCCTTTTACAAAAATATAAAAATTTCAAAAAATTTGAACCAACTGTTTTATCAGAAAAATTACACTGGTTATATAGCAGTTTGACAAACACTTATTTTGATCATTGAGAAGCTTGATATTCCCTTAACAACACAACGTAATTAAAACGTTTAGCTGATTTTACAGAGTTATCTCCCTGTAGTGTTAGGTACCACCTTAACTGGCCATGAATCTTTAAATATTTGTTTGCCTAACTGATGCAGAGATTGATTATAAAGATTCGAAATCCAGTTTTGAAGGGGGATCTATATGGTAAAAGGACATAATTGTTTTTTATGCACCATTTATTATTTCCCATTTATGGGCATTATGTTTTTTGTTCTGTCCATTCGTTCGGTCGTCTGTCACGCTTCAGGTTAAAGTTTTTGCGCAAGGTAGTTTTTGATGAAGTTGAAGTCCAATCACTTTGAAACTAAGTACACATGTTCCCTATGATATGATCTTTTTAATTTTAAAGCCAAAGTAGAAACTCTCCCATTTTCACGGTCCACTGAACATAGAAAATGATAATGCGGATGGGGCATCCGTGTACTGGGGACACATTCTTGTTCTTTTTATGCCCCACCTACGATAGTAGAGGGGCATTATGTTTTCTGGTCTGTGGCTCCGTTCGCCGGTGCGTCCGTCCGTTCAGGTTAAAGTTTTTGGTCAAGGTAGTTTTTGATGAAGCTGAAGTCCAATCAACTTGAAACTTATTAGACTTGTTGCTTATGATATGATCTTTCTAATTTTAAAGCCAAATTAGACTTTTGACCCCAATTTCACGGTCCACTGAACATAGAAAATGAAAATGGGAGTTTCAAGTTAATGTTTTTGGTCAAGGTAGTTTTTGGTGAAGCTGAAGTCCAATCAACTTGAAACTTAGTACACATGTTCCCTATGATATAATCTTTTAAATTTTGAAGCCAAATTAGACTTTTGACCCCAATTTCATGGTCCACTAAACATAGAAAATGAAAGTGGGAGTTTCAGGTTCAAGTTTTTGGTCAAGGTAGTTTTTGATAAAATTGAAGTCCAATCAACTTGAAACTTAGTACATATGTTCCCTATAGTATAATCTTTCTAATTTTAATACCAAATTAGATTATTACCCAATTTCATGGAACATGGAAAAGGATAGTGCGAGTGGGGCATCTGTGACACATTCCTGTTTCTAATTAAATAAAATAGATATTATTTTTTCTCTTTACAGAGTATCCAAGGATTTGCCCACGCCTGTTTCCAGTATGCTATCATGAAGAAATGGCCTCTTTACATGAGCACAAAGAATACCATCCTTAAGAGATATGATGGCAGATTTAAAGATATATTCCAAGAAATCTTTGAAAAGTAAGCAAGTTTAAGTCTTTGTAAGCCATGTAGACACAGACAAAGATTCAGGAAGTGCTAATATATGCCGTTCAAAGAGGTATTTTATTCTCTCTCTCCTCCCTGCAAATAACCAGAAAACCAGTTCAGTGGACAGAATAGGCTTCTGTCTGTCCATCTGCTCTCAAATGTTCAATTCTTGTCTGATTTTAATATGAAATTCTAATATGTTATTTGACAAGCTCTACAATTAGTGGCCAACAACTATTTTTAAAAGAATTAAGACCACTTTTGATATTTTCAATTTATCCTGCATAAAAATAAATTGATTAATATATCCTATGATTGTTAAGACTTATAATCTTCATAAGAAATCACCATCATTCAAATTTTTTTGACGATGTAGCCATGTGCCAAAAAAAATCAGTTTGACCAAGAATATTAAAAGAAATAGCAAAAAAATAGACAAAAATTTCTGGAAATGATGATGATCATAATTTCAAGACGGATCTGATACAACATGATTATGAACTTATCTGATCCTAGATGTTACTGCTAAAATTTTGTTCAAGATTTATGTTGGTCAGTGAAAGAAGTGGACAGGTTGATTTATGTTGGTCGAATTCAGTTTAAATCAATTGATAACAAATAACTTCTGACACCCCTATAAATCTCCACTCCTTTACAATCAGATTTGGAACATTGCTTTGCAATCCTTTATACACCTATCTTTCAGAGATTACAAGGGTGACTTTGACAAAAATAAGATCTGGTATGAGCACAGACTTATTGATGATATGGTAGCCCAAGCCCTGAAATCTGATGGAGGATTTGTATGGGCCTGTAAGAACTACGATGGGGATGTACAATCTGATATTGTTGCTCAAGGTAAGAGTTATGTCCCATGATGGGTAAAACAAAATTTTGGATAATCTTTTAAAATGTAATTAGTGAGAGTCATGAAAATTGCAGAAAGTCTTTTGATTAACCTTGAATATTAAAGTGACATTGGAAATCAAACCAAAATCCATCTGCAAGTTCCTAGTTTTGCATTTTGTGTGCTGTGTAAGTTGATTTGCTTGCTTTTAGTGTACAAGTCAGGAACAAGTTGTCTATGATAAGTACTAAGAGTTGTTTTGCTGGCTTTTATTATTAATGATAATAGAAATGTATAAAACATTTCCTTTTATTATTATAAAAAAAATAAATGAATTTATAAGGTGTAGGCATGTGCGAAATAAAATTGTTTCATATATGAAAAAAGAAAAAAACAAAAATTCCAGGAAATGATGATGATCATAATTTCAAGACGGATCTGATACAACGTGATTATGAACTTATCTGATCCTAGATCTTACAGCTATAATTCTGTTCATGATTGTTGTCAGTTGAATCATTTTAAATAAATTGATAATTAATAATAAATATTTAACAAATACATAGTTTAAGGATGTGCTAGGCCAAAATTAAAAATATGTTTGTTTCCCCTCCTCCCATCCGGGTCAAAAATAAGCCCCCGGGTCAAAAAATTATTTTTCACAAAAAAATCGAAATTATTTTTTTCCTGAAAATAATTTGTTTCCATTTTTGGAAAGTGCTTGAAAGCAGAAGGATTGATAATCTAAATAAATACACTCAAATTGAGCACAAACAACTGATAAGTGGCCTGGACTGGACAAGTCAAATATTCATGTGACCATGCTATGACAATCACATCCAGTTAAAAAAAAAAAAAAAAAAAAGAACCTGCCTTCCTAGTCTGTTTACAAAGGGTAGACCCGGGGGAGGGGAAACAGACATTCTTTTAAATGTGGCCTTACTGACATTTCAGTCAAGTTGAAATCTCATCTCAAATTATTTCCAAAACATTTGATACAAGTGGAAAATATCAATGAATCTTAAAAATGATATAATTAAACTTAATTGACTTCTTAGAGTAAGAGACATTGAAAATTAAACCAAACACTTTCTGGAGGTTCCTGGATTCACATTTTGGATGCTGTTTAAATGGGTTTGCTGACTTTTAGCATATAAGGAAGGATCAAAGCTGTCTATAATAAGTAAGAGTTGATTTGCTGGGCTGTTTTGTAAATAAAAAATCTGAAAATGTTCAAGCTAGGAGTAAGTAGATTAAACAGATGATTTTATTAGTATAGATAAAATAAATGTATTTTTAAGGTGAAGGTAACTGCGGGAAAAAAATATCAGAAAAAGGTTAAAAGAAAAATATTTAAAAAAGACAAATTCTTGGAAATGATGATCATTATAATACAATACATCTGATACAACATGATTATGAACTTTTCTGATCCTAGATCTTATGGCATGACTTAAATTCGGTGTGTTAAGATCTGTGCATTACGTTTGCGCGTATTACCATGACATTTGCGCGCAAAAATCATCACGTTTGCGCGCATGTTTTTGACAGGTAAACTCAGGTAATAATACTTATTTATTTATTAATTTGTTCAATTATTTACAAGTATAAGTGCCCCTTCCGTTAGTCTCAATACCCTGCTCACCAACGAGGAGATGAAAGTGGGCTTTGGAGCAGGATAAGTAACTTCACATGTCGGTACTTGCTGAAAATTTGAAGCCAACTGCTTTTAGTCGATGCCACTGCTGGTGGACGTTTTGTCCACGAGGGTATCACCAAGATAGTTTATAAAAAAGAAGAAAATAAAGATAAAATTGAGGAAATGATGATGATTTTAATTTCAAGACGGATCTGATACAACGTGATTATGAACTTATCTGATCCTAGATCTTACTGCTATAATTCTGTTCATGATTGTCGCAGTTGAATCATTTTAAATCAATTGATAATTAATTAATAATAAATATTTAAAAAATACATAGTTTAAGGATGTGTTCTTCTGACATTTCAGTCTCGTTGAAATCTCATCTCAAATTATTTCCAAAACATTTGATACAAGTGGAAAATATCAATGAATTTTAAAAATGATATAATTAAACTTAATTGACTTCTTAGAGTAAGAGACATTGAAAATTAAACCTAACACTTTCTGGAGGTTCCTGGATTCACATTTTGGGTGCTGTTTAAATGGGTTTGCTGACTTTTAGCATATAAGGAAGGATCAAAGCTGTCTATAATAAGTAAGAGTTGATTTGCTGGTCTGTTTTGTAAATAAAAAATCTGAAAAGGTTCAAGATAGGAATATATATATATATATATGACAGATGATTTTATTAGTATAAATAAAATAAATGTATTTTTAAGGTGAAAGTCTGAGCTGGAAAAAATATTAGAAAAAGGTTAAAAGAAATAGCTAAAATAGACAAATTCCTGGAAATGATGACCATCATAATTACAATACATCTGATATAACATGATTATGAACTTACCTGATCCTAGATCTTATGGCTAAAATTCTGTTACAATACATCTGATATAACATGATTATGAACTTACCTGATCCTAGATCTTATGGCTAAAATTCTGTTACAATACATCTGATATAACATGATTATGAACTTACCTGATCCTAGATCTTATGGCTAAAATTCTGTTACAATACATCTGATATAACATGATTATGAACTTACCTGATCCTAGATCTTATGGCTAAAATTCTGTTACAATACATCTGATATAACATGATTATGAACTTATCTGATCCTAGATCTTATGGCTAAAATTCTGTTACAATACATCTGATATAACATGATTATGAACTTATCTGATCCTAGATCTTATGGCTAAAATTCTGTTAAAGATTTATGTCAGTCGAATTCAGTTCAAATCAATTAATAAACAAAATACAAGAAGAATGTCTGTTTTCCCTGCCCCGGGTCTACCCTTTGTAAACAGACCAGGAAGGCAGGTTCTTTTTTTTTTTTTTTTTTTAACTGGATGTGATTGTCATAGCATGGTCACAAATACAAAAATAAGATCTGGTCTGTTTACAAAGGGAAAAAATATGTGCTGCAAAAAATATAAAAAAAAGGTTAAAAGAAATAGCTAAAATAGACAAATTCGTGGAAATGATGACCATCATAATTACAATACATCTGATATAACATGATTATGAACTTACCTGATCCTAGATCTTATGGCTAAAATTCTGTTAAAGATTTATGTCAGTCCAATTCAGTTCAAATCAATTAATAATTAATTAATAATAAATATTTAACAAATTCATATGGTAGTTAAATTTAAAAAAAAATTAAATGTAAAAAAAAAAACCAGTACATGCTATAAAATTATAGAATTTTAAAAAAATCCTCTCAAATCTAAAATGAAACTTCAAAAAAGCTTTGGTGTAACGACCTGATTTCTTTTCATCCTTAATTCAGGTTTCAACCTGCATTTTCATTTTCAGAGGTTGACGGGTATGGGTTCAATGTCTTTAAAATGACTTCCTGGAGTAAGAGACATTGAAAATTAGACTATAGACTATCTGGAGGTTCTTGTATTTGCATTGTGGGTGCTGTATAACTTTGTTTGCTTGCTTGTAGCATAAACTTCCATTTGTTGTTGTCTATAATAAGAAGAGTAGAGCTGGTTTTTTTGTAATATAAAAAAAAACCCTGAAACTGTTCAAGTTAGGAGTGTATTAAAGAAGTGATTTTATTGGTATAAATAAATATACAAATAAATATATTTTTAAGGTGTAGGCTTGTGTAAAAAAATATGTTTCAATTTGATCAAGAAGATGAAAAGAATAATCCTAGAAATGATGATGATTATAATTTCAAGACGGATCTGAAGTAACGTGATTATGAACTTATCTGATCCTAGGAGTTACTTCTTATTCACTGCATAGATTTGTCTGTTCAATTTAGTTGATAGTCAATAATAGATATTTAGTGAAAATATATATCTTGAATTTTATAAAAAATTTAGTGAATATTTGTAAGTAACAAGTAAATGTAGTATATGAAATAGAATTATACAATATTAAAAAAAATCCTCTAAATACTGAAATTCAACTGGGGAAAAAAAAGATGTACATACTATGATCATACTTTTTCAGAGGTTGATTAGTGTTGACTTCTTGGAATTTGATAAATCTGAAAATGTTCAAAATAGAACTGTATTAGACTATCACCCTAGTTTTTGGTTGTGTTCATGTTGCTCATTCTGTAGTTGTATTTGTTGTGTTTTGTGTACAGTTGGGGTTTTTTCCCCCCGACTTGTGAGTTTAAATTGTTTTTGGTATCTTTTGACTCTGTTTTAATTCAATAGTATGGATAATATGTATATTTAAGGTGTAGGCATGTGCAAAAACAATAAAAGTTCAAGGAAATGATGATGATTATAATTTCAAGACGGATCTGATACAACGTGATTATAAACTTATCTGATCCTAGGACCTACTTAAAAAAATCCTGTTCATGATTGTTGTCAGCTGAATAAAGTTATTTTCACTTAACCACATTAGTTGTCAAGTGTTAAGGCCACAATTAAAAATATTTTGGTTTGCCCAAACCCTACCCAAAGGTTGAGACAGTGGGTAGGTAGGTAGGCATTTTCTTTTTAGCTCACCTGACCTGAAAGGTCAAGTGAGCTTTTCTCATCACTTGGCGTCCGTCGTCCGTCGTCTGTAAACTTTTACAAAAATCTTCTCCTCTGAAACTACTGGGCCAAATTCTACCAAACTTGGCCACAATCATCCTTGGGGTATCTAGTTTAAAAAATGTGTGGCGTGACCCATCAAACCAACCAAGATGGCCGCCATGGCTAAAAATAGAACATAGGGGTAAAATGCAGTTTTTGGCTTATAACTCAAAAACCAAAGCATTTAGAGCAAATCTGACATGGGGTAAAATGGTTGATCAGGTGAAGATCTATCTGCCCTGAAATTTTCAGACGAATAGGACAACCTGTTGTTGGGTTGCTGCCTGTGAAATGGTTTTTTAAGGAAATTTTGCAGTTTTTGGTTATTATCTTGAATACTATTATAGATAGAGATAAACTGTAAACAGCAATAATGTTCAGCAAAGTAAGACCTACAAATAAGTCAACATGACCAAAATTGTCAGTTGACCCCTTAAGGAGTTATTGCCCTTTATAGTCAATTTTTAACAACTTTTTGTCATTTTTTGTAACTTTTCTAAAAATCTTCTTCTCCAAAACTACTTTGCCAAATTTAACCAAACTTGGCCACAATTATCATTGTGGTTTATAGTTGTAAAAAATGTGTCCGATGACCCAGCCTACCAAACAAAATGGCCGACATGGCTAAAATTAGAACATAGTGGTAAAATGCAGTTATTGCTTTATATCTTTGAAACTAAGACATTTAGGGCAAATCTTTCAAGATTTAAATGTCCATCAGAATAAGATATATCCCCTCACAAATTTTGAGTTGAATCGGACAACCTGTTGTTTGGTTGCTGCCCTAAAATTGGTGATTTTAAGGAAATTTTGCAGTTTTTGGTTATTATCTTGAATACTATTATAGATAGAGATAAACTGTAAACAGCAATAATGTTCAGCAAAGTAAGATCTACAAATAAGTCAGCATGATCAAAATTGTTAGAGGACCCCTTAAGGAGTTATTGCCCTTTATAGTCAATATTGAACAACTTTTCGTCATTTTTGTAACTTGTATAAAAATCTTTTCTATAACGACTTGGCCAAATTTAACCAAACTTGGCTACAATCATAATACTAGGGTATCTATTTAAAAAAAAAGTGTCTAATGACCCCGCCTACCAACGAAGATGGCCGACATCAGTAAACACATTAACAGGTGAGCGACACAGGCTCTTGAGAGCCTCTAGTTTCTTTTTTTCAAAAAGAGAAATTGAAGTATCGAGTGTTTATTAGTCTTCAAGCCTATCCGATTAGAAAAAACATCTTCAAATCAGGACAATAAAAGAATTTGAGTAGGCAGCTTTTTTCTGGGTAGGTAGCGTTTGGGCAAACAAACCTATTCTTTTTGATGGCCTAAAGATGGTAACTTGTGTCTGCCATCATTTGGTTAGGAAATTTATGGTCTTCTCATTCATTATAATAAATGAACTTCAGTTAACTTGGGAAAATGTGTTTTGTTTGCATTATTGTTTACCAAATTAACATTGAACTTGAGTTTAAATGAATGTGTTTTTAAGGCGAAGGCATGTGCAAATTAAATTCAGACACCAAGAATTTCAAAAGAAATAGCAAAAAAAAGAAAAAAACAAGGAAATGATGATGATCATAATTTCAAGACGGATCTGAAGTAACATGATTATGAACTTATCTGATCCTAGGACCTATTGCTTAAAATTCTGTTCAAAAAGATTGTTGTCAATTGAATAAAATTATTTTCCAGTCATAGAAATTTTGGTTTGGCATTTACAGGACTGAGTTGATGATTCTTAGAAATTTTTCTAAGGAATGTATTACGAAATTAACAAAAATCCACAGGACGAATACATTTTTACAGGACACGACTGTTGCTTATCCACATTTGTCATCAAAGGATAGTTACTTTTGTCTACCACCTTTTGGGTAGAAATTCCATGAGTCTATGTTCATCATTATCAATGAACTTCAATTAACTTGGGAAAAATATTGTTTGCAATATTATTAACAAATTTAAGTTAAACTTGAGTTTTAATGAGGCTTGTGCAAAATAAATTCAGTTTGACCAAGAATGTTAAAAAAAATATTTTTAAATCTGGAAATGATGATCATCATAATTTCAAGACGGATCTGATACAACATGATTATGAACTTATCTGATCCTAGATCTTACAGCTAAAATTCTGTTAAAGATTTTTGTCTGTCAGTGATAGAAATGGACTGCCAATGGTGGGCAGGTTGAAATGGCAAAATTAATCTGATCTGAAGTGTATTTTCAAAAGCAATTACAGCTTCACCATGTACAAAAATGATATATTTTAACATGAAATTTAAAAATGTTCTTGCAGGTTATGGTTCTCTTGGTTTGATGACCAGTGTATTAGTGTGTCCAGACGGAAAGACCATCGAGTCTGAGGCTGCTCACGGTACAGTAACCCGTCATTACAGAGAACACCAGAAAGGCAATCCTACCAGCACCAACCCTGTAGCTAGTATCTATGCTTGGACAAGAGGTCTTGAACATAGAGGAAAATTAGACGGAAATGCTGATCTACAAAGGTACAATTTGGTGTCAGAAGAACTTAAAATTGTCAGAGGATTTGTGATTTTCATATGGTTAAATATCCCTCTATTCACATAAAAAAAAATCAAAATGAGAGTTTGATTTATTGCAATTACAAGCCTGTCCCACTTTACGCTATAATAAAACCATTGCAATAATTTCTAAATTTACAGTTTTTTGGTATGGATGATTTATTGCAGTGCATAACAAGCAGTATGCACCAAAAACTTTTTCTACTACTAGTCCGAAGACCAATATTCTGACACTTTTCTTATTTGGCCAAACAAAGTTTTGCAAAAACTTACTAGTCCGAATGAAATTTTACTAGTCTGGGGCATCGGACTAGTGGCTAACCGTGCAGACTGAATTACAAGTCAGACACCAATCAACTTCAGACCAAATTTTAGAATTTTTACTTCCAACAAATGTTCACTTGATCCAGGATATGATGATCAACATTCATTTCAAGACGGATCTGATACAACATGATTATGAACTTATCTGATCTTGGATCTTACTGATTTAGATTTTTAGGATGTTTTTACAGCTAGGAATAATTTTTCCTACAAAACATGTACTTAGGAGTCCTTACCCTTGAAAATTAAGGGATGCATTTCAGATTACGTCATTAGTGTTGTCCACATTTATCTTGTAAGGAATATACATAAGTGCTCTCATGGTTTATTTTGAGATTGCTTTGTTAAAACCAGAAATTCAATTATTGCAATTACAACCAGGGTTGGCAAAAACCCGGGTTTTATGAGTATTGCCCAGCCCAGTGGGAAATACTGGGAAAACCCGGGTTTTACTGGGTTTTAGTGGGTAATACTGGGCAATACTGGGTAATATAAAATATTTGTCTGAATTTTAAAGAGGATTCAGTGATAAACACAAATGCAATACATTTAATAAGATATTTATACCCTATTTTGTTTGTTTAGCATTTGTCTAGATTGGCAAACTGTAAATAGAAAGCAAATGAATCATTTTTTTTCAAATGAATATAGCTCCTATTAAGAATTAACAATTACACGTATTAAAGAAACATCACATTTAAATAATGTATATGTACTGTCACTAATTAATAAGTAATTATTCAGATTAGAACACAGATTTGTTTATGTAACAATAATCAGTCCTTTCAATTTTATAAGTGTTAATGGCATGACCCTGTAGGGTGTTTATTTAGCAATATGAATGTATAACAATTAAAATTAACAATTCACTTAAACACTGCAATAAAATGCATTTTTCAAAGTTTGGATTATTGAAACAATACTTGGTAATTAAAAGGTATCTTTAAATGTGCAAATCTTGTATTCTGCCTACTTATAAAATTAATAAAGAGAATGAAATTGAATTTTCTAGAAATGACTGTCAATGGTTATCTGTATAAAAAGTATATATTTAGCTGTTATACTATGAAACTATAACAAGTCTTTACTATTAAAATAAGCTTAAAAAATCATATTGCCCAGTAATGCCCACTATTACCCATTTCTGGGAGTATTGCCCAGCCCGGGAAAACCCGGGTTTTCCCGCCCGGGAATTCCCGGGTGGGTAATACTTTGCCAACCCTGATTACAACCATGTCCCATTTTAAGCTATAATAAAAATATTGCAATAATTTCCAAATTAACAGTATTTAGGTAAGGATGATTTATTGCAGTGCATACACAGGCAAAATTTGCCCGCGTGAAATCACATGAAATTCACGTGAAAAATTTCATGTGAGATTCACCTCAAACGAGCTTATACATCAAAAATCATTTGTGCTGGATTGAAAGATGTTGGTGAGGATTCTTTACATCCTAAGCATTTAAAGTCTGTTTCAAAGGCAATGTATAGAGTGAGAAGAAAATCCCAAACGAATTTGCCTAAGTCAAGAGAAGAGGTTCACACTCTCTTTGAAGGTTATCCTGTTCAGACCTCAAAATTCGAAAATTTTCTTCAAGTCAACGACAGAGAAAATGGAATAATCATCTTTACATGTACAACCAATTTTGAATGCTTGTATTATGTTGAACAAATTTTTATGGACGGAATTTTTTTAAGGATAGAAGGGAAGTCTTAGTTTCATGATTCTTATGTGAAAAACTTCATGTGAACTTTTCAAAAAAAATAATTGGAATTTTTAATGATTTTACTTAAATTTGAAAGTTTAGATGTTGTTTGAATTACTTTATTTCAAAAATTCATGTGAATTTCACGTGATCAAAATTCATGTGATTTTCATTTGAAATTCATGCGAGATTCACATGAGATTAATGTGAAACTTGCATAAACTGATTTCACGTGAGTTTCACGTATAAGCTTGTTTGAGGTGAAATTCACGTAAAATTGATGTGAATGAAATTTGCCTGTGTAACAAGTCGGACAAAAATCAACTTCAGACTTAATTTTTCAATTTTTAATTTTACGTTCAACAAATGTTGACTTAATCCAGGATATAATGATTAACTTCATTTCAGGACGGATATGATACAACATGATTATGAACTTTTCTGATCTTGAATCTGTCTTTGAATTAACAGTATTTATATTTTTACGATGTTTTATGAAGTTACAGCTGGGAATGATTTTACTTATGTATACTTATTGAATCATAAGCCTTAAAAATTGAGGGAAACATTATGACTTTTTTTAACCCTCCAAAGGTTGGTATTTTGGGGATTTACTGTTTACACTTGTTTACACTAGGAATTAAAATTTTGCACACAAATTTAACCTAATTTTTAAGTATTTTTCTTGCTTAAACATATACAGCGGTGCTTGAAGCATCAAAAACCTTGTATGCTGTTGGTTGAATGCATTGTATTTTAACGTCTTCTGTTTACAGATTTGCCACCACATTAGAAAAGGCATGTGTATCCACAATTGATTCTGGTAAAATGACAAAAGATTTGGCAGGATGTATATATGGCTTAAAGAAGTAAGTTATTGAAATAATTTTCCCATGCTGGTAATTTTGATATCCAAAAGACGGAAAATTTTGGGACCACATTATTAATCTGAATCTGGTTAAGATGGCGAGTCTAATGCAATTCATGATGTACAAATACGTAAGAATTTTGCTAAAATGTAATGTTCCTATATAAAAAAAGAACTGCATAAATATGCATAGTACATATAATATGTTTTCCTCCAGTATAATATGATTTGCATTTGAATGATGTTATGACATGAAAAATTGTAACAATTGGGTCATTATAACAGTCTTTCTTAAAAGTGAACAATTGCATATGAAGAATGGATGACACATAATGGTTTTATGATTTACAATTTATATGTTTTATATAGCCAAATTGTAAAAAAAAAAAAAAAGAGCAGTTATTAGTTTAGTACAAAACTTCAGGATTATTTTTTTTTTTACAAACTTTGCAATTTTAGTGCTATTGTATATCTCAATGAATTATCTCCCCTTGCAAAGTTAATGGTTTCCCTGAAATTTAGTATAATCTGTGGAGATAGGATCAAATATTATGGCAAAATTGAATTGGAAGAAAAAGATAATGGTATACAGTTTCACAACTAAATCTTCGCCTAATTCTTAGAAAATGCTGAACCTGTGAGGCTTATAAAAAAAAAACTTTGAACAAGAACTGTTGGTATATGTAATATTTGAACATTCAAAATCGAATGAACAATAAAATAACTGATGTTTTCTCTCTTTTCAGTGTAAAACCAGAGCATTACTTATACACAATGGACTTCTTGGAAGCAATTTCAGAGGAACTGAATCGTCAACTAAAACAATGAGACTGATATTTAGGAACTATTAATCAAGTTTAGGTCTGAATAAGGGGCAGCAACTCTTGTAACTTAACCAGTGTATTATTAATGTGATTTGTTTTGGATTTTTATAAGAGTGTTACAAAAGGAAATTTGAAAATGTTAGAGGGGGAGTTGAAATCAAGAAAAATTAGTTTTTTGTATTTTTTAAATGTGTACATATTTGTCAGATGACTCAAAGAGGATAATGGAGTAAGATCTGCAAGGGTTTTTTTTTTTTTTTGTTGTAAAAAATTCATAATAAAATTTTGATCTTTGTTACCAAATTTTGTAAAATAAGACTGTTATTTATTGATTTATTATGAGATTTTGTTGAAGTAGATCTTAATGCTGGCCATTTATATACCTCATAAATTAATAAGTGAATGTCACGTATGTACAAAATAGTCAATTTGAACCATAAAAAATGGGTATATTATGGACATGTATATTACCTTTGTCTTATTATTGGTAAATATTAAAACCAGTGCCAGAATTACCAAATATTTTGCCCTTTTCTATGTTTTTTACTAAAATGTAGCTGTTTTGTAATGAACCTATTAAAAAATACTAAAAAATGAATTAAAAAATAGTAAATGCATATCAATCAATCTTATAAAAACCCTAGTCTTAGATTATAGAGTGCCAACAAAATTGCAATGCAATACATTTTTGAAATTCAATTTGTGGTGTAATTATTCTTTTTACTATATTCAATTTATAGTGATAAAATCCTTTTTGTTGCCATAGAAGCCAATCAAAAGTGCTACCTTTTTACATGTGATGTCATGTTAGACTATACAATGTGTTGATGATTTTTGTTGCCATTGTAACCTGGTGAAAAGGCCATTGATATATATTATAATGAGCATCATACAAGATTGTCTTGAAAATTTAGTTTATAAATGGCTGAATGTTAAAATTTAATTGTAATGGTAAAATTGTATACAGTCCAATTGTTGTCTTTTGGCTGAAAGCAGATTGTAAATGTTTTAAAATGTCCATGACATTATGAATATTTATATGTCCTTGAAGTTTACAAGGGAACTGCATCGTTGTGATGCTAAATTAATTTTTTAATTTGATTTCAAATTGTTATTACAATTAATATTTAATTCAGAAAACAATTTACAGAAAAGAGACAATAGAATGGCTTTACTTTCATAATAATACATGTATATTATTGCTTGAGCAACCAAGTTTTACCATAACATTTTTTTCAGATGTTCTATGCGTTATATTATTCAGAGAGTGAAAATAACTGTGATATAGGTTGTATAAGAGTTTGCCAAAATGAAATTTTTTGTCATTTTATCATTATTACAATTTACCAAGCTGCATTCCTAAGTTTGCTGAAAATGGCTGTGTTTGGAATCAACTTCTGGCACAAAATGGCTGTGTTTCATGTGCTGACAATGGCGGTGTTTAAAATCTTTCTCTAGCACAAAATGACTGTTTTGTTATTAACATATAAGGCAGCTAGATATAAAAAGTAGCCTTGCGTTTTTTGTGTAACAATTCACCAAGTGTCATCGACGACTTAGATACAGATTTGTTTATCAACTGTTGTTGTATGGCTAGATTTGTCTGAGTGAGTGTGAAATAAATCATGACCAAATTATTGCTGTTTTTGTACTTTTTGGTGTAAGAGCTTATTATAAAAATAAGAAGATGTGGTATAATTTCCAATAAGACAACTCTACCAGAGGCCAAATGACAAAAAAGTTAATAAGTAGGGCATTGTATGGCCTTCAACATTGAGCAAGCCCATAGCACAAACTAAGAAAGTAAAAAAAAGGTGCCCAATGACAAATGTAAAACAATTTTAATTTTTTAATTGAGAAAATTATGGCCTTATATTGTACAAAACAAAGAAAACAACAAATATGATAATCAGCGAATACAGAGAGTGGCAGAGTCCTTTTCCTGTTTTTTTTTTTTAAGTACAACCCGTATATGGTCAGAATTGAATAATAGACATCAAACATCATAACCTGACTCACTCTGCTTGCTTTGAGTGAATGACTTTGTGGGTTTGATCCCTTGTAATATCTAATGAAAGACAGAAACATAGGTATTTGATGTTCTTGTCTAGGCATGCAGCATTCAACAGTTAGAGCAAAGACTGGATGCTCTAAGTCAAAACTTTTGAGCCAGGAAGGTTGACAATTTTATGCTTTTTCTGCTTTTTTTAGGTCGTTTTTCCCCAGGAAGCTATAATAATATAGAAACAACTATACAAACAAAAATGATTTAAAAAAGTTATCAAAGGTACCAGGATTATAATTTAGTACACCAGACGCGCGTTTCGTCTCACATCTACAAACAATTCAAAATGTTACACGAATAACTCATCAGTTGGCTCTTTAATAGATCATGGGGAACAAATCCTTAACTTGGAAAACAATGTTTACCCATTCTGCTGGAAACTATGGAAAATTAAATTTTATGAAAAAAGGTATCTTGAGCGATAATCGTTTCATAGCTGCTAAATTTTTCAATTTTCATCAAAATATTTTAAAAAGATAAAAAGAAAACTATATCAAACTCAGATCTTAAAATGATGACCTAATTAATCAGTCGATTCAAGTAAAATGTTTTTATACCTAAATCGTAAATTTAGCCCATTTTTTGTCGAGCCTGCGACTTTAGTTGCAGATAGCTGGACATAGGGATAGTGACCCAGTGGCAGTGTTAGCTCAATTCTTAAAAGATTTATATTTTAGAAGGTAGAAGACCTGGATGCTTCATACTTTGTATATGGAGGCCTCATTTTATGAAGTTTCCGTCAGTCACATGTCCAATGTCCTTGACCTCATTTTCATGGTTCAGTGACTACTTGAAAAAAAAGTTAAATTTTTTTGTAATGTTAAGTTCTCTCTTATTATAAGTAGTAGGATAACTATATTTGGTATGTGCGTACCTTGCAAGGTCCTCATGCCCGTCAGACAGTTTTCACCTGACCTCAACCTCATTTCATGGATCAGTGAACAAGGTTAAGTTTTGGTGGTGAAGTCCATATCTCAGATACTATAAGCAATAGGTCTAGTATATTTGGTGTATGGAAGGACTGTAAGGCGTACATGTCCAACTGACATGTGTCATCTGACCTTGACCTCATTTTCATGGTTCAGTGGATATAGTTTTGGTCTGTTTTGCTTATACTGTATGCAAATGGTCTATTATATTTGGTGTATGGAATGATTGTAAGGTGCACATGTCTAGCTGGAAGGTGTCATCTGACCTTGACCTCATTTTCATGGTTCAGTGGTCAAAGTTAAGTTTTTGAAGTTTGGTATATTTTTCTAATACAATAAGCAATAGGCCAACTATATTTGGTGTATGTAAATATTTTATGATCTATATGTCCGCCGTGCAATTTTATTTGACCTTGACCTCATTCTCACAGTTCATTGCTCAGTGTTAAGTTTTTGTGTTTTGGTCTTTTTTTCTTAAATTATAAGCTATAGGTCAACTATATTTGTTGTATGGAAGAATTGTTAGCTGTACATGCATATATGTCTGCCTGGCATGGTTTATCATGTTTATCTGACCTTAACATCATTTTCATGGTTCATTGATCAATGTTTGGTTTTCTTGGTTAATGTTCAGTTTATGTGAAAGTTGTAACAAAGCTTTACATTTAGGACTATCAACATAAAATCAATGATTAGTAAAGAAGGCGAGACATTTCAGTGTGTGCACTCTTGTTGTCTCCCCTGCAACGAAAGTCGCAGTATGCCAGACACTTGTATTACTATCCAGCACTAAGCAGTGTTGGCGATGTAAACTATTAGTATAAAGTGGTATACTTCAAAAGGTAGCAGACTGCATTTATATATTGTAGGCAGATTCCTCATGTTACGAAGTTTCCGTCTGTAATATGTCCATTGTCCTTGACTTGTTTTATGGGGTTGAATCTTTAAAAGTTGCATGATTAGGTCCGATTCCCAGGCATTCTTTCAGCAGTAGTTCATCTTATCTGTATGGAATATTTGTAAGGCGAATATGTCAGTTTGGCAGGTTTCAAGTGACCTTGACCCCATTTTCATACTTCATTGGTCAATGATAGTTTTTGTGTGTTTTGGTCATGGTTTTCAGGTTCAATAAGCAAAGTCATTTATATTTGGTGTATGGAATGAATGTAAGGTATAATACATCTCAGTCTAGTCGTTTTCATGTTTCATTGGTTAATGATAAGTTTTCGAAATTGTGTCAGTTTATTAGATACTATATCATTCCTTCTCCTTTTTTAGTATAGTTTAGTAATATTTACGCTGTTTATATTGCATGTTCACGTTTAATTTGTTTTGTTATATATATATTGTATGGGGAGAACACTTTATAATATAAAAAAAGAAGATATGGTATGATTGCCGACGAGACAACTCTCCACAAGAGACCAAAATGACACAGAATTTAACAACAACAACAAATGGAAGTTTTTAACGACCTTGACTATATAAATGACCCCGAAATGACAATGTAAAACAATTAAAACGGGTAAACTAACGGCCTTATTTATGTACAAAAAATGAACGAAAAACAAATATGCAACACATAAACAAACGACAACCACTGAATTATAAGTATGTTTTACTTGTGTCTGATCCTTTTCGCTTGGAGCAAATAAAATATGTTTAAAGGCTATAAGCAACAGGTCAAATATATTTGGTGCACATGTATGAATGATTATAAGGTGTACATGTCTTTCTGCCCTGGTTCATCTGACCATGACCTCATTAATATATAAGTTTAGGTGATACTTGTGTGACAGTGAAAATTTAGGTGCAACTTCATGTCTCAACCTTTAATACTTCAAAGAAATTTGTATTATTTGTTTCAAATTACTATGTTTTATATATGATCTTTTTAGTATGAAAATCTTTTATACAATATTTATGAATCAGTATAATTTAAAGTAAATTATCACTTTTTGTGTAAATTATATTATCTCATTACTCATAGCCACGGACAACATTTATAATCTTTAGATACATTGCTTGATCTTTCAATACTTTGTCTATCCTATATCGGAATCCATCACAAATCAATCTTTTTTTCTTTGTGCGTTTCAACAACTTTTATTTTCATGATGAAAATATAAACAACTTAAACATTAAACCAATATAAATTATTGTTCATGGTATATATAGTAAGGGGAATTTAACCAAGTAAATTTTCGCTAAAATGGGCTATTGAAAGTACAGGTGAGCGGATTAATCCGGCGCTCAAATGTCCCTTAGTAGTTTTATTTTTTTCGCTCAAATGTCCTGCGCCCAGATTTTTGTTAGTCCCCCTATATGACATGGGGTCAGTCAAAGGATATTTTCTAATTAAACCTTTTGTAGCTTTCAAAGTAAACCTTGTCGAACCTCACCTGAAAACTAAGCAGGAAACTTCGATAACATTGGTTTGAATGCAGCTGTTGAGGCATGAAGTTGCACCTAAATTTTCACTGTCGCACTTGCAGTAAAACCTTCATGGTCCTTCATGGTACAGACTTTCAAAATAAATTCAGCGATATGAAAAACAAGCGAGACATTTGAGCGTGTGCACTCTCTCCTCCTAATACGTAATGAATTTTTTACACCTTTTTATTTGGCTTTTACCAATTTATCGATATAAAGGTCTGGACGGGTCGTCTTTCATTTCTGTTTTCTTCATCTCTTAGGCCTTTTTACTTATATCCTTATAAATATTTTAGCACCCAATTATTCTCTTTTCTTTATTTTTGATGTTATTCTTTATTTTTGGTGTCAACTTTTTGTTTTGTTTTGTTTGTTTTGTTTTGTTTTGTTTTGTTTTGTTTTGTTTTGTTTTTTTGTTGTTTTTTTTTTTTTTGGGGGGGGGGGGGTCATTTTATTCTATTCTGCAAACTCCACATAAATAAAATGAAGTCTTTCGGAAACGTAATTTGTAGATTTTCTAAGTTCTAAGTGATAACTTGAAGAGAACTAAAGTTTTTACATATATACAATTGTCAGTGGACAAATGAGTTTACATGCGTTGACGGCGTTACCACTTTAAGAACGGTGGCACTTCCTGCCAACAATCTATGACGTAGCGTCAGTTTTGTTAACAACGTATAAAAATGGAAGTAGAAACAAACGGTCAGAATGTTGTCAACAACATTAACGAAAAAGTCGAGTGGACGTTCGCTATTAACACAGCAGAAGATAATGGAATTGTTGGTTCAACTGTGCAAATTAACACAAAACGAAGCATACAGGACAAACACTTCAAGATATGTTATATTACGATTCTATTAGCAATGAAACAAGACAAAGAAGTTTGTGCGGCAATGAAGATTACCAACATCGACGTATTGAGAAAAAGAAAGAAGAAAAAAGTGGAAAAATATTGCAGAGTTATACGCCGGACATACGACGAATGTCAATTTAAAGATACCAATGAAAATGCTGTAAAAAAAGACTGGGCATTCGATAATACAGAATATCTGATAGATCTTCTATCTGAACTTTACGGAGAAGGTCAATTGGCTGACTATCTACGTAGCCCTCAGTGGGCAAATCTTAATTTGGAAAAAGGCACTTCAAGAGATTCCAAAAAAGAAGGAAAGAAGAAAAAGAAAGGCATTTTGAAAAGAATTCAACGCATTCTTTCCGGAATGAAAGGACAAATTTCAAAGATAATTCCTTGTATTAACTGTTCTGTTGAATAAAAATGTCAGATAAATTCTTAATGTCACTGTTTCTTTATAACTAATATTGTTTTATTGGGTTTCTTTGTTTTGAAAGTTGTGTTGCAATTTTAGGATGTCGTTTATAATTAACTTTTTTTGCTGGATTGCTGTCTCATTGGTATTAACTCCGCATCTCCTTTTTTCAAAGATGTTCATTAAATGGCCATGGATAAAAGCAATAAAATTACCACTGATTAGAAATACAACAATATTAACGTTCAATTATCTTGCTTATAAATTTTTCGAAACAGCAAACTGCCTGTAATAGCTTACACACTATACTATAAAGCTTCTGTATAACCTTGGTATCCACATGTTTTTTTTGCCCTCACCATTAGTATATATTACGAGTACAACTTCACCACCTTAATTGGAACATCTGGATTCTTTTTCTTATTCTGCCTTAATTTCATTTATTTCTCAGTTTTCTGTTTAGTTTACTTTTTTTGTTAACTATCTTAAAACCTGCCGTGTTTGTATCAATAGGACAGCAACACAATGACACAAAATATTCAAGCACTAGAGGTCAAGATACGATACAAGTGACAAATTGACAATTTTACGAATTAAGAAGTTTGAAATGACAAAGATACAAGTTACAAAATAACAATTTACGACTAATAATCTTAAAATTACACAGTTACATTTTAGAATTTTGACCTCTTTGGCTTTCCATAATATATACCTTCAAACAAGTGTCTAAACAATATAAAATGGAAAATAGGAACTAGTAAAGTGCCAAAGAGACAAAAGCCCGACCAAGGAGTAAAAATCGCCTAACTTGGCCATGCACCAAAGGGTCTTCAACATGGATAAAAAGTCCCATGCACAAACATGGTCCCTTAACAAAAATATGTACTAGTTCAGCAAAAATGGACGTCCCAATAAACTCCGAAACATATAAATGAACCAAAATTGAAGAAAAATACATGACAGACGGAGGCATGCAAGAGTCTCCTGACTTGGGACAGGCGCATAAATGCGTCTGGGTAAAACATGTTTTGTGATATCTCAACCCTCCCCAAAGATAAACCTCTGGCAAATGTATAGAGTAAACAAACACACTAGTATGCATAGCCCAAACTTAATTGTCACAAGTGTTGTTTGGTTTCTGTTCTTATATTCTGATTTCAATGTCGTCGCATCGGTAATAGTATAGTATTGCATTGCCTTATAGCAAGCCCATTAGACGTTTGGTCAAGTACTTGCCTCTAGCTATAGTCAAGACAGTTGTGGTTTGTTGTTTTAGTCTTGTCAAAAACGTACTTTTTAACTCTAGTGTTTGTTGTTTTTCTACTTAATGTAAATAAAATGCCAATGAGACAGGTGTCCAAAAGATGTCAAAAGAAGCAGATGTATGCATGTACGTGTGTAATCTAATAAAAAAAAACGATCTCTCAACGCACCCGTTTTCTGATATGTCGAGTGGGTCAGAAACGGGAATGAGAGAGATCGGATTTAATGAGATTGGTACTTTGGGAATAAAAACAAAGAAGACCTGGGTTATAGAGCAGGAACATATATATTGTATATTGGATATACTGTTCCCAGGTTATAGTCACAATATTGTATACTCTGTCCTTTATTAGTCTTGTCTGGTTTTTTTTAAATTTTAGTTCATTTATGGTGTCGAGATTAGTATGACGTCCATTGTTACTGAACTAGTAAATATTTTTGTATAGGGGTCATCTGAAGTACGCCTGGTGCGGGATTTTCTCGCTGTGTTGAAGACCCATTGGTGGCCTTCGGCTGTTATGTGCTCTATGTTCGGGTTGTTGTCTCTTTGACGCATTCTCCATTTTCATTCACAATTTTGTTTAACCAACCCATTGAGAATGGTAACCCGTTAATGTGTCGTACTTTTACTAAACAGACTTTGAGTCCTATTAACACGGTACCTGTACATTGGTAATGATCTTTTTAGTCAAATGGGTAAGGCCTTTTTGCAACTGATTTTTATAGTTGTGTTTATTATGTTGTACCAGAACATCTGTGCGTTCGATCAACAACATTTTCTGCAAATTTTTTTATGTGTCTGTCCTAATAGGGCAGAATGATTAGAAATGATGAAGGCCACAAAACGACAAGAGCAGGGAGCCTTATAATTCAGTGGTTCAACAACGTTGCTGTTTTTTTTATATATTGTTTTGTTGTTTTCGTTATTTTTTTTGGTTTTATCTTAACTCAGGCTGTTGGTTTTCTCTTGTAAATTGTGTTCACACTGGGGCCATTTTATAGCTTACTCCTAGATTGAGGAATGCCATCAAAACTGTTGCAAACGAGGAAGTGCGTCTGAAGGGTAGAAGTTAGTTCATCTCAACTAGTAATTTTTCTATTCCAATTCAAAATAACCTATATTGAGCAGTTTCACATGTTCACCCCATATAAATTATTATTTTAGACATAAAATCTGTTTTAGTAACTATAAACTTGACCTAGACTGGACCAAGTGACTTCAAAATAACTACTCAGACAGATCTGTTTTAGTAACTTGACCTTGACCTTAGACCAAGTGACTTCAAAATCAATAGGGATCTTCTTAATGTTGATAGTAAACAATATTATTTCCGCCGTTTTTGCACACATTGTGGTCTTTTTCATTTTTAATAACGTTGACCTTTGACTTAGTAATGGCATATTGATTGAGAAATTGCGGAACACAACTGTTCTCCATGTGTCTGTCCGATTTTTTGGTATATTTTAGTGACATTCACCTTAACATTCCATAACGTAGTGACCTCGAAAATCTATATAGATAGTACTCTCATGCAATGGTCGATTTAAATTCCCGAAACCATTTTCTCCACAAATTGTGCTTATTGTGGTCTTTTCTAGTAACTATTAACATTGTAACTGCTCCAGCAATTGACGCATTTTTCGTAAAAATGCATTGCTTTAAGCATTAATGTGAAAACACTTTTTTCGTACAAATTTCGGTCTTCCCTATACATTTGACATTGTGGCATCAAAACCAACAGACATATTCCTCTCAATATTTATATGTGACATATATCAAAGTAAATGTGCAGTTTCAAATGTATTATCTGATGAAGCATACGGAAAACTACTTTCTTCACAAATTGTGCCTTTTTTGTAACTGTGATCTACGTTTAATAGGGATCAAGGGAGGTTGCGATCCCATATTTTATAAGAAGAAACTACTTTTCCCCACAAACGTTGGTTTATTCTTAGTAACTATGACCTTGACCTTTCGCCTCATTACCATAATGAACATTCCTTACATTTAATGTAGACGTATAACCAAGTAAGATTGAAATTCCATAGAAGTAAAATCACGAAATTCCTGTATTCCAATGAAAATTCAAAAAGAAAAGTCCCTTATTCACTGAAATGGAAAAACCAACAGCTCAACTGTGACACATCAAGGATTTGTATAGCAAGATCTTAGTATACAAATCCTTGAACACATCAAACGAATGAATACCAACTATATCATATTCCCGACTTGTTACAGGCATTTTCTTATGTAGAAAATAGTGAATAAATCGGGTTTTAAAGCTAGCTAAACCTCTCACTTGTATGACAGTAGAAATGATTTGCAATTAAGCATCAAAAAAAGAAAATTTCTGATCTGTTAAAAAGCTATATAACATACCTGCTATAAGGTATACTGGAGTAAATGATACAAGAAGTATGATTCTTTTATGTTATGATAAAGACAATAAAATTGCCCAATCATACACATATGAAATGAGACAACTGTCTACAAGAGACCAAAATGACACAGACATAAACAACTATAGGTCACCTGTAAGACCTTAACAATGAGCAAAGCCCATACCGCATAATCAGCTATAAAAGGCAGATATCACTGAAATGGCAAACCAACAGATCAACTGTGATCTTAGTATACAAATGTACATTTTAAGACCAAATAACGTAATTTCTTTCAGAAATTTCCTGTTATTATATTTGACCATTTCTTCAAGTGAGGTTACACTGGCATCTGCAGTTCTTAAATATTCATGCTGTAACCACGTTTCGTTACCAATTTTTATTCTATTTTAGACTTGGACCTTGACTTCCAATTGAATGGCAGGGACAGATCCAGCCATTTTAAAGGGGGGTCCTAACCCAGGACAAAAAAGGGGGGTCCAACCCCGGAACACGCCACCCCCAGATCCACCACTGTTAGGGTCTTCCTTCTCATTACATATGACCACATATCCAAGACAAATTGTAATACAGAACTTGGCCTTGACATTTGACCTGGTGACCTCAAGATAAATGTAGATTTTCCTTTCATTATATACAACTATACTGCTGGAACGTATTTGAGTTAGCATCCTGAAAGGAAATCACTGAAAGACAAAGACTATATCTACTTTGTAGCATGGGGTACAATGCACAGGTACAATGGTAAAAGTAAAAATTTTGCAGCATTTTTTTTTTTTTTTTCAAAAATATAACCTTGATTATCTATCCTTGAAATTTGAAGGCAAATATGCACTTTTATAATCCAAATACAAAAAAAAAAGAAGAAAATATTGTAATGTTGAATTTAATCCAAAATACAAAGTTCTGCTTTTATTATTTTTTAAGCCATTTTTTCTCTGTTCCTTATTATTTTTGCCTGTATTTCTCTATTCTATATTTTAGCACCACAGTATTCTCTAGTCTCTAGTTTGTTGGTCTATTTTAGTCTTTTCTTTAGAGTTATTGCCCTTTAATCTGCATTTTTTTATCCATTATTCTCTATCCAGACCCTAGTATACTGAATTTTTGGAAATTATATACTGCAACAATATTTACTTTTATAAGAATAAGAAACACATAATTTCTTGCATACCAATTTATTTCGTTTCCAGAATTTCTGAACAGACAATACTACAAAAGAATACTGAACAAAAAGAAAAGTTTGTAAAAATATCTGAGATTGAAACATTTTGCAGATAAGAGTAACTAAACATACATTTTTATTTAAAATCACAAATAAAGATTTAAAATAATAACAAAGCATAAAAGGCAGATATCAACCTTTTCTACAAGAAACAAAATGTGAATATTATAATTTCTTAACAGAGGCTAACTTGTTGAAATTAATTAAGATTTTTTACTTGAAAAAATAATGCAGTACTAATTAGTAGCAGATTAAAAAAAAATCATTGTATAAATTTACACCTAATCTACACTTGAGGTGGGGGTTCCAAAGCTTTTCTTAACATGTCGAGAAATGCGAAAAGCAAGAGTTTTATAAACTGCATCACTGCTTGAAGATGTTTTCCTATTAAATTTTCAAATGTTTTTTTCAACAGCTTCAAAAACTCGAAACAAGATCAAGTGTAAGGAAATTAATTCATTTAACCTGATAAGCCTCGTCTGCTGTTGTACAGTGATAACCTAAAAGTTTTAAAATTGCTAAAGCAACATTAGCATCAAAAGCCATTTTGATATTAATATTCACATTTAAATCTCCTTTTATTCATACACATATTACACATATACAAAATTTGAATTCAAAAATATTTTTTTTGCAAAATTTAATATCACTGTTAAAAGTTGCAGTTTCTGGAATATATCCTCCTTAATTCTAACAAAAAAATATCATGGAAACGGTACAAATATAAACAAACAAATCTAATCACAGTTTTCACAGATTGTCCTGGTTTTCTTAAGGCTTTGATGATATGTAACAAGTCTTCCTGCAACAGTTTTGCATGTGAGCCCCACTTAATATATAAAAAAATCTGTGCAAAAATATCATCAATTTGGAAAATATGATCTATGCGTTTAAAAAGGGGCTGTTTTTTGTTAGCTGAGACTTATATCATAAATTTTTTATTTTTAATATATTCAATTGGTAAAATTTATACATTCAAAAATCCCATTTTTTATTGAACTTGTACAATTTCACAATCTTTTAATCGTAACATACTTCTAGTAGTAAAGCCGTTTAAGTCTATTTCATAAAAAAATCCACTCGAAAATATCCTGATATAGAACTTAGGGCATGGCATTACCTTTTAATTCATTTTGAGCAAAACTGATTTCCTATAAAATGTTAAGCAATGTTACTTCATTCTAAGCAAGAGCTAATCTTAGGAATTAATGTCCATGCTTCAAAGCAAGCTATTAATAGATTAAATATTAAATAATCTCTTTACTGGTTACTGAATAAATTAACATCATCACGCTCCTTCAACAAGGATGTAAAATCTTCAAAATTTGTAAAATATCACATTTTAAGGATAAATTGATATTGGGTTAGGTTTTGAACATCAATAATATGTCAATGTATTCAAATTGCACAGAATAAAGTTGAAACAAAATAATAATAACTAAAAATAAGGACGGATTATTTCTAAATATAGTCTATATCACAATTAATAAAAATAACTTGTTAACTATCCCCTAAAATTATTATTTATCTACTTTTAATTTCTATAGGTTATACCAAGTATTTATAACGAAACAGGACGGACATTCTGTATACTCTCATAGGTAAAGTGGGTATGAAAGAAAATAAAAATAAAACAGAAAAAAAACTATATATCTATATACATATCACAGATAACAGGGGAAATGTGTATTCAATATTTTTTTTTTATATATATGTAAATATAATATTTATAATATGAAAACATTTTATATATAAACAATGGCCGATTCACATCAAGGTAGTTAATCTCATTGAAATCTTGTTTCTATGGCAACTGAGGGTTACACCACAATGCAGTTGCAAGTTGGTATAAAAAATCAAGCTACTTTAAGTTTGGCTTTTAAAAAACCAATGTTGTATGGCCAAAATAAAATGAATTTGTAAATAAAATCCACAAGGATGCCATGGTTACTTGATTTAGATCATTTCAATCCAGATTAATTAACCTCTAATGTGAAGAAGTCAAAAAGGGGAATGTATTAAATAACAGAAAAATATAACAATGATTGTTTAGTGCTCTGTGTCCTAACTACAATAAAACACTAATGGCCATGAAATACCTAATGAATAAGGCGATTCTAAAACTGAATCTTTATAAGGCAGCTTATATACATTTATGGAATATTTTTTTACACAATGCTGTTTTCTGGTCTATAAATAGATTACACAGTAAACCACTTCAATTTCTTCAAATTTGATAAAAATCTTTCGATTATTATAAGTTTTTGATAATTATTTGAACATAAATTTTTTTTTTAAATATTTTTCATAACGGAATCATAAATTTAATTAAAATCAAAATTGATTTTTTTTTAGTTGAAATTTTTCCAAGGAAAGACATCAATATGTTTCTGGCCTATTTTTATCTAACTGAGCACATTCATGACAGAGTTTCAACAAAGTAACAAAATTTATTATTGTCCCATGTACATTATAAATTATGATATGATAGCTATATACAAAATAATAGTCTGGGATTAGTACCTCCTCCTTCTTCAACACACAGTGATGAGTGAAACATGGAGTCCTGTTCCAAAGCCCAAATTGCGCTGTCCTTCTCAATTCGCTTCCTAGAGAAAAACAGAAAATAAAAATGCGTCAACACACACCAACACAGCAAACACAAGCAGTAGCCATAGTAACAGGTCAGTGCTTCACTTCAAACATACCCTTTACCCTGACTGTTACCATATCAACTGTTACCATGGCGATAGCTATTTATAAATAAATTAGACATTTGTACAGCAGCATATAATTTAGCATTAGCAGTCATGCATTCTTTGCATACACATTATGGTTAATATCAAAACATTCTTTTTACTTGATGTGTTAAGTGTTAGCGTTATTATCAGGCCCAGAATCTGGACCAGCTGTGGGCTTATTATCAGTAGGCTGTTTGTTAGGGTCAGCAGGGAGCTTGTTATCCCCAGCAGGGGGCTTGTTATCTCACAGGGGCTTGTTATCCCCAGCAGGGGGCTTGTTATCCCCAACAGGGGGTTTGTTATCTCCAGCAGGGGGTTTGTTATCCCCAACAGGGGGCTTGCTGTCCCCAGGAGGTGGCTTTTTATCTCCAGCTGGGGGTTTATTATCCCCTGTTGCTGGATTGCTGTCACCAACAGGAGGCTTTTTACTATCACTAGCTGGAGGTTTACTGTCTGGACCAGAAGGTTTTGCATCTGGACCCGCTAACGGTTTAGCATTAGGGTCTGCTGGTTTGGTGTCTGGTCCAGAAGTTTTCACAGCACCCCCTGCCATCACATCAGTCTTTTTATTGGGATCAGATTCTTTAGTGTCTTTTACATTTGGTGTATTTTTGGCATCAGTGCCTGGGGTGGGTTTGGTATCAGGTTTAGAATCTGTTGACCCTGGCTTTGCTCCATTAGGTGCAGGACGTGCATTGTGCATAGGTGGGGGAACAGTTCCAGAATTGTTCTGTCCACTGGCATCTGAGTCCTATGATTATAAAAAGGTGTAAAATTACTACATAATATTTAAATAAATAGAACGAAACATCATCAATTCACTAAACCAAGTAATATAGGGGAGATAATTCATGAGTTATCTACCTTGGTTCTTTGATATTTATTATCTTAATTTTCAGAAAATAAATTTCTCCAACTATTAGCCAGTACAAACACAAAGAAATGGAGACTAAATGTAAATGTATTTGTGATCGCTAATAATTGGAGAAATTAGTTTTGGTAAATTTAAGAGATAATTAATCTTACAGAATCAAATGGAGATAAATGATGGATTATCTCCCCTATGTTACTTGATGAAATGAATGTATTTTTTGAAAACATGAATGCATCTAAATAAATGACTGCTCATGAAATTAGTATGCTGTGTACGGAAAAGAGAATTGCATTCATTTAACTTCTAAAATTATTAAATTATTTTTTTTTAAAGAATTTTTAATGCAAATATACATATGTTTTTATGGAAACTTAATTCTTCAATTTTTTTTTTTCGATATATAACATATTTTATCATTTTAAACATTTAGATTATATTTTATCTCTCTGATAATCCTATTGAAATTGTATAACTTCATCAAATACTGAAAAACCGAATTCTGAAAAAGAAAAATGCATGGAAAACAAGACAACATCTACATTTTGACTGCACACATGTGAACATAAATTCTCATATTTAAGATTGCCATTGTTTTGCACCTTTTTAAAGTCCAGCTTAGAATGCATTTTAACTAGTTCACATATATTTAACAATCAAAATGCAGATAAATGTGCAACATGCATTGTAAACAAGTAAACAAAAACATGAATACAACAATCATTCCAATGTGTGACCTATAACATTGTTGACAAACAAACACCTTTTGAGATGGAAACAGGTATACCATTCAAATTATTACAGATTATTTAAGGACACTATGAGATTGTCATCTAATTTTTTCTATAAATAATATATCTTATTTTTTTTTATATTCTAGGCAACATCAGTACCTATATCGAAATGGCAACTATAATTCATTTAGGGTCTTTTTAGCTGACTATGTGACATGGGTTTTGCTCATTGTTGAAGGCCATACAATGCCCAAGAGCTGATAATATCTATGTCATTTAGTCTCTGATGGAGAGTAGTCGCATTGGCAATCATACCACAACTTCTTATTTTTATATTTATCAATTTATTGCCTCTGAAACAATTTGAGGGTTTTTATTGTAGATCAAACCTAAACATTTGAAGCACAGGATGTAGAATATGTAGAAATATTAGAAGCTATATGACCTTAACAAAGAATAGCCATAATCAATCAATCAGTCAACTTTAACAAAGGGATTTGGAACCTTTGTTTCATGTAATTCATCTAAAAAAAATCACCTTTTTAAGGTGGTACCTAACACTACAGGGAGATAACTCTGTAAAGTCAGCTTAACGTTTAAATTACGTTTTAAGGGCCGTTATGTGATTCATAGGGGTTAATTTCCGTGTCATTTGGTCTCCCATAGAGATTTGTCGCCATGGCAATCATACTACATCTTTTTTATATTCTGTCTAAATAATTATGGAAATGTTATGGTCAATATAGAAACTGAAGTGTGACTTATTGTAACTGCCAATGTCCCAAACCTTTACACAGTGCTGTATAACCTGTTTCCCCATTTGTGCACATTGTTAGTATACAAACAGCATCCTAGCAATATTTTCTATCAAATCATTTTTAGCATATTTTTTTTTAAGGAAGGGAAATAACTCTGTCATAAATTTGAATTCTGAGTCAGGGAAATTATGCATTTTTCAAATACATTTTAGATATCTTGACGAAAAAAAAGTACATAAATTTAGTTTTTTAGACAAATGAGCTGAAATTGAATATAAAATGAAACATTAATTTGGTGTTTTAAAGTATTTTTCCTATTGAGATTTTTATAAATTGAGCAGGTAATATATAAACTTCAATTTCTTTAAACAAAAGTGTTTACAGAACATACTACTTATAGGATAATAAGACTGATCACTTATTTCTTCACAATAACAAAAAGTATGATCTAATAACAATAAATACATAATATAATATACATATATACATAATTTAGCACAATATATAACAAATATTGCTACTTTTTCTACAATATGCATAATAACTCTAACAAATCCAACAACATATAAAATATATGAATGATAATTTATGCCAAGCAAAAATAAATTTTTTGCCTATAATATCTGCAATACACTGAGTTTAAATTCACCATATATATTCATATTAGAAAATCTACCAATATTACCAAACACAAAATAGTCCACTGCACAAGTAATCTAATTTGCAAGCAATATTGATCGATTTTCCACGGTGAATTTCACCCCAATGTAAAACAAGCTTTCTACAAATCGAGCAATCTGAGTTATCTCCCTCTAATTTCTCTAACCTAGCCATTCTAAATAATTCTCTTTGTTCAACTATTAGCTATTGAAATGTTAAGAGTGATACATAATAAAATGGCACTCTAGTGAATTTCCCTTTCACGTCTAGAAAAAGCCTGGCCTTGTGCTAAACTACCCTTCTGTATAGATATATACACAAATATTACCTTATACAGATCACGAATTCTGTAAAATGGAATTAAAATCGCAATTTTTAATATGGAACAACAGAATATGATCAAATTTACATTTTTCTTAAACTTTTAACTTAACACGTGAGTGCCAGAAAAAAACAATATTTTTTAATTTTTTAATTTCAACTTGATAAAAGTTGTTGAGAACTTTTCAACTTATGAACAATTCATATTTTCATAAATAAAACAACAATTCATATAACTTATAAAATTCAACAAATATTTTAAAATAGTTAAATATTTATCATTTTTCAAATATTTCAAAGTTTTTTTCAATATCAAATTAGGGTAAATAATCAAATAATCAACAAGGCATTTACTTACCCCTTAAAATATATTTAAAAAAAAGGCCAATGAAAATAATATGTGTTTCCTGTTGCCTTTTTGTCCCTTTTTTTTAAGGTCAGCCTAAAACAATTATAGCAGATTTCAGATATGTATACATTTTCGTGAACATCGTTTCCTGCATGCAAAGATTGAAAATTATTACCCAACGTTTCATTCTTCAGCAACAGGAAACACACATAGTTATTATTATTGGCCTTAATATCATACAAAAAGGCTAATTTATATTACATAACAGGATACTTTGATATACAAGTAGCCATTCATTATTTACTATCTACCATACATTATAATAACAAATTTTTACTACATAGTACAGTTTACAATCATATAACCATGCTATTTTCATATGAATTCAATGATATAAAAAACACAATAGATATACATATATTTACATGCATACACAAGGATACAATTATGACAATCATATTACCAAGGAACATCAAAAGATTTTAAAGGTTTTTTTGGCAATCTCCTGATAAAAAAAATACAAAGTTTTTATCAACTCAATGATATATTTTTTGTAGCAGTGGGGCATGAAAAACATCATCTAATGAAAGTAAAATGTATTAAATTGAACTTACACTTCATTTTAATATAATAATGAAATTCATTTTCTAATTACAGTTGTGCTTTGGAACACGTTTTTTTTTTTTGGTTGGGGGGGGGTTGAAAAAAGTATCTATTGTTCATAAATATTAGACATATGTGCCTTCAAGTTGGTCTCGTGTAGCTTTAAATAACGTCTGTCAATTATAAAGGAACAATAAAATCTTTTTCAACATGATGTGGAGAGCATATGCACAAAAGTACAAACTAACCCTGATAAACTTTAATCAGAGATGAAATTTCAATAGTATATTTCGATGCAGTGTAAATACAAAATACATAAATGTGTGAATTAATTATACATTATTTTTTTTCTTTTAAATAGTATAACAATTGTTCAGTGATTACATCTAAAAACTGAATGATATGTACTGTAGGCTACTTAATATTCATCAATCAGGAAAATAATAAACTCCTGCATTTTAGTTTTTTAATGCAAGGAACAATGCCCTTTAACCTTAATTATAAAGGAAAGGTAATTTCTATAATTGGAGAGAAAAAAGGACCTTTATCATCATTTTACCTGGCCAAATTATTCTATTTTCATTGATATTTCAAAATTGATGTATCTAAGTGCCTGTATGTCTAAATTTGACACAACATAAACAATATGTATATTTAGTTGCTAACATGACTGTACACGTTTACATGTGTTCATGTACGTGTGATATTGACATGCTCTTGTACTTACTATATGAGCAATCCCGTTAGGTTTTCCGTTAGCTATTACTGATGACTAAAAAGCATAATAAAAAATGTATTATAACTATTTTCAAGTATTGTTTTATATATATAATATAATGTCAATATACAATTGTTTCACCAAACACTATAACAAGCTATAAAATATGCATTTCTATTGAAAAAAGGCAACTGCAAGGTACTTTACTAGCTATCACTGCTGCCATTATCTCAAAAGTGACTGAAGTCTATCAAAATGAGGTCAACATCATATAAAACTATTTACAATTCACCTTTTCAGAATCTAAAGGACTATCGGTAATCTCATAGTTCATACACCGAAATGAAAATAAAGTTATGTCATTGGTTGAATTTGTTTAGGACATTTTTAACCAACCACAACATACTCTTTTGAAAATCTTATCCAGAATGCATAAGATTCTGAAACAGATAATTATAAATTGCTCTAGTAGAACTCAAGGGTTGTTCAAATGTTTTAAACAACCCCTTGCTTAATTTGAATACAAGTTTTACCATGACTCTGATGTAGGCCTAACAGATAGCACATTTAGTCATTTTTGAGACAACAGCAGCCATTTTGGCAAGCATATGTAAAAGGTTCTTGATAAAATATACAATTCAAAAATCTTCAAAGCTAATTTACATGCGATTCAAATCTATAACACGTTCCATGCAATGATTTCTATTTACATTGTATAGGGTAAAGGATGTTCTCCTAGAAAGACACAAGGTACATGCTTTGATTCTATGCTGCTGCAGGTGGTACAGTGGTTGAGATTCAAAAAATATTTACAGACATTTAAAATTTCTGTGCATATATCTCAAGTTTTAATGTGACAAAAAGATCAAATATGTACAATGACAAAGTAATAAATTTCATTTAGAATTTCTGTACATATATCTCACATTTTATAGTGCAAAATTATTTTTTTACAATTAATAAGTTTTGAATCTCAACCACTGAAAGCCACCATTTTACAATGCAATAAAATGAAGTTTTTCCAACTAATATACACAAATAACATACACATTCATGTTTCTATGGCACATATATAAATAATACACAAAATTAATATTCTTGGGTATGATAGAAACACATCTATTTTTTAAAATAAACACACATATAATGTGAACAATGTGGGGTAAACGGGTAAATTAGTGTGCCACAGAATTGTATTGTGAAACTGGTTCAATTACTATTTACAAAAATTCACGTTTTAACCTTGAAAAATAAAATGGTTTATTTACATTGAAATTGATTATTAAACGTGATGAATAGCAGTAATTTGTCATGAAAGGTTGAACTATGAAAAACCTATTAAAGATATAATATTTTCTTAAATAAATAGCTTCCAAAGTGAAATTTTTTCTTGAGGGAAAAATTATCTGAGTTATCTCCCCTTACAAACAAAATTCCCATCTTTTGTTAGCCAAGGCAAACAAAAAGTTTTGATTTCGAATATATGCAAATGCTTTTTCACTTAAGTGTTTAACATAAAATGAATTGTCTCATCAAAGCTAAACAAAACATATAAAATATTCATGTACAAAGTTAATTCTAAATGAAAAAATTACGACTTTAAAATTGTTTTGGAATGATATATAAAATTATTGAACCAGTTTTCATGTCTGAACAGAAATGTGTACAACATGTGTCTAAAATGATTAGCAATATTAGCAGTGATAGCGTGATCTTGCTGAAAACCCTGAGATATAACGAACTGCAGCTTCATAAAGTACAATATCCACTACCATATTAGTCTATGAACAAGCTTCTAAAGTTTTTATTTTTCTTTCTGAAGTTTTATTTTTTTGTTACCTATCATTTATTTCTTTGGTATCATGAACTCATAAAGTGGGCATATCAAATAAGACTAAATGACTCAAACAAGTTTTAGTTGGGCATGAATTAAAAAAAAGGGGGGGGGATACTTATGGAAAATGAACTAAAAAAATACAAAGTTTTTATTTAAATGGAATTTTTAGTCACCATGTCTATAGAAATGAATCAGATTTTTAATTGAAGGCAAATAAGGGGTTTGGATGTATTTGGATTATCCTTATACGTCAACTCAAGGACATATAACTAACATAATATAGGTCCTTGGTCAACTGCAATGATTTAACAATTTCATTACTCTCAATATCTAACACAATATTTAAAATTAAAATATTTTACTACTTATAACTCATTTCAAGTTGAAATAATGAATCAAATAGAGTGATAAATCCATTCTCAATTTTATTCCTATATTCCCAAACTAAATACATTTCACATTTGTTTAAGTAATACAAAGCTGCATATGTCAACTTAATCATGTTTGATTATGGACCAATAATGGAAATAGAAATAACAGAAATCTTCCATATTTTTAAAATTTGTTTTATTTTATTCAAGTGAAAATAAATTGTTTTTTTTTCACTAAAACTATTTTGATTTGATGGAAAATTAATTGCTTGTTCATATAAGATAAGAATTGAAACCACCGTGCAGAAAATGTTTCCATAATATATAATAATGGAATGTTCCAACCACCACGTGTGAAAAGTTTGTAGAGAAAACAAGAATTTCATTTTATATTCACGATTATGATTTGTATAGAATGCATTCAAAGAATCCAGAAGCCAGGAGATAAAAATGATTATATATAGGCTAATGCACTATGGCAACTTTATGCCATTATATATATACATGAGAGAAGAACTGACTATATACAAGATCTTATGATTGTGCCAGCATGACATTTGGCTACTACGGAACATAACAATGTTCATGCTACTAATGCTAATACAGATGGTTAGACTTTACAATATCAAAGTTAGGGTTCAAAGCGACAAATTTACTTTGATTTAAGGATAAGGGATAGTTTCCATGGAATGATATTTTTGAAAAGTAAAAAATGTTTAATTGAAAATCCCACCCAAAATACTTTTTAGAGTGAAGCACATTTTACATTTCTGGAGGGCTTTGTACATTCCTATTCTGGGTAAGATATCCCTTGAATCCAGCTTGTAAAAAGGGTACAGCTGTTTCATCAAAAATGGTTTTGTCACCGGAATCCATCTTTGAGAGTTTTTTAAGACGGCGAGAATGTGACATATTACGTAAGATGAATCCTTTGAATGCTGCTTGAAGAATGATCACAGCCTCGTCTTTTAGTAAAGCACTAGACTGAATCTCATTGACTAGTTTACGAGAAAATGTTTCTATTGATAATTCACTTTCACTAGAATTGTGTGTAATTCTGGATGGATTTCGGAATTTATCTACACTCGGCAGTCATGAAGTGTGTCCCTCGGGCTGGTTGGGTACTCGATGTCAGGATTTACAGTGTCGCTGGGAGATGGATCTTCAAATCTGCTACGGTGTGTGATAATATCATTAGGATTCTCATAGTCTTCTGAAGTGTGAACGTCAAATTTACCAGAACTTCCAATTTCAGAGACAGGTACTTGGTTATTATCCAAAAATGGAGAAGGCTCCTCATATCTTCTATACTGACTTGCTGTATCATTTATAACTTTTTCATCTGGAAAAAATGGGATGGTTCCTCATATCTGCTGTCATCTTTACTTGGTAATGGTGTATCAACATTTTCTTGGTCATGAACCAGTGGGGAAGGTTCTTCAAACCTGTGTAAATTTGTATTGTTGTTCGTAGGAGAAGGGTTCTTCAAACCTGTGTGTATTTGTATTGTCATTCATCTGAGAAAGCTCATCATACCTCTTTTTACTTAAAACTGGGCTAGCAGAGCTTTGAATAGGAGAAGGTTCCTCAAATCTTCTCCTTTCTGAAACTACAGTGTTTACGGGTTCCTCATCATGTGACTGAACTGGGGATGGTTCTTCGTATCGATTTCGACTAGCACTTTTTCCGTATTTGGAATGAGGAGTCTGATGTTGTGTTGATTCACGACTGCGATACAGATACTGGACAGGTTTGTCGTCTTGCTTTACCGAAGAACGATGTGTGTCAGTTGCGCTTACTTTTGACCTACTTCTCATGACATACTGCACTGGTACCTCTTCCTTACTGACATCAACTGGTTCCTGTCCTCCTCCAACATCACTGTGCTGACGATGGTAAGAGGACCTGACAGGGATATCATCTTCAACAAAATTGACCATTTCTCCATTAAATTTATAAGGCATTATGGGACTTTGTACTTCCTGTTTTGGGTGTTGAAAGGAACCACTAACCCTTATTTCATCAGGATTTGTTAACATGGGAACAGGTGAGGGATGTTTTGGGGAACTAGTGACTGGGCTTCGTTCTCTGTCATACTGGCACATTCTAGATATTAACCTGCGAGTGAGAAAACCTTTAAAGCAAGCTTGCAATTGTGATAATGCTTTCAACTGTGTTCTTTCATGAAAAAGTTGCTGGGATGGTTTAGTGGATTTTCTACGTCTAGATAATAAACTACGAAAACTTTCTTGTAAGTGTGAAAAGGAATCTACATGTGCTGTGGTGGAACGTGCCATAGATCTAAACTCATAATCATCGTTAGGGGGAACAAAAGGTTCATTTTTAATATCAAAAGTTTGTTCACGACTTATATTTGACAACGATGCTTGCAGTCTGCCAGTTCGAGGCCTGGAAGAACTTATACTTCCAGTTGTTTGCAGATCAAACCTAACTGCATTTCCCTCTACAAACAGAGGGGAATTGTCACCGATATTGCTTCTTTGTGAATAAGAAGAATATAGTCTTGGTTTCCTGTGTGCTTTTTTACGACTCTGATACCCACGGAAATGAGCCTGAATTTCGGTAGCAGCATTTATCCTACGATTTTCATTTACATGATTTCTTTTCATCACATCATATCTGTGTCTTTCTGAATATCCACGGAACTTTGACTGAATTTTTACAGCAGCTTTTTGCATTTCTTCTGCTTTTATCTGCTTGATTCTATTGTGAACATCTCTACGAAGCAAGTAACCATGGAAACATGCTTGAAGTTGCTCCACAGCCAAATTTCTGGTTTTCAATTGAATGTCTTTTCTTACTTTGAAACCTCTGAAATTTGACTGAATCGTAGCAGCAGCAGAACTTCTCCTTTCTTGTGCCAGGCTTTCATATTGTTGTCTTGCTCTGTAACCACGATAACCAGACTGTATTCTTGTAACAGCCTGTTTCTGCTGTAGGTACCCTTTTCTACCAAAATAGCCTCTTACACCAGCTTGGATTTTTGAAGCCGAACTGTTTCTGCGACTCATGTTTGCAGAAATGCTTCTTCTCGTCAAATAGCTTGAGAAATTTATTTGAAGCTCAGAAGCTGCTTTATGATACCTAGCAAGGGCAGAAACCCTTCTTCGCCGTATGTGCCACCTTTCAACGTATGCTTTAAAGGCTGCCTGCACTTCAGTTGCTGAGTCATCTCTTTTCAGTATTTGATGAAGTTTAGGAAAAGCTAATTTTCTTAATAGGAATCCATGGAAACTAGCCTGCACCTTATCAACAGAATCAGAGTAACCTTGCCTATTTACAGGAGTATCAAGTTTTCGCATTTCCATTAGTAAACGTTTATTAATGTCTTTACGCGCTAAAAAAGCACGGAAATTAGCTTGAAGGAATGTCAGAGAATCGTCTTTCTTTTCATTTACCTTAATACGCTTATATTCTTTGCGGTCCTTGTAACCACGATATCGGGATTGTATCGTGGTGGCCGCTTTGTCTCGCTCATGAATAAGTCCCAAAATGTCCATGACTTCCTCTTGAGCAACAGATCTAAGAGTCAGTAACTGTCTAGTGTTTTCACGCTTCTCTATTCGTCTACGAACTAAGAAACCCCGAGCTGCAGCCTGTATGGCAGTTATAGCTTCTGTTTTTCCGTCCAATCGTTTTGTCTGAAATTCATTGAAGTATTTGTTATTTCTATCCCTATCCTTAACCTTATGAATTCTACCACCACCATTTTGAATTGAGTTAAGTTTGGAAACGAACCATATAGTTTCTTTTTGCTTAGATTTTACAGAAGGACGATAATTTAATGCCCCATAATTAACAAGACCCACCCTACTTAAATATCCTCGAACAGTTGCTTGCAAGTGACTGTGTATGTAATACTCAATTGAATCAACACTAAACATTGAATTTTTATTTTGCTGATTTTTTAAAATAATAATTGTATTGGGAATTTCTAATTTTTCCTTTTCAATATTTGCCCTATGAGCTTTATATGAAGCTTGTATGACAACTGCAGCTTCATGTGCACTTTTATTTGGTTTAACTTCATTCTGACTTACTTCACTTTGATTTTGTTTATTGATACCTGTATCAACTGTATCAGTTGAGATAGTAACATCTTGTTCAATTTTTAGCAGCTCCAAATCTATAGAAACTGATTTTTCATTCTCATTTGTATTTTGATTTTCACATTCTTGTTTATTTTCTTTACTTATTTGCTTGTCAGTGTTTTCTGTAGACAATTTAGTTTCATTTTCAAGGTCATGTTTACTACTCTCACTCACTATTTCTCTTTTGGGAGGTGGGTTTTCTTCTTTAATTACACTTAATTTATCAATACTTCTAGTAAATGACTTAGCCACTTTATAAACAGGTTTGCTGGACATGTGATTGGACCTATCATTACTTCTAGGACTTTTTAGCTTTGATTTGGTTTCAGAACTTAAAGTCACACTTGCTGAATCAAATATTGGTAGCTTAGCAGATGACAGTTTGGAATCTGGATTATCATGTAGGTTATCAACCTCAGCCTTGTCCTCAAAGGGACATGGCACAATTTTAAAATCTGACAAACCTTCAGCCTCCTTAGATTCACTTCGACCAGTCACAAAACCAGATTCTAATGAACTTGAAACACTTACACTATTTCTACAATGTTCCCCCTTTTTATCCTCTAAATCAATTGAAATGTTACATGTATCATTCTGTTGTGATAAGACACCTTCTAGTGCTGAAATCAAATAACGAGCGCTATCTGGGTTGATCTCTCTGAATTGTTTTTTGTATTGTACGCGAGTCTGGTGTGCTGCGTACGCAGCCTGAAGTGTTGTTATTGCTGCATTTAACCTTTTTTCTGTAAGTTGTGGTTTATTTTTTGACTTTGTAAAATTAACCTTCACAGCAGAATGATGCTGGTCTTTAGAGACTTTACATGCTTTTGCTAGGAATTTTTCATCCTTACTTATTTGTTCTCTACATAGCTTTCCTCTAAATGCAGCCTGGAGGACTGTAGCAGAATTTTCAAGCTTCTTTTTTGTGACCTTGACCCTTGACCTGAACCCTCTGAATTGGGACTGAATTAAAATTGCAGCCTTCTGCTTGATTTCACATTCAACCTTTGACTGAATTACCATGGCAGCAGATTCACTTTTAATATGTTTGTAATTCACCCTTGACCTATGACCCTTATACTGTGACTGAATAACAATAGCAGCAGCTTCTCTTTTCATATGTTGATATTTGACCCTCGACCTATAACCTTTGAAATGGGACTGAATTACCACAGCAGCAGAATCTCTGACCTCAATTTCATGTTCCACTTGCCTTTCGTAACAACTGTACGAAGAACCAATAATCAAACCAACCACATCAATAGCCTCTACATTTAAATCATGTTTAATCATTTCTAAGTTGGACCTATATTTTTTAAATGCTGTTTGAATGACTTTAGCTGCCTTTTGTTCATCCATTTTTGTCCTGTGATTTAAACGTGAAATTTTACCTCTTACACTTGCAGAAAGAGCAGTAACTGCTTCAGTCTTTTTCACATGTTTCTTAAATACTAACCAAGCTTTCAAAGATTTCTGAATCATAAGTTTTGCTTTTCTTTCTTTTTTTTTGTTTTCTGTATTGCTTTTCTTGCTATAAAACCCTTATATTTGATTGAATCACAATTGCTGCTTTCTCCTTTCTTTCTAGTTCTTTTTTAAGAATCAACTGTTTGAAAGCTCTCTGAATTATCCTTGAAGCCCAATCCCCCCTTTCCTCTGTTTAACATAGCCCTTCCTGACATGAAAGCCCCTGAAGTGTTTCTGAATAATAACTGATGCTTTGGTTTTGTATAAAGACTGATCTTCTGTTTTTAGTTGCTTGCTGTGTACCTTTTGTACATCAGTCGCAGCTGAGTCAATAACTTCCTTTTCCCAATTTTCACTTTCTTGTTTACAAAGATGTTTTGATTTAAAGTTTTTCCTAATAATTGCTAATGTATCATCTGATTTTTCATTTTGTTTAAGCCAATCAAATCCCTTCTTTCTACTTAAGTAGGCATGGCAAGAAGCTTGTATAATAGTACAGGCTACAAATTGTTGTTCAGTTTTGTTCTGTGTATACTTTCTATATGCATTTTGAATTTTTGTTGCTGCTTTATTTACAATTAAACTTGGTTTTTGTTCTATTTTGTTCCTTTTGTGGCTTTTGTATGCTTTCTGAATTTTAGCTGCAGCTGCATTTTGATTTAAACTAAGTTCTTGTTTTGTTTGGTACTGCTTATGCTTTTTGTAAGCAATTTGGATTTTTGTTGCTGCTGCATTTTCAATTAGACTTGGTTTTGGTTCAGTTTTGTTCCCTTTATGCTTTTTGTATGCATTTTGAATTTTCGTTGCTGCTGCATTTTTAATTAAACTAAGTTTTTGTTCTGTTTTTGTTTTCTTATGCTTTCTGTATGCGATTTGAATTTGTGTTGCTGCTGTATTTTCAATTGAACTTGGTGTTTGTTTTTCTTTGTCATCTGGGATTGTTTTAGTGCCTTCAAAGTCTTCATTAATTTTTTTTATCACAGAGTCTTCATCTTCAATTTCTTTTCCTATAACTGTCAGATCTCTTTTACATTCCCCATTTATTATTTCAATTCTTGAAACTGAACCAAAAGTAACCTGTTTTTTCACATGGAGCTTTTTGTCTTGAATCCTGACCTTATCCATTTTCCTAACCCTATAACCTCTAAACACGGCTTGAATTTTGACTGCAGCATCATTCTGACAAATTGCTTCAACCTCTGTGTCATCATCAAAAGTATGAAATTCAAGATGCTTACGTAAAATCATACCCCTAACTGCTGCTTGGAGAACAGTCACTTCGTCAGAATTATTCTGAAATTTCATTTTCTGAACAGCATAAGACCTAGACAAATGACCTTTGACCCCTGCCTGAAGATATGTAGTGGCCGAGTGTTTTATTTTAATCAATTCTAACTCTATGCTTTCATCTTCAATTTCTCTCAATAAACTGGTATCTTTCTTTTTCCAATCAATTTCAACACTTTCATCAAAGGTACCAGTTCTGCTTGTTTTCAAGAGAGATTCAGTATCTAGAGTATCAGAGTCCCCACAACTACCCAAGTGGCCTAAGTTTGATAATTTTCCACACCGACTATCAACCTCCATTCTACCACTATTATCATATTCAAAATTGACTGTCAGACTCTCCCCATCCCCTGGGGATCGTGTATGTAAGTCAGTATCAATAAAGTCGTCCCCGTCAAGTGGTTCACTAGCCTGGCTGTCAGTGGCAGACCTTAGACCCTCCATGTTTGAATTGTCAGATTTTCTAACTTCAAAATACGGAAAACTTTTATGACGTTTAGACCTAGCTACGAAAATAGGAAACATCTTTTCCATATCTGATTCCAACATTTCTGGAAAAGTATGATGCTTGATCATAGACCCAAGGAAAGCTGGAATTGCTTCAGCACTCTTACAACGACTTGAGTCTAAGTTGCCATTGTCTGCTTTCTCAATTGTCCCGAGCTTGTCACATTTTAAACTGTCCTCAGCAAAAGACAAAGATTTGGGTAAAATAACTATAGGCAATCTTGAATTATTCAAAACTTCTAAATTCTGTATTCTCAAGTCACTCATTTTACCAAAAGTTTTTGAACGTCTAAGAGCAAGTTTTATATCTTCTATATTTGCTGGTATTAAAGGGTCTAAATTGAATGGAGACCTTTTGATGTGCATTTTTTTATCATCAACAAATGTGACAGCTTTACATGATAGCAGTTTAGGTAGTTTTAAGTCTGGTTTGTTTTCCTTATGCGATATTACAATTTGGCTATTTTGCTTGGGTAACATGAAAGGTACACTCTCTTCCTCAGACTTTGCTAAATGTTTGCTACTTTCTTTTGACAATATCAGTGTTTGACTATTTTCCTTGGACAATGTTATATCTTGACTCTTTTCCTTAGATATTGTTAAAATTTTACTATTTTCTTTGGACATTGTTAAAGTTTGACTATTTTCCTTGGACAATGTTAATTTTTGACTATTTTCCTTGGACAATATTAAATTTTTACTGTTTTCCTTGAACAATGTTAAATTCTGACTATTTTCCTTGGGCAATTTTAAATGTTGACTATTTTCCTTGGGAAATATTAAATTTTGTCTTGATTCCATGGGTAATGTTAAATTTTGACTATTTTCCTGGGACAGTGTTAAATTTTCCATTGAATTCATACCATCAAGTTTAACTTCATCACAATGAGAATCTACTGTGCTTTCAGATGATTGTAGTGAACATCCTACAATATTGCTACCTTGACTATTTTCCTTTTTTAGTGTCTTATCACAATTCTCATTTTGAGCCTCAGTTTGATTTTCTATACGGTTAATATCATCACTAGTTTTAGTCTCTTCTTTGTTTACAGTTTCCCTATCAGACTGGTAACCCTTTGGACTAAATGAATCAACACTGGTCCCAATCCCTTCACTCTCCCTTAAATCAACATGTGTTCCACCTCTACTGCGTTTACTTTTCTGGGATATGTTAGACACAGTTTTTGACATACTTGAATCTGAAGGAACTGTTTGATCATTAACATTGTGACTTGATAGATTGCTTTTTGAAAAACTTAAATGAGATTTAGTTCTTTCACTTTTTGATAGCCTTGAGGGAGATTTTGTACTTTCACTTTTATCTAAAATTGAAGGAGAATTTGTACTTTCTATCTGAGCTAATATTGTAACAGATTTTGTACTTTCACTTTGTTCATTAAATTCCCCATTTTCAGCAAGATCATCTACATTAAGTAAACTGTTAGACAACTGTTTATCATGATTATCACAAAATACCTTTTTCTTTTTCACTTCTTTTCTTGCTTGGTGTCCTCTGAAACCAGCTTGTATTTTTGTTGCAGCTTTTTCTTCTTCATCATTTTTTACTTTTTCTTTCTTTTTTAGATCTATTTCTTTCCTCGCTTGATTTCCACGGAATCCTGCTTGTATTTTAGTCGCAGCTTTCTCCTCTTCATTTTTCGTTTCTGTCCTTTGCTGTTTCTTTTGATTTATTTCCTGCCGAGCTTTGTGTCCGCGGAATCCTGCCTGGATTTTTGTAGCGGCAACTTCTTCTTCTGTATTCTTCTCTGTTCTTTTTACCTTTTTATCTGCAATTTCTTTTCGAGCTTTGTGACCACGATAACTCGATTGAATTTTAATTGCAGCTGCATCTTCTTTTGTATTTTTCACATCACGTACCTGTTTTTTCTGGTTGATTTCCTTGCGAGCCTGATGGCCGCGGAAACCTGCCTGAATCTTTGTTGCAGCTTGATTTTCCTCTTTGACTGCTTTGGCTCTCAGCTCATCTTCTTTCTTCTTTTTTTCATCTGTTTCCTTCTTTGTCTTTAAGTCGTTGACCTCTTTTCTGGCCTGGTGACCTCTGTAGTTGGCCTGTATTTTTGTTGCAGCCTTTGGAAAAAGAATGTATATTTAACAGCAATGTCAAAAACAGACACTTACCTATACATAGATGTAATTGATAAAATTATAGATTTAAAAAACCACTTGCAGTAAACAGTGTATGCTGAAGCAATATCTGAATGTGATTTGCAATTACTGTATGTTCAAATGTGTAACCCCATATCCAAAAACACATGTGGTAAATACTATATATCAGCTATTTTCCTGAGCATTTAAACTCAATAAGATTGGACAGGATTTTGATTTTAACATTTCAAAGTCAAAGAAAATTATACAAGAACTTTGGATAATTATTAATTAGATATAAGCGCAGTTAAGGTGGTATGGGAGTCTTCGCCATCTTGGATTGTAAAAAAACAGAGAATCTAAGGTCCGTATTTTCTATCAAGTTAGCAAAATTTGATGCGGGAATGCAGATATTTAATGTAAATTTTCATTTAAAAGAACCAATTTATAAGAACATAACTTATAAATATTATAATTGTTACAAGTGTTGATTATTTTTGGTTGTTTTTAAATATTTTCAAACTGGCATTTTAAGGGGAAATAACTCTAAAACAGTGCATTTTCTGAAGGACTATACATGGAATTTTCCTATTTTGTCTTTTAGCCGGAAAAAACGTACGGTGACCCTATCTTTTCTTTTGATATTCTCAAAGCATTGTCTGAAAGCTATCTTTTCCTAATTTATTTTACAATTCTATCATTTTGTTTAGTTTCTATTCACAAAATTGTGTTTTTTCCTGTATTATGCATACAAAATCTGTCATTTTGTCACAACCTGTAGCTTGAGAAAATGCACGGTGACCTATCATTTTTATAATATTTTTGAACATGTATCAATAGATACTACATTTTGGAAAAGTATGATCACATTCTATCATTTTTATTTTAGACTCCCATACCACCTTAACTTGCTTGTTTTATAGAGAAAAAAAATAAAGCCTACAAGAAAATGACCTGATATACAATCTGTGTCTTCAGTGAAAAACCAGTTTTAACAATTTTTCATAATATCATATTGCCAATGAGTGTGTGTTTTCGGTTTAAATGATATAGTGGTTTTTTTTATACAACCATTCAGTTTTTTCACCATATCTGTAAAATGATTTCTAAACTTAATATTTTGAGAGGATATTTTTATATGATATCAGAGGCAGTGTTTCTTTTAGTTGAGGTTTGTTGTATATGTTGCTCAATCTTGTGTTTTTAGTGCTTTGTTGACTATACTTATAAAAAAGAAGATGTGGTATGACTGTTTGTCTTTTCATGTCATGTTTTTTTTCTCTTTTGGTCATGGCTATGTATGTCCTGCTTTTTACATGAAATTTTTAATATCTTATTTAATTTTTCATGGTTCTATGATCCATAAATATAAAACATTGATTTAAGATAAATGAGACGTTTTGTTGATAATGATAAGTCTACTCACCCTTGTTGAAAATATATCATTATTGAATAAAATTCACTCTTTCAGAATCTAAAAGGATTATGGGTAATTTCATTGTTCAGATCAGAAAGTCATGTAATTGGTTGAATTTCCATTGTTTATGATGAATTTGACCAATCATATTGTTTTTTTATACTTTTGAAAATATTACCCAGAATGCATTAGATTCTGAAAAGGTGAATTCCAGCAGAAGTCAGGATTTGTAAAGATGTCAAACAAAGATGATGAAAGCAGAAACTGGAACATTCATACAAACAATAATGTCATGGTTACAGGAACAGAGATAATGATAGAAATATGACATAATTGGAAAAGAAAGAAAGACAAAAATAGGTATTAGCTAAATTAAGAATAAAGGTGATGGCTAAGGCCAATACAAATAAATGAACAGGATGTGTAAGCTTGTGGTAAGAGTTCAAAACTGAAACACCCACCAGGAACATTCAAATGAACAATATAATGTGTAATGCTAGGCAAGTTTATAAACACTGGAAAGACCAAGAGTAACAAAATACAGGTTAATGTCATTTTTAGGAAGTAGATGAAGAGTCAATTGAGATCCAAGCCAAGCTATAGATAACCTTCTTACACCACTCGGCCAAAGAGGCCTGTAAAGAAGAGATCCAAGCCAAGCTATAGATAACCTTCTTACACCACTCGACCAAAGAGGCCTGTAAAGAAGAGATCCAAGCCAAGCTATAGATAACCTTCTTACACCACTCGACCAAAGAGGCCTGTAAAGAAGAGATCCAAGCCAAGCTATAGATAACCTTCTTACACCACTCGACCAAAGAGGCCTGTAAAGAAGAGATCCAAGCCAAGCTATAGATAACCTTCTTACACCACTCGACCAAAGAGGCCTGTAAAGAAGAGATCCAAGCCAAGCTATAGATAACCTTCTTACACCACTCGACCAAAGAGGCCTGTAAAGAAGAGATCCAAGCCAAGCTATAGATAACCTTCTTACACCACTCGACCAAAGAGGCCTGTAAAGAAGCAAAGTGACATAGGAAAGAACCATTAACATTCATTTCATTTCATAATATCCATAAATGAAGATTTTGGAAAGTTGTGTTTTGTATAATATTCATTGATGTTGTTCGACTGATTTTTTATTTCCTATTTTACAGTGGTATTGTTGGTTTTTGTAAAACAAGAGTTTTGGTTGTCTCTTTGGTTTCTTCTGCCTGTTACTTTCTGAATACTTGTATAATATCATGGCTAACCATACACCAGATTATCCTGGGTAAACCATAAATCACTACTTTAACTAAAATTAATTTGGCTCGTTTAATTTTCTTAAATTTTGACAAAGTATTTACTTTGACCCTTTTACAAAAATATAAAAATTTCAAAAAATTTGAACCAACCGTTTTATCAGAAAAATTACACTGGTTATATAGCAGTTTGACAAACACTTATTTTGATCACTGAGAAGCTTAATATTCCCTTAACAACACAACGTAATTAAAACGTTTATCTGATTTTACAGAGTTATCTCCCTGTAGTGTTAGGTACCACCTTAAACTAAAAAGTATCAAAGTTCACCTGACACATTTTTTTTTTAGGTAACTGACAAAACTTTTTAACATACAAAGATTAGTGTGTACACAAAACTGGTTCAACCAAACCATAATGTTGTACCTATTCCAAATCAGGCTATTTGAACTGCAAGTTATTTGTTGTTGTTGCTAGCCTATGTTTGTATAAAATTGAGAATGGAAATGGGGAATGTGTCAAAGAGACAACAACCCAACCATAGAACAGACAACAGCAGAAGGTCACCATGTATGTTTACTTTTTGGTGGAGTTGGGTGTTTGTGTGTTTTGTTGTTCTGTTTAATAATTTGTATTATTCCTGATACATGTATTATAAAAATTGCCAATGAGACAACTTTCCACAAGAGACGAAATGAAACAGAAACTAACAACTATATCACATTACACCCTTCAACAATGAGCAAAACCCATACCACATAGTCAGCTATAAAAGACCCAAAAATGACAAATGAATAACAATTCAAACAAGAAAATCAACAGCCTGCTTATGTACAAATAATGAACAAAAAACAATTATGTTTACTTTACCACTCAAACTTGTGGTCTACAAATGACCTAACACATATTATGTGCACTGAAATGGCTGACCAGGTTTATACTTTAGAAGACGTGTTGCATCACTGAAATGGGTGAAATATTTATCAGAAGAAGGTAAGTTTAAAGAAGAAAGAATTCAACCTGCATAACATATGCAAAGTTGTATCAAAGTTGACAAGAAAAAATATGGAAGACAGAAGAGAACATGAAATGATTTATTAGATGAAATGCATTAATATAAGAATGAATGTGATAAAGTTAAAAAAAAATTACAATGAAGAAATTATAAAATATATAAGGAACATGTGTCAAAATTTCCTTTTTCCAATTTTGAAGGACTCTGGGTAATAAGAAATATAATTTATACACCAAATAGAAAATATAGAGTTATGCCTATTGCCAAAATTTCAGTACCTTGGGATTTGAAACATGTTAGTGATTACATATAGACACAGATTGAATCCATAGATAAATTTTTAAAAGGCATAATAATTTACTATTAAAAAATCCCAACCAATATTAGTTAGTCCTGAAATGTTTGTTTTGTTTTTATTATTCTCAAGTTTCCCCTTTTTTTCCCTAAATAAAAATAATCAGAACTTTATCATCCAAAGTCCCCCTAAAAAAAGACCCAATGGGTTGATGGTGGATGTATAAGAGTATTCTAGTTAAATTAACTGGGCCTTACCAAATATTTGTTATTTTAACATATTTTCTTTTTCAATGGTATATAAATTCAAAGGTAATTGAGGGTCTTGTCTATTAAGACATAAAATAAACTATTTTCATAGAATTGGAAGATTGACAATTGGAAAAGAACATAAATGAAAAGAAATACACACAAAGATAACGACCTGTTGTTAACTTGACCTCTTGACATTTTCCCTTGGAATTTTTAATTATGAAAAAAAAAAAAAACTTTTTCCATTTTATAGTTATTTGTTTTATCTTTTCTCATGGAAAAATATTAAGTATATGGCAGCTATAAAGGTAATGAAAAAAATCTGTTGTGAAATATTTTTTTGTAAATATCCAAGAAGTTTTATTTTTGTTTCTTACTAAGTTTATTTGAAAAATAACTAAAAAATTTCAAACAATATCTGATTGGCTAAAGGTCAAGTTAAACAATATGGAACAATGACAAGGTATAGATGAAGAAAGAAGAAAGTACACAGAGTTGGATGATAGCAACAAAAATTTTCAAAATAAGATGATTACAAAAAGTTTGATGTTAGCAACAAATTTTCAAAATTTGAAAATTACAAAAAGTTTGATATAAGCGACATTCGTTTTAAAATTTGAAAATTACAGACTGTTTGATGTTAGCAACAAATTTTTCGAAATTTGAAAATTAAAGAAAGTTTAATGATAGCAACATTTTTTTCAAAATTTAAAAATTACAGACGGTTTGATGTTAGCAGCAAATTTTCAAAATTTGAAAATTACAGAAAGTTTGATGTTAGCAACAAATTTTGAAAATTTGAAAATTAAAGAAAGTTTGATGTTATCAAAAAATTTTCAAATTTTGAAAATTACAGACTGTTTGATGTTAGCAACAGTTGTTTTAAAATTTGAAAATTACACTAAGTTGGATTTTAGCAACATAATTTGTCCTTAGTAATGTCTACCTGGTGTTCCTCGTGAGGTGTTGGATCCTTCTTGTCTTTCGTTGGTGACGGTGATTTGGCTGGTGAGGCAGCCTTGTTGTTAACTGGTGACTTGGCTGGACTAACAGACCTTCTGTCTGTTGGTGATTTAGACGGAGGGGCAGCTTTGTTATCTTTTGGTGTAGATGAACGCACAGAATCATGATTACTATAATTTTTATTATCCTTAGGGGGTTCCTGTTTTTTTACATCATTCTTTGTGGTATTAGGTGGGGGTGCTTTACTGTTTGACTTGTAAGTGCTTTGTTTGGTATTTTGTTGCACTGTTTTGTTTTGAGAATTGTTGACGACTGGTTTACTCTGTTCCCCTTTAGCCTGTGACCTGTCACCGTTTTGAATCGTCCTGTTGTGGGATTGATCTGCTTGTGACCTGTCACCATTTTGAATGGTCCTGCTGTGCGAGTGATCTGCTTGCTTCGTGGGTGCCTTGTTGTTTATATCCTATCAGTGTATCATAGCAATAGTTAGAACACACACAACAAACATGTGAGCAAATCAAAATATATGTGAGACACAAAATCATGTGCAATACATTTTTTTTTTCACTTCAACACCAAGCATGTATTTAGTTAGTATGGACGATAGGGAGAATGAAGGACAAGCAAGGAAACTACTATTTGCAGCATTCAAATGGTTTTCTTGGTAGTAAATAATACAAGGCTATAGTTTTTGTAAATTCAGAATTTTTGTGTGCATTATAATTGCTATTTTTGAAAAAGGGAGGAAATGTGTGATCAATTATCGAGATTTTAATAAATGTTGTATACAAATAATTCTATTAAAATCTACAATGCCTGATATCTTTTCCATCCAATATTTGGAATAATTGAAACATTGCAAGAATTTGTGAATTTACAGTACATTTAATGCTTGAAGGCACATCTCTGCTTTTTCCATATATTTGCTTTTTCTATTTAGAGTTGTCTTCCCCTTTTCAGCACTGATTGTAAAATTTATATTTATCATGTTTTCATTTGGAAATGGATCATGCTTTGTTTGAAGGTTTGTCTATATTCATAATAGATTCATAATAGGTAAATTGGATAAAACACCTTCCAAATTGTTTATAACAAAAAATAATACTGTTACAATTGGATGCCTGAAACAAGGGAAAATCAACTCTAAGAATTGGAAAAAATTCTATCCAAATGTAAGCAAGAAGGAATAAGCAGTTTTAAATGATCTGCCAAAAGGAATTCTTAGCACAAATACTATCAGGAATCACATGGTAGGATGTTCTACATACTTTATAATTATTGATGGGATATTTATACTCATTGTAATGGATTTTCAGTTCTACATACTGTGGAAGTATAATTATTGATTGGATATTTAGACTCATTGTAATGGATTTTAATGGATTTCATAAGGACAGGATTTACTGTGTTATATAATGGTTCCTGAACTGGTTCTTTTTTTTTATGTCATTCTGTGATTGGTGTTGTATATAGAACACTGTAACTTCAAACCATGTGATTCTGGATAAACAGGTTATTGTCTAATTTTATTCATTTTAAATATCTAAATTTTAACCATAAGAATGCTGCAAATAAGTTATGAAAGAATGATATAATAACGTTGGAAAAAAAAAAGTCCGTTTAACAGAAACATAGTTTCAAATAACAACACTGAGTTTTGCCTTTTGGTTTTCATATTATCATTTATATTATGCATTTCATTTTTTCATATTTACTGTTATTGGAGGAAAAACCCAAAGTAAAGGATAATTTTGTTTTCTCCAAATATAACAAAAGCATTAAATATTTTCCCAGGAAAATTAGCCCAGAAAGTAGTGGTTAAACAAAAACTTTGTTATAGGAAATTACTGCAATTGCCTTTTTCAGATCCATTCTTAATTTCAAATTTATTGTAAATGCTCTATGTGCAATGCATCTCTACAAGTTATAAAGCAAAAGGCAAAATATAATAATAAAAAATCTAGCAAAAATTGTCAACATGTAGGAAAATACCAATTATACAAAAAGTCAGCTTGAAAATAATACTGTAAATTCAGAAATAATTGCGAAAAATGCAACCGGGTTAAAATCGCAATAATTAAAACTGGCATTTTGTATTTTTTTTATATGAAATAGACAGGACTTTTCTCAATATTGCAAAATTAAAATCGAATTTTAGTCCAGAATGACAAAATTGCAAAAATAAATGCACGCAATAATTTCTGAAGTTACAGTAGTCTGAATGAAAAATATAGAAATGAGACATATCATTGAGTTGCTTCCCTTTAGCAAGGGAGGCTAGTATCTAGAGCAGCCATGATAAAATAATTTTATTGTTCTTATTCTAGTAAAAATCTTTAGAGTTGAGATTATCACGATGGTTCCCAAAAGATCAGAATAAGTGTGAAACTTTTTTTGATTGATGCAAGCTGAAGATATCCACTGAGAATTCGGGAAAATCATGTTACTATCAAACTAAAATGTGCATATTGATCAATCAGATTGAGCTGTTTCACATGATTCATTATTTTCAACCATGTCCAATTAAAATGCTGTTGTTATTATTGTATTGTTTTTTATATATATGAAAAAAGAAGCTTGTCCAATGATGTATGTCATACTAAAAAAGCACAGTCAAATCTCCTTTACCACAAATCTGACTTAAGTTTCCACAAAAAAAATATATCAACTTAGCAAGGCTCTTTCCAGGATTTTTTTAAACATAAAAACTGTTATATTTAAATCTTTTTAGACAATTTTTTTAAAGTTAATCCAACAAATTCAATCAATCCATATTGACTCCCATGTGATCAAAATCAATCAATTAATCAATCAATGATATTTTTTTCATCAACAACATTACAAGTGAACATTTAATACTGTTGATAAAGTGGGAGACTTAGTTAGATATAAAAAAAACCAGGTTTAATCCACCATTTTTACTTATGAAAAAAGTAAAATCACAAAAATACTGAACTCTGAGGAAAATTCAAAAAAGGAAAGTCCGTAATCAAATGGGAAAATCAAAAGCTCTAACACATATCAAACTAATTAATAACAACTGTCATATTCCAGATGTAGTACAGGCATTTTCTTGGGTAGAAAATGGTTGCCAAGTTTTTTGCGTTTCTCTCCTTTTTATATTTACCAAGAGTTCAGTTTATTTCTTAGTACTTTTTTTCATAATAACTTTTACACAATAACGCAGTAAAGAAGATTTAATTGTAGGCAACCTCTTTGTTAATCAATTCAAAATAAAATCGCAATATGCCTAGCAACAGCATAACAACAGCATAGAAATAACCAAGGATAATCTCCCTTCTTATATGCTGAATTCACAAAATCGTCAAAGTTCTAAAAAATCAGAATTATTTCATTAAAATTTAAAGTCAACTAATTTATTTAGTCATTTCAGACATAATGTTGATAGTTAAGTTATTTCAATTTTGATATGAAGAAAAACCAGGTGCTCCGCAGGGCGCAGCTTTATACGACCGCAGAGGTCGAACCCTGAACAGTTGGGGCAAGTATGGACAAAACATTCAAGCATGATACAGCTCTGAATTTGGATTGTGATCAAATTTTTGACATTACATGGTTTTTTTTTACACAAAACAAATGCCAAGATTTTACAAATCAATTAAAGATTTCTTCTTCAAACTTTTTAAATCTAAAATTAAATAGTTGACACAGCATAGGTTTCTGACACAGAATGAATGTGGTCTAATGAACTTAAAAGGTTTTTTTTGCCTTTGAGCAAATCACTATGCTGTTGAATATTAATCCTCTCAAAAAAATGTTTGAAGAAATTTTCTTTTTATTTATGAAATCTGAAATGAGAAAAATTTAACCCCCCCCCCTTTTTTTTTCACATCCCCGTTTCCCTTTTTCAAAACTGATATCAATTCAAATTTCTAATGGAGTTTGCAACAATAACTACTCATTTAAATACATCATAAAGTATTAAGATGTAAAAAAACTGCTTGTTATCACTGAATGGTAAAGATTATTTAAATTTATCAGTTGGTAGTAAAAAGTGTATATACATTGTATATTGTATATAACAAAGATTTAAGTTGATTCTGGACAAGGAAAGATAACTCCAATTAAAAAAAATTCTTGCTATTGCACAAATAGGATATTTCTTGCTTACTATTCTGGACAAAGAAAGATAACTCTAATTAAAAAAAAATTTGCTATTTCACAATATTGTGCAATTAGATATTTCTTGCCATTGCACAATACTGTGCAATTGAAAAGACTTGCTATTGCACAATACTTAATATAATAATTTTAGATCCTGATTTGGACCAACTTGAAAACTGGGCCCATAATCAAAAATCTAAGTACATGTTTAGATTCAGCATATCAAAGAGGCCCAAGAATTCAATTTTTGTTAAAATCAAACTTAGTTTAATTTTGGACCCTTTGGACTTTAATGTAGAATTTGAAATTTGAAAACAGGACCAAAAATGAAGAATCTACATACACAGTTAGATTTGGCATATCAAAGAACCCCAAGGATTCAATTTTTGATGAAATCAAACAAAGTTTAATTTTGGACCCTTTGGACCTTAATGTAGACCAATTTGAAAACTGGACCAAAAAAACTTCAATAATCAAGAATCTAAGTACATTTTTAGATTCAACATATCAAAGAACCCAACCGATTCATTTTTTGTCAAAATCAAACTAAGTTTAATTTTGGACCCTTTGGACCTTAATGTAGACCAATTTGAAAACGGGACCAAAAGTTGAGAATCTACATATACAGTTAGATTCGGCATATCAAAGAACCCCAATTATTCAATTTTGATGAAATCAAACAAAGTTTAATTTTGGACCCTTTGGGCCCCTTTTTCCTAAACTGTTGGGACCAAAACTCCCAAAATCAATACCAACCTTCCTTTTATGGTCATAAGCCTTGTGTTTAAATTTCATAGATTTGTATTTACTTATACTAACATTATAGTGCGAAAACCAAGAAAAATGCTTATTTGGGTCCCTTTTTGGCCCCTAATTCCTAATCTGTTGGGTCCTAAACTCCCAAAATAAATACCAACCTTCCTTTTGTGGTCATAAACATTGTGTTTAAATTTCATAGATTTCCATTTACTTAACCTAAGGTTATTGTGCAAAAACCAAGAAAAATGCTTATTTGGGGCCTTTATTGGCCCCTTATTCCTAAACTATTGAAACCAAAACTCCCAAAATCAATCCCAATCTTTCTTTTGTGGTCATAAACCTTGTGTCAAAATTTCATAGATTTCTATTAACTTAAACTAAAGTTATGGTGCGAAAACCAAGAAAATGCTTATTTGGGCCCTTTTTGGCCCCTTATTCCTAAAATGTTGGGACCAAAACTCCCAAAATCAATACCAACCTTCCTTTTATGGTCATAAACCTTGTGTTAAAATTTCATAGATTTCTATTCACTTTTACTAAAGTTAGAGTGCGAAAACTAAAAGTATTCGGACGCCGGACGACGACGACGACGACGACGACGACGACGACGACGACGACGACGACGCAGACGCCAACGTGATAGCAATATACGACGAAAATTTTTTCAAAATTTGCGGTCGTATAAAAAACTATGAATAAATGAATCAATTAACTCTAGCAATCATTTAATGAAAATGAAAATAAATAATATTTATAACCAAAATAAAACCTGTCAAAATTTTTTTTTTTCATCAATAAAAAAATCTCTTGGATGTAAAAATACAAAGCTAAAGTAAATAAACACACAAAAGCACACACTGATATATATATATGGTTAAAAGTGTACAGTATTAGAATGCAGTTAGTAGTAGCAAGCTTTACATAACAGTTCAGGAAAATAATGCAAATCAGACTAAAAACAGCAAGTTTTATTTAAGGTCAATAATTGTTACCGATAATTAGCAAACGCAAAATTTACGAAGAACTGATCCCAATTTTGCATGATTGCAATAAGTTGATGATAAAATAAATATTAATTTTCAAAAACTTGTCCGTCTGCCAAACACACAACAATTATGAACATGTACTACACATATTAAAGTTACAAAAGCACACAGGAAAAGAGCAGCACAAAGTTAAAACCCATGAAGAAAAAAATGCTTCTATACACGTATGAAATTATATTACTCCTGAGCAACAAAGTGTAACATTTAATATTAAGATTTTTCAAATGCTTGGTGCTTACTGATTATTACCAAATATGTACTTTTGCATGGGCGGATTCAGTCATTTTCAAAAGGGAGGGGTGCCAACCATATGTCCCGATTCAAATGATTGATCATCCAAAAAATAAAAGGGGGGGGGGGGGAGGGGGCGCCACAATGCATTGAATGTCTTTCAGTTAGATTAATTAGTGTTATGATTCCTATTTTTCAAATCAATTTTTGTAAAAACATTCAGCTTTTTGTATTTGTTGAAAATTTACAAAAATAAACCTACATCATTGCTGTGTTGATCAACTAGGATGAAATATGAAATAATGTTGAATTAGTATTTTCAGATGAAAACAGGATATGTAAAAAAAGGACGTTGATAATTCATTCTGCATGCTGTCACACAGTGGAGTAAATGAGTGTGGAAGCAGGGTAACAACGTGCACGGTACCGTCAAAACACTTCAAAATGGCCGACATTATAAACATGTGTTACGGTTCTTTCTTCTCGCCTCAAATTTCTGTTGATAACAACGCAGTTTTCTTTAGTGAAAAGCATTTATTGAAGATTTTATCATGCATGCTTGTACAATAGCTGTATATACAACTCTTAAAACAAAGATGACAGACTTATAACCCACCTTAGATCAACACCATGTTCATCAAAATACAAGAATTTTTTTACCTTAATTATCTTTTTTATCATTTAAAAAAAACTGAATTCTTATGAATTTGACCAGAGTAAAGCAATTGAAAGATAAAGCTCTTTTATCATGATTACCCCACTGCTATATTAAAGGACTTAATTACTGATTATTCTTTTTTTTGGTTTGAAGTAAATTCTCAAATCGTTAAATTTTCCATTTTTAACAAATCTGTAATCTTTGTTTCAAGATAACAATTTGAGTAACGCTACCATGCAAAATATTCAATATAAGCATAAAACCCACATAAGTATAGAAATATATAAACACATTCAGCTCAATGTAGTCAAATATTCAAATATCTTATAAAACAATTAGACTATCAATAAACAATTTCAACTATTTAAGCATTGAAAATATTATAAAACAAAAACAAATTTAATATAATACATGCATGCACTTATAAATAAAAGTTTTGACTAAATAATCAAAGACATCCCAAAATGAAACATTAGCTGAATGCACCAAGTATTTACAATATTTAAAAAAGAAGAGATAAAAAACAGTTAGTAACAATATAAAGTGTATACAATATCAAAATTACTGATTTTCTCAATTAAAAAATACAGTAAAAAGTGAGAAAATGTTATTTAAAAAAAAATTTGCAGTCTTCAATATTTGCATAATTTTCCTGACTAAAGGGTAAAGGGTAAGAAAACTAACTAGAGGTTGGAAATATTAGTGGAATCTTTTGTGCTTGGTGTTGAAGACTGAATCTTTATAATGATTGTCTCCCTTGCCCCCATTTCCTGTGTAAAAATCTTATAATTCAAAACTCAAGACATATGTGCAAATACAATGGTGCAAGTTATTATTTTACTACTCTAATAAATCAAATAAAAAATTGAAAAAAAGAAGTAATCAATAATCACTTGCCAAAATCTTTTTAGAAATATATTTACAACCCATCCCAATATCTTACAAAGCTTACAGACAACTGTGTTTTTTTTAAATTTGAAGAATCATGAAAATTTTGTTGGACAACCTTATTGTGACCAAGCCTAACTCTCTTTAAGCAGTAATGACTTTGGCAAGTTAAAGTCAAACAAGTCATTATTTTCCACCAAGCCTAACTCTCTTTAAGCAGTTAATTTAATGATTTTGACAAGCTTGATCCAAATTGGTCATTATTTTCCACCAAACCTAACTCTCTTTTAGCAGTTCCTTTAATGATTTTGACAAGCTTGATCCAAATTGGTCATTATTTTCCACCAAGCCTACAGTAACTCTTTCTAAGCAGTAACGATTTTGGCAAGTTAAATACAAACGGGTCATTATATTCCACCAAGCCTGTCTTTAAGCAGTAATTAATGATTTTGGCAAGTTTAATCCAAACGGGTCATTATTTTCCACCAAGCCTGTTTTTAAGCAGTTATAATTTTGGAAAGTTAAATACAAACGGAAAATTATTTTCCACCAAGCCTGACTTTAAGAAATAATGATTTTGGCAAGTTAAATACAAACGGGTCATTATTTTCCACCAAGCCTGTCTTTAAGCAGTAATGATTTTGGCAAGTTTTGGGTCATTATATTCCACTTACCTTGCCCTGTTTCTCTTTCTTTATCCTTTCATCCTGTAATATTAGAATAGACAAAAAATGAAAAAAATATTCATTGGCCTACATGTCTTATCAACAACTATCATTTCAACAAAAATGAAATTAAAAACAAAAGATTTAAAAGATTAAAACAAAAAAATGAAATTTTACATTTTTTTGAAACAGTAATTCATCAGACTAAATTTATACAAAGTGAAATGATGCAGTTAAGAATTTTTCATGGTTAAACCAATTTCTGTGAAGACTTTTAATATTCTGCTGGTATAAATGTGATCAGAGCCTTCACAAATAAAAGTCCATTTTAATAACTTAATGAAATTATGAAATTGGTACCAAGGATGAATGTAATTAATCATGATAGATAAAGATATAAATAAATATAGTGTTAGTGGTGTAAAATGCTGGTTATTATGACGATGGGTACTGCCAAGCATTAGTAGGTGTAATATATATGATAAAGGGAAATAACTCATTGTGTATAAAACATAAAGGGGAATAACTCATTTTGTATAAATGATTAAAGGGGAAATAACTCATTTTGTATAAATTATTAAAGGGGAAATAACTCATTTTGTATAAATGACAATTTTTCTTGATATAAGATGTTCTTGTATTTATAAACTGAATGGTGCATTGTTATTGTTAATTCATGAAATAAAAATAATGAAAAAAAGAGGAAAAAAAATTCTTACATGCATGTGCATGCTTTATTTTCAAATCTAAAACTAAAGTACACTTTTTGACCTTTAATTTAATCATGCTTTTTCTTACAACTGTTTGGTCAATCAATTTTGCACTGACAAAATTTTAGCACTTTGTTTCAAAATCATTTTAAAGCAGGTTTCATCAAAGCTGTAGAAAGGCAGTAAGCAGACAAATACATGTACATATTGTAGCAAAATCCATGCTAGCAGAGCTTAATATATTTCTCTCTAAATTGAAATCAGGATTGTTAATGCTTTTTATTTCTTATCAGCTTAAGGAGATTTATTTTTCTTCAAAATGAACAATTCAATTATACTCTCTAAGGATCAAGATTATAATGATATTCCATATATAAAACTCCTTTATTGCTTTAAATTAATATATTTTACACATTTTAAGTCTTAACTGACTAGCAAATATCTCATTCATTTTAGATATAGTTCAAGGGTCATCTACATGGCATTCCATCATGCAATCTAACCTGTTGCTCTGACGACTCAGAAGGCTGACGACTTAGTTCCACGCCACTTGGAACTTTAGCTTCAGTTTCATCAGTAAAGTTCTCCTCTTCCTGACAAGTTTTTAGATAAGAAGAAAAGTGTGAATGATAGTAATGTGTGCATAAAAAAAATAAAACTGATTGAAGTTTGAAAATTATTTTTGTTTAAAAGTATTTTTTTAATTCCGTACTAATTTTGAAATTGAAAAAGATTTTTTTTTCAATCTTTTTTCTGTAGGTGAAAGAAAATGTTATCTTCAATTGCACATATCAATTATAAGTATAACATTTTTTTTCTTAAAAATTTCAAATTGACTTAAAAACAACACTAGATTAGACTTTCAAATCTATTATTCCAAACTTCAAACAGACTATATGACATGATTAATGACAAATGGAATGATTTTTATTTTCTAAAGAAAAAAACCCCCACTATATCACCTTTTTACAGGCCTCAGATCACAATTAATTCCCTTTGTTCGTGGTCTAGGAATATAGTTCCCAATTATTATATATGGGGTATTTTTTCCCAAGTAATCTGTCGACTGTTTTCTTTGAAATGTTTACTATTTAAGTGGTCCTATCAGTTGCATAGATATTGAAATGAGTAAAACATGTGGAAAAAAATTATTGTTGAAAGTGAAAGTAGTGATTTGGCCTAAATGAAAGTAGGGTAGAAATCAGCCTTCGTCATTTATTCAAGATTCAAATCCTACCATTGGCATGCTAATAGGGCCCTCAAAAGAAAAAGCACTGATGGATTGTCCTAGGACAAGCATATTTTATTAGAATAATAATGGTCTATAAGCAGTTAAATTTATTTCATGTTTGTAGCGGTGCAAATTTTTTAATTCAATTTGACTTTAACTAAAAAATGCATTGTAGCCAAGGGGAATAATAATTGTGTTCTGAGGCCTACAAGTTAGACAACTCTTATTTGACCCATTATCTCCCTTGGGTAGTTATCTCCCCTAGGTAGTTTGATCAAGAAAGGTTACAAAATAAATTTAGCTCCTTGCCCTTTTCGCAAATGGTAGATTTTTAGACCCCTATGTATAAGTTGACAATTTCTGTAAAATTTGAAGCCAACCAATAACCTATACAAATCGGACATGAAATCCTATCGACTTTGGAAAAAAATGTTCTCCCTAAATTTAGTAATGATTATTGTGTTTTATTGTGCAGATTTGCAAGATTTCTAGATGTTCCAGCATGTTTGTTACAAATAAATATAAACAAAAATATTACACACTACAGTGTATGATATACTTTTTTGTGTTTAATATTAAATGATGGATGAAAAATGGTACAAATGTTATCTTTTACCTTCGTCAAACTATATATGCAGATTTGGTAATAAAGTGAAATTACAATTTTTCATTCTTACTCTATTCATTTTTTGTTGTTAGATTTATGTTATATCCCTTAGGAATAACAGTTCACCAAAGTCATAAAATATCTTGAGTTTCCATGGAAAAGAAGAAAATTTGTGTAATTTACTTCTGAAAAATGGCAAAGAAACAAAACATTAATTTTCCCTCTTTAGAATACTACATTGAAAACTGTATTTCAATTTTCAGAGCTGTTCAAAAAATAAATTCACATTATTTGCTTATTTGTACAGTTTGACTAAAGTAGAAGCATACAAAAATCAAAAGAAATAAATTTGACATATGATGATAATGTGATCTGACACACACAGGAAAATTTCTATTAAAATAGTTACAGTGCAAGAAAGTTATAAGTTTTAAAAACACTGCCATGACCGTGATTGTCATTACTAATGACAACAACCAAGAGATCTTTCAATTAACTTCCTGTTTCAAAAAATTCCCCCATTTTAATTTTCCTGTATGTACTACTAATAAATTAGTAAATTTGGCTATAAAAATTAAAACATAAACTGAAATACTAATAAATTAGTAAATTTTGCTATAAATATTAAAAGAACTGAAATTATTGAAACTATTATAAAGTAAGCTATATAGTATAATATAAATGTTTTATAAAAGGGTGGCAAATTGCTGAAAGCTATCAACCATTGAAAGAATTTTACTAATCTCTAGCTAATTCACACTTCTAGTCAAGTTCTGTTTTTATAAGCATTCTGTTCAGAAACACTTCATCTTCCAAATGACATAACCTCTGAGTTATCAAGCAAAAGTATAAATTCATTTTTTGCAATATTTCATAATAATTGCAACAATCACTCTGGTTTGCTAGATCTTTTAAATGTCAGGGGTGGTCTGTACAATGAGAATAAGGATTTAAACTTTGCCATTAAGGAGCTAGGTTTAATCTCTATTTTATCTGTTTATGTGTAGATATTTCTAAAATTAAATTTTACAATGTTTGATTGGACAATTATTTTGATTACAAATGCATAAAGACTTTTGATTGGACAATCAGCCAATGGAAAACATGGCACATGATAATCTTCTACTAAGTATCAGAATGTTTGATTTCAGGATTACATATAGGGATGCTTATTAGTAAAAAAATATTATTTGTAGACCAAAATTCTAGACAAAAAATTCTATACAAGAGACAATGTCCAGACATATGCCAAAGTTTCAATTTTATGTCATGAAAAAATGGCGGTTATAAGACAACATTGAAGCCAACATAAGACCCATCCCTTATCCTACTGCAGTTTGAAATTTAATTACTGCACTTCCTAAAATATAAAAGAGGAAAAAGTGATATTGACAGAAACCTTAGAAATATGAAATCAAATTTAATAATTATACAAACTGTTTACCTAATTCATTTTTGATTTCTATCTATTAATTTGAATTGCCAAAGTCATTAGACAGAGTAAACACTATTGAAGAGATAGTTATCATTAATTAAGTATGTCTAAGCATGTGGGATGCATGATCATGCATCATACTTATTACGATGCTGCACAATATCAATAATTTTTTAAGCTTTTGTTTATCTTATGAAATGTTCATGATTCATTTTAGATATTGTTTAAGGGCAATGGAAATTTAGATGAATTGTAACTTGACAGACTCACAGTAATATCTGTTGAAAGTATCATTTCAAGGTTAAGACAAAATACTGTTGATAAATAGAAAATAAGAAAGTCAGGGTTTATTTTACCAGACCGTTAGGTTTGCTAATAAAAATCAATAAACAAAAAGAATGGTCCTTTGCTAAAACACTGTCTTGTTTAATTATCCTTCCAAACTATGTGCTCTGACCAATCAGAAACATCGAAAACCAATGGTGTTCCCGTAATGCAACCTTATTTAAAATAGATCTGACAAACCAGAATGAGTTGTTGAATTATTAGTTTTAGAAAAAAGTTTTTCTTTTTCAACAAAATGGTTGTTATTTTCAGGCCAAACTGACATTGTTCATGTCAGATGATGCCACCCATTTTGAATAAAGTTGATTTACTTTAACTTCCTCTGCACGAACTTGGTCAATTGGAAGATCTACTTTTGTGTCCCCATTATCACGCACCTCTTTTGCTCCCCTAGTGTCCCTGCTTTGACCTTTGGCCTTAAAAACACCACCATCATCTGCAATTAAACAAGTGCACATTTCACCAATAAGTGCATGACACAAATATCTATTTCACCAGTTGCTATGGAAACACATTCTATTTGAGATTTGTCATTTCAATGTTCTGTTCATTTTTGTTTTTTCAGTTTATTGAGGTCATAATTTGATATATAACAGGTAAATTCATTATTTTATTAACCACAATAACCCCCAAAACAACAATGGAAAATTAGGAGTCAATTAATATACTAGTTACTAGGTTAGACCTCCAACTTAATGATTTCTTAATTGAAGGATTTTTTAAAGTAGTAACAGAAGTAGAAAATAAAATAGAAATCATTTTAAAATTTTAGAAATAATTCTTTCAATTGGTTTACTCCATTTTCTCTTGTAAAACAAAAATCTCAACTGTATTCATAGCATAATTTTTTTGGACGTAATTTGTATCCTCAAAATAGTTTGTCAAGGCGGTTATAAATAAAGCAAGCAATAAAATATATCTTTAAGAATTCTCAAATCTATGGTTAATACCATACAAAATAGAACAATAAAGTTTTATTTATTAACATTTTTGTATTCAGTTTTTGCACAATTTTCTACACAAGCCCACGCAAGTAATAGAGTACAGATATGAAGATGCATTATATCAGGTGTTTCAAGCGGCAAAACACTATTCAAAAATTTGCCAGTCATTGAAATAATGACAATATATATGGTACAAAACATTGTGTACTTCTGCATTTAAATCATTCTTGTCGGGATAAATTCACCAATAAAACCTTATCAAAGGATTACATAGTTGTTTACAATTGAATTAAATATAAATTCAATTTGAATCAATAGAATCTATTTCTCAATGACATTGAGACATTTCACCATCACTTTTTAAGCAGGTGTCAATTTCGTGCACACTGACATGTCAAACTACAAAATTTACATGAAGTTGTGAAACAAGTGATTATCTCCCCTTGACCAATGAGTTTTTAATTTTTTATATCTCATGTACTTACCTTTTCTATTATATGAAATAATATAATATTTTTTGATTTTTCAAACAAATTTTTGAAGAACATATTTAACAATATACATGGAAGAAATAATAAACTCTACCACAAATATTTTTATGAATGCTTTAAGTGTATTCAAACAGATCAGTAAAAATGTATTGTACTTAATTTCATTTTGCATAAAAGGATTTGTAGAATGTGTCATGTAGATTTCTTATTCTGTTGATAGCACGGTAGATTATACTATATCATAGTCTACATTTCTCATAATCATTTTGTTATCGTGTTTGATTTGTATAGTTATCATTATTAAAATAGTGACATAAAATTGAGAATGGAAATGGGGAATATGCCAAAGAGACAACAACCCGACCATAGAAAAAAAAAACAACAGCAGAAGGTCACCAACAGGTCTTCAATGTAGCGAGAAATTCCCGCACCCGGAGTCGTCCTTCAGCTGGCCCCTAAACAAATATATGCTAGTTCAGTGATAATGAACGCCATACTAATTTCCAAATTGTACACCCAAGTCTACCTTTCTCATAATCATTTTGTTTTTGTATTTGATTTGTGTGGTTTTGTTGTGTTTTGTGGTTCATTCATGTAGTTATGTGTTTTTTTATGAGAACAATTACGTATCATACCTTTATCATAATCTGCTTGTTTTGGAGTTCGTTTCGTGTGTTTTGCTGCTTTCACTGGAACACCATTCACCTGATTTCTTTTTCTACAAAATAATTATTAAATAATATATCATCCTGACACAAGGAAGTTAAGAAAAATCCTTTCTAAGTTGCAGATTTGAAGATCTGTTTGAAATCAAATTCATGATTAGTCTTCAATTATTTTTGTGATATTATCGCTTTGGCATCCACCCACATAATTTTTCAACCGAAAGTACTATTGCAAAAACTCCAAATGGTGGAAAATTATGTCTCTGATGAATAACCATAAAAATGGTATGCAAAACAAAATTAACCTCTAATTTTTTTCTGTGTGTTACTTTTTTCTTCTCTGATAGAATCAATATATAATCAATTGCAAACAAAAACAAGAGAACAAAAACCCAACAACAAAACAAGAACTGTAATCCATTATTAATGGAATACTATTTTGCACCATGAATTTCCCAAGGTTATCATGAACCTGAAATGTAAGTAAAAGTAATTTGAATAAAAATAGTAAATAATCATATCACTAAAAACTGTAATAGTTATTACAATGTTAATTAGACTTAACTTCATAAAACAATACCTTACTAAAACCTTTTTACCTAGAACTGTAGAACAAGAGGCACAAAAATACTAATTGCCTTTAACTTGTAGGCTGGGCAAAACAGACATGTGATCTTCATAATTAATGGTAATAAAGAATCAATTTTTCATAGGGAAATCAATGGAACAGAGCAACAAATATAGAGATGTAATACAAAATATCTATAGGCTTGTATGCAGACTTTGGCAAAACCACAAAATTCAATATCCATGAAAATAAATTTTTTCTGCAATCTAAAAAATTGGTACCAATGAAAAATAAACAAATCCATTGTAATACTTAAAATAACTGCTGACATGAATTAAGCATACTAACCTAGTTTCTGGATATGAACTAACAGAATGGTCTGGTGAGTGTTTCTTTTGACTGTTTATTGGTGGCAGCGTTCTGAAATTACAAAATAATAACAAGATATAATGTATCAATCAACTATTTAGTTTTTCTAACATGCAGTGGAATAATTCAGCTGTGCATGAATATGAAGATATCTCTTGGAATACTACAAATGTCTTGTTTTTTTCAAAATTAACATGGCAGCTGTTCTTAGTTTGTTTGTTGTGAATGGGATATTGATGATAAGGACTGAGGTTGGGGTTTTACATCGTTGGTAAAAGATCCTAGTGAAGGGTTATACCTAAACGATCTAAACCTTCAAATATTTACCCTGGTCCTCTTTGTAAAATTTCGCTATGGCATGAAAAAAATATATCTTTGAAAGCATCTATTGTTAAAATAAGACTGTTTCTCTAGTTTAAACAAGCCTAAAATGGTTAAAAAAATATTTGCCTTCCTTGCAATCCTAATTTTTTAGCATGTCAGCTTACATTTTGGTATCCTTTTATTTTTTTACAGCTTTAATAATAAGGTTCCACTTTAAAAAAAAAAAAAAAAAAAAAGTTCATTACTACTAATATATACCTCCTTTTTCAAATGAATATCAAATTGCTTTTTCAGGTTATTTCATTTCAGACAGCAAATAATTTTGGGAAGTTATCACTATCGGCCCATCAATATATCACATAATTAACTGGTGAAACTTCTTAAAATTACTGTCATTCTTCCCCAGACAATATTGACATTACTATCATAATTACTATGAACATACGGATAATCAAAATTCACTTTAAAAATACCTTTAGAAAATTGTAACAAGGAAAATGATCAAGAAACTCAACAATGAAAGTTATGATTTCCAGGGCTAGGCTATAAAATTGGGTGCTACATATATGATTATGGTGAACAGGTCTAGGTCATATAAAATAGGTTGACCGTATAAAGTAATGATTACCAGGGGCTAGGCTATAAATATGGGTGCCACATATATGATTATGATAAACAGGTCTAGGCTATATAAAATGGGTGGACCGTATAAACGCAATGTTTACATACATTACAATGGTATCCTAACTTCAGATAAACTGACACCTTATACCATATTTTTACAAACTCATACCAAAGTTTTTACAATGAACCACTCGTCTCAACATAATTTACGACCGTTTACCATTCATGTTTCTGAATTAATCAATTTTTAACTTAAGTGATTCCTATAACAATGCATATGACCAATTTAAGGGTCCCATGCATTGATATACTACATAGAAAGATTTAAAGTTACATCTTTTGTTTGGAACATGATATACCATATACAAAGATTTAAAGTTACATTCTTTGTGAGGAACGATTATAATAGTAATACGTTAGATACTTTAACATTTCAATTCTTTCAATAATTTATAATGATCACTCGGGACAATTTAAACCAAATATTGATACAAAGATTTTCTCTTTCTTATTGTACTAGATTATTGTTAGGTTAATAGAATTGTCTTTTGAAATAAATTGAAAAAAAAAAAAATGTATACATGTTGATTTTTGAGGTACACTGAGGAAAATGGTTGTTGACGATTTAATAATAAATATTTTTTTACTCATCATAGATACTAGGATTAAAATTTGTTTTGCAACAAAAAGTCATCAGTGACCTTAGGCCTTCACAATGAGCCAAACGTATACCCCAAAACCAGCTTTAAAAGGCCAACAATTGACAACGGTAAAATAATTCAAACTAACAGTCTGAATTATGTACAAAACAATAAGAAAAAATACAAATATGATATACAGCAACAAATGACATCCACAGAATTACAGGCTCCTGACTTGGACAGGTACATACAGAATGTGGCAGGGTTAAGCATACGTTTGTGAGCACCCAAACACTTCTTCTAACCTGTGACAGTGGTGAAACAAGTTCATTTGCAAATGTTCTTGTAACTTGAATCAAAATAAATTTTAAAGTGAAAGATTATATTTTACTGAAGATACAAATATCCTTACAGTGCCTCAGACATATATATATTTATAACCCATTGTTTTTATACCATTAATTATATTTAAATTCTTTTGTTTGATGGTGACACTAAACCACTGGTATGGAAGAAATAAACAAAGGAAATTCTTTTGAAATAAGAAATAAACTAAAGATTTTATTTCCCTTTAGATAGAAAAGTTGTGTCAAAAAGTGCCATCAAATAGTAAAATAAGAACAATTGTTTTCCGTTTGAACTATTTTCAAAGACGAAATCGAAAACAAAGTATTTCTCAATTACAAAAAAGGCTTAAAAGTTACATTTTCAATTTCAGTTTATATTTATTTCTTGAATAAAAGCTTAGACTTTATTTCTTTTTCATCAGTAGCTGCGTCATAAAGAAAATTAAAAACTTTTGTTTTCCATTTGGATTAATTCCAGACAAAACTAAAAAAAGTATTTTACAATTACGTAAAAGGATTAAAAGTGACACTTTCATTTTCAGTTTTCTTTAATCCGTAAAATAAAGCTAATTTTTAAGTTGAAGACTTTATTTCTTTTTTATCAGAACCTGCGTCATAAGGTAAAATAAAAACAAATGTTTTCCAAAAAGTATTTTGCAATTACGTAAAAGGATTAAAAGTGACACTTTCAATTGCAGTTTTACGATTTGTATCAACTGGTCCTTAGCACAAACAGTGCTTTGGTTATTCCAAATCGATACATTTTCCTGTAAATATGTTTTTAAAGCAAAAAAAATAACATCCTTTTTATGACTGCAACAGTCCAATTATTGAATTAACCATGTACTGACTAAAGTTGAGATTTGTGAAAAAAATAACATCCTTTTTACGACTGCGACAGTCCAATTAACCAAGTACTGACTGAATTCCTTGGTAATTTGCGACATTATTTATTTTCTAGTTTAATGATGTGTAATAAAACAATGGTCTGTGATCAAAAAGTCAATTTATTGCATCAAGGTGTGGGTAACTCATAAAGGCACAGAAATTTTAAAAAGAAAAGCAAAAATTTAATTATTGTGTAATTAAATAATCAAATAACAACAAAGTTAGGTCCTTTCATATATTGGAATTAAACTTAAGAGGGAAAAACGCCCTATTGTACCAATGAAAACTACATTTCACAATCTGACAACTTCAAAGTATTAATCATGGAAACAATATTTCAATTGTTAAGAAAATGTCAATTATAATTTTCATATTTTCCAATTTATATTTTACATTTAGTCATGTCTAAATGGTATGATTTAAAAAAAATCTTAAACTTCACATTTCCTCTCGCTGCAGACAAAACATGAAAAGATTATAATCTTCAGATAATTATCTTTACAGAGTATTTACTCTAACAATGGTTGTCAATATAATACTTTCCTATTTGGAATTGTTATTTATTCTTATAGTTACAGTTTCAAACTTCTTTGAGCTGTCAATGTAACTTAATTTCAATTTATCAACAAAGCCTATAATATGGGTGTGATGGTAACTGCTCACTTATTTAACAGTTTAAAAAGGGGAAATAATTTTCATTTATCCTAAAGCCTATAATTTGGGTGTGACGGTACCTGCTCACTTATTTAACCGTTTAAAAAGGGGAGATAAATATGACTTCATTTTCCCATCACACGTCCTTAGTAACAAGTCGGTTACTTAAACAAGGGAAGTAATTAAATTGGATTGACATTATTATATTTGAGTGTTGTAAACCATATTATATGGTCCTTTAACTACTACAGAAGTATTGAAATCAAAAGTTATCATACTCTTTAAACAGCATGGTTAATGATGCTAAAAAAATCCTAACAGATTTTTTTGTCAATCAATAGATGACAAATTCTTTTAAGTCATTTTCAATCAGATCTTTAAATTCATAATTAATTTCAATTCTTACTCAATCGATACTTAAAGCATGCAAGCAGAAACCATAGAATTGCAATGAAGAAAGAACGAAACAATCTTCCTTGGAATGTCAGACTTTTTTTATGCATTCTTAATTTGTTTACAATGAAAAATTCATCATAGCAACGATCATCATCTTCATAATATTTCCTTCGTACAAAATTATAAGGATCAATGTCAAAGTTATAAACCATTTAAAGAAAACAAAAATTTTGTCGCTTAAGAATTAAAAAGACCTTGTTGGGAGAAAATACATACAAAAAGTTTATTTATCAGTCTTTAATTTTTCTGTCAAACCTTCAAAAGTAGGTGTAATATTTTTCACTTTTCAATAGAGTTTTGTTTGTACAGTAAAATGACGATATAGTAGTCCGAAAAACTGTTTTAAGTCTTTTATGTAAATAAATTAAGAATTAACATTTATCTTTTCACAGTAATTTAAACCTGTTGTATTTTATCGCAAAAAGCACAGAAATCATAATTCTAAAAAGCGAATTCAAATTTCATTTTAAAACGACATGTCAATTGAATGAAAATTGTTTGGTATGCTAGTTAAATTGGGAAAGGACCGTTTAACTAAATAATCTTTATATAAGAGTTGATCTTGTCTTGTATTTTACCTACATTTAAATTCAATGAGATAAAACCTGCTTCAAACAAGTTGAAAAGATCAAAATTCACTTTTGTGAAAGTCAATCAGATAAAAATTACATATAATTTCAGTAACTGATAGTGAAAGCTTTCTCATATTACTGTAGTGTACCTATTACTGCATACAGGTGTATATATATTTCTTCAATGACGAGTGTAGGTTAGCTTTATTCAATAAAATTCAGAGTCTCCATTAAAGACAACACCCAACTAACTAGCTGTGCTGTAAGATGTGAGATTTTATAGTTCATTTTTTAGGACTTCTGGCTTCTAATTAAATGTTCAAAGATTAAAAATCCAAGAGTTTCCATTAAAGTTGTCACCCATCCTAGCTGTGGTGTAAGATTTGAGATTTTCTAGTTCATTTTTTAGGACTTCCGGCTTCTAATTAGATAAACAAAGATTTAATAAAAGCACATATTTTTGAATTCTTAGCTATGTCCATGTATTTTATTGGGAGGGGGCAGGGCTAAGTGTGCTAAGTTTTTTTTCCCCAGTGATCATTAGCTTGTCAACTCTAAGGTTGTGAGTTTTAACAATGCGCCTGACAAGGTGTCTGTCGGGCTCAGATCTCAATATACAAGGGTTGGTACTTTTTTTCAGGTACTTAAGCTTCCTGCATCAATAACTGGCATTCGTCATAATATTGCCAAGGTAGCTAAAATTGGATAGAAATACCAACAAACAAACAAAAATGTGTTCAATGAGATTTTTTTTGTGTACATCTGTCCAATATCTTTTTTTCTTTTTAATTTATATAATGAAATTGAGAATGGAAATGGGGAATGTGTCAAAGCGACAACAACCTGATCATAGAGCAGACAACAGCCGAAGTCCACCAATGGGTCGTCAATGAAGCGAGAAACTCCAGCACCCGAGCCGTCCTTCAGCTGACCCCTAAACAAATATGTTTACTAGTTCAGTGATAATGGACGTCATACTGAACTCTGAATTATACCCAAGAAACTAAAATTAAAAATCATACAAGACTAACAAAGGCCAGAGGCCCCTTACTTGGGACATGTGCAAAACTGTATCGGGTTAAACATGTACTTTTACTGCAGATTAGTTGAGACATTTTTCATTACAGTATCTTATAAAACAATACTTGTCTCATTGAGATAACCCGACTGTCTCCTTAATACATAAAAACTTTTCCTCAGCGTTTAATAAAGATTCTAAATGGTAAAATTAGCAAGTTATAGACCTGTGGTATTAAAACAATATTATGATAAATATGCATATTATAATGCTGGAAAAAATGAACATGCTAAACTTGTCATGCAAAAGTAATTTTAGTCTCCTTATTTTCCATTAAATCACAAAACAATATTATTATACTAGTAATGATACATGCCTCACTGTACAGATTATTTAATTGGACATGTATGGATAAGTCATGCATAAATTATCTCCCTTTAAAAGATTAGCCCAATAATGCATAACCGAACAACTACGAGAGAGCAAAAATGTTAGAAACTTTTCGTATCATAACATTTTCAATTATAAATTTAAACTCTACTGAAAATGCAAATAAATCTAAAACAGATCTCTTATAAGGATGATTAAGTCTGATAATAGGAGGTTAATTATAGGTATAAAAGTTTTTGAAATCAACCAAGAACTTGTATAGGAATTATAATAAGACAATACAAATCCTTGATTAAGCAAATACATGAATTTGTGAGATGATACATCTGTAAATAATATCATTATGTGTGATGTGAATTAGATTCAATCACTGAATTTTCCAAACCCTTGATTAAAAAAAAAAGAAAATCCTTGAAACCTTTTTTTCAGCATCCCTAATTATGCCAAAGCCACACACAAAGAACAGACCAAAATTTGGTTTATACCAAAAATAGTCTTTTGACATTATTCTTAGTTATAATCAGGGAGGTGAACAATATTATACTTATGTGAGGATATACATAACATAATGATGGGTGTGTTCATTCAAGCATGATAAGACTGTGCCAATTTTAGTAAAAATTAGTCAATGATAGTCAAAATACCTGTTACAGACATGCCAAAATATAGTAAAAATTAGCCAATGCTAGTAAAAATTCCTAATACATATTTTTTTCTCATTTCATACTTGACATATTAGTTTGACTCAACAACTGATGATGTCCACTAATTTTTATTAATGCCAATAATTGAAATAAACTACAGCCTTCCCAATAAGATAAAGTAGCAATCCATTTAAAAATAGAAAATTAAAAAATAAAGATATAAAAACAAGACTATTTTATACACTATAGGTTTAATGAATTGTGAACTGAAGCTTTAATGATTTGTGAACTTTAGCTTTAATGATTTGTGAACTTTAGCTTTAATGATTTGTGAACTTTAGCTTACAAATATATAATTGTATAGAAAACAGAAAAGAGATGGTTTTGAATTTGCAAGGTTCTAGGAAGAGATGTGATGTATCATACCTGCCTGCTGCTCTACACGACAAAATAACGCCCGTTTGAATCTTATGCTAGTTGCCATGGTTATAAACCAACACAAACAACAAAATGTGCACCATTTAAAATTTCAAATTATCTGCAACAGTCACAACAGTTAAAAAATATGCACTTTTGTTGAAATCCTAAGTACCAAATTAAAAATTATAACTTTATCTGAAATTAACCGAAAGTGTTTGATTTAGCAGATATTTTTGTGTTAGCTATGGAAATGTTACCATGGCAACTGTTGCAAATAAGAAAGACATGTATAAATTACCTAGGTCTTCTGTAATCCGATGGTCCGCCAAAAGTAGATCTATATCACAGAAGAAAATGACGATAGAATGTGAATGAAATCTACTGATGTATGTATGGTATACCATTTTGTTGACATAAAAACTATTAGGAATTTTCAGAAAATCCTTCTCTTTGGACAAAGAATTACCTACTTTTTCGTTGAAAATCATTAAAATATCTGTAGCTTTGAAAAAAACTTACAAATTGAGTATAAGAATAACTAGTCCAGTCGATTTGTGCAGATTTTTGACAAAATTGCTCAGATTGTGGTAAAAGCATGAAATTTGGCATAGTAGTAGTATATGTCATGGACAACATTTTAAGCTATGGACCCAATCTGAAAGTCGAAATTGGCGGAAGTGGCGGTCATTTTAAAATGGCGACCGTTTGATCTCAATAGTTTAATAATAAAAAATCATGAAAATGATATTAGAGAAGATATTGACATGAAATCTGGTTAATAGAATAACAGTGATGAATCTAATTGTCTTTTAGAACAAAAGTTTTTGAAATATTACCATATTGAATGGCGGCCATTTTGAAAATCTTTTTTTTTTTAAGCCAAAATATGTAGTCATTATTCAATATAATAAAAAACATGCATTGTGGAAGATATACAAATGTATTTGTTCGAGCTATATAAACAGGACAAAATGCGAGCCTATCCCCCTCCCCGAGTTATTCTTCAGTTTTGTAGCGGGTACAAAAGCATTAAAACGCGGACACGAAGAGGATCATTCGTGCAACCGCTTGTTCAACATAGAATAACAGGAGAATTTTATTTTATACGTACAAATAAAGAAAAAAAATATTTGTATACCTGTCGTTTATAATAGTTGACTGATTACTGGATAATTCGTTTTGTTGATATTGTTCATTTGAAATAACTTTCAAAAACCTTGATTGCAGACATAATTTTTTTTTCATACAAGTAATTTTATAAAAACATAAACTGCTCAAATGTTCTCAATTGACGTTGAAAATATCAAACAATGAATGAAATGTACATGTACATGTTTTGTCAAACCACACTCTGTTTATCATATTCTATCGCATTGTCCTCCACATTAACATAGAGTAGTACAACTTATTACTGCCTTTACACATTTGCATTTCCTTAGTAACCGCGATCACTTTGAATTATAAGTTAAGCGCTTGCTGCAGGAAATTATTATATAGTCATATGGTATATTCATCACAGATGACAAGGACTGTCATCTGAGGACTTCATATATATTGATTTTTTGGTAGCCATTTTGAATGATGGCCATTTGAAAACATGAATTTCCAATATATCATTATTCGTTAATCTTATTAATTCACTGTTTGCATTCATACTTGTTTTACTAATTTATATTGGATATTCACAAAGAGGTCAGATAAGGCATGCACATGTTTACAAAATTAAGATATCAGTATCAAAATTTCTGTTACTTACACGTTTGCCTAAGTAACTTTTTAAAACAGAAATTACGTATATATTATATAATTTATGACCGAAAGTATTTCTTTGGAAAAGATCAAAATTGTAGATTTCGAAAACACTGGAACTAGATATCAGAAAAACATAATGGGCAATTAGACTGGATGGAATGTGTGAAACGGCAAGAGAGGACATGTAAGGGTTTGCAATGCCAAGCAGATACAAACAGAAGAGTCATAGACATTTGAGCTGGCAATCACTCTTTTGATGCAAGCATACGAAGATGTTGGGTCTTGAATTGGTTTTCTTTTCGCTCAATTCAAAACAGTTGAATGAGGGCTATGGAACTGCAGAAGCACTCCAGAATCACAAGGCAAAATGTCACAAATCATGTCAAACAAATTTTCAGACCTCAAAATATTTAATCAGCAAAAAGGAAAACATACTTCTGATGTTGAAGATAAGTTCCCAATTGAAAGGAAACAATAAGTAACCAGACACTATAAAGTGGAACTGGATCAAAAAGAACAATGACTGAAATGTTTTTTTTCTGCGGTGATGTATCTGAAGATCTCCATGATACATCGACATTTTTCAAATCGACAAAAATAGGGCATGACTGTGCATTTTTACTGCAAGACATATTCCCTTAGCCAAAGTAAGAGCTGGAGATGTCAAATCACTAGTATCATGCTTGATGATTGATGAAACTTGACAACATAGCAAATAGGCAGAATAAAAGACACAGAAAGAAATCCAGGAATCTTTTATCCTTGGAGTGCTTTCCTAAATAATAAAATACATTGATGTCACACGGTCTGGAAGAGGTGTTGTACCAATCTCCAAGCTTGCAGATCACGCTAAATTGTACAGTAAACGCCTGGAACATCTTGGAGTTATCATGGAAGGAAGAACTGATACAACGCAGTTAACAAAATTGAAATGTAGCTGCCATAGGATATCTATAAGCATACAAGCAAGATAAATTAGTGCTCTTGATTTTTAACAAATGTAATCGTGAAGCTCTGAAGCAGAATCATAATAAAAGGGTAAAAATGAAGGCATCACCATAGCCATAGCAGGCAAAATATATATGCTTGATACTAAGAATAACTTTACAGGGACACTCAATAACAGCTGTTGACACGAATAAGTTCAACAGACATAAGTTTCCTTAGTAAGAATGATACAGGATGGCCAAACATCGAGACACAGTCCAGAAATATCGTTGAGAGGCAGACAAGACTTACCATTTCTCAGCTATAATAGTTCAATTGTGCAACTCGTCGTTGAAAGGATACAACTGCAACTTATCGGTCCTCAGATAGAGAGTGAGATGTCTCAAAGATTGTGGAACCGATTCATTTGGAAAGCCAACATTGAATGTCCCTGTAAAACTTTTTATAGTAACAAGCTTAACTCTCCAAACTATTCTAGTTACTTTGACTATGAAGAGGCCTTCATAATCACGACTAAAAGACATGGCCTGTTTCAGAACTTCCCCAACATATTCGTTGAGAATCCGAAGAAAGACGCAACCTTTCATGTGTGCTTGCATATTATCTAAGGCAGCTAGTATTCAATTTTTCAGAAGTGTTGTATTAATCATTCCTTCAATGACAACTCATATTTACTAAGAACGTTTACTGTACAATTTGCCAATATCATCAATTTCAAATATTAAAACAGTATCTGTTCCAGAGTGTGAGCCGTCACTGTTTTCTATCAATTTGGCCAGCCCCATTCCATGGATAAAAGATTTTTGACTTTTTTTCTGTTTCTCAAATTCTGTCTAATTGCCTTGTCGTGCAGTTTTAACAAACATTTAGCATGATATCTGCTCCTGAAATATTAATCTCCAGCACTGAGTCTTGCTAAAAGAACAATGGTTAGTAGTTCAAGTGACAGTCACATACTCTATTGTCGATCATAATTGTCGAGGCTTCATGATGATAGTCAGATACCTCATCACAATGAAAGAAAAAAAAAAAACCTGCAATCATATTGTTCTTGTTAATTCATCACAACCGTGGCTGGTTATTTTACTGGTATTTTCAATCCTTGACTCATCTTAGACTTTTTTCGTTTTTCCTGACAAAATATATTTTGATCTTAAGATTTGCTTGGACAGGATAAGCACCTTTTGCCTTGTGATTCTCCCATTACATGACCTTCCTTAACTTGGAACAGTTGTATGCTTACAAAAAATGACTGATTACCAGCTCAAATGTCTATGTCTGCTCTTTTTGTATTTCATTGGCATTGTAAATCCTCATGTGTCCTCTCTTGGCGTTACGGAAATCTTTCAGTCTATTTATTATTTTATCAGCTCCAGTGACTTTAATACCTACGTATTATTCCTTTTCAACATACAGTGGTCATAACTTATATTATATATACGCATTTTTTGGTGGTAAAAAAGTAACTAAGCCCTACATGCTAAACTGTAATTAAAAGAATTTACGCGTATTTTTTAAATACATTTATTTGTTAACATATGCATGCCTTATTTGAGCACTTGGTGAATATATCCTATATGAATAGCAACAGTCATAAATAAATGATTAGCAAAACTAGTTGTAAATGCGTATAAAACTTAATATTAATTCAAAAAAAAGATTAAGGATAGCGAATAATGATATATTCGAAATTTACATTTCCAAAATGGCCACCATTCAAGATGGCCACCTAATACTTCAATAGTCCTCAGTTAATATTCTTTGTCATAAGATATACGAAAGTTTATCAAAATTGGTAAAGTAATATATTTTTCATATTTTTTCTAATAATTTTTATTAATTTTTTAGACATGATTTCAAAATGGCCACCCAGAGCCGCCATTTTAAATTTCAGAATTGGGTCCATAGCTATAAATGTTAGTTACGACCTCAACTAACCCTCTGCAAAATTTCATGCTTTTACCACAATCTGAGCAATTGTTTCACAAATCGACTGGACTAAACTTTTTATTGTAAAAAGTAAGATTTGTTTAAACAGCCAATGATTTTCGTCTTAATATTATATAAATGGATTTACTCATGTTAAATGTGTATATCTAGGGGACACAATTCTGTAGCTTCTTCCTAACAACCAATTAATTATCTCCCATTTTCATCCTTAGGGGAGATAATTATGACAGTAAATATAAGCACATCCAACAAAATGGTATACAATAATTAGGCAATAGCTTTATTACAAAAAACATCATGAGTTAGACAAATAGACTATTCTTTCTGTTCTGCAATTATACTTATTCTCTATATGAAATTCAGTAAAATATTTAAAAATAAACTATGACATATTATTCATTAGCTTTTTGTATTGAAGTTAAGGAAATTTAAATGAGTTTCACATTTCATTTTGCAATACACAAAAATAAAGTTTGATTCTTATTTCAATAGGAAATTAATAATAATTAAAAAATTAAATGCAATGAAAATTTCAACATTTCTTTTTTTCTTACTTCCAGTGTACAATTTATCAAAGACGGATATAAAAGATACATTGCAGAACAGATTATCTTTAACAATGTTATCTAGTTACAAATATGATCAATTTGCTACCAAGTATGATTTCTAAACATTTCATCATTGTCATATCATACGTGAAAGTTAGTAGAAAATGATTATTTGTAACAAGATATCAACACAGTTCTAATGATGCATCTAAGTCATACATTTAATACCAACTTTTATTAAGAAATACTTTTTGAAGGATGACTAGGCAATTTATATAAAAAGAATACTTCTTTGAGAGAAGTTTGCAAAATTCTGTTGCAATCTTTAGTGTAGTATGTCAAAGAAAAACATTATACCCTGGTAAAAATAAATCTAGATGCATTGCATGTTAAAGTTAAGTTCTAGCAACTTTAGCTGAAGTAAAAAATTTAAAACAGAATTAGTCTTTCTAATTTTAGATCTACAAAACAAGTACTACTATTCCTAACGAAACATGAATCTCATTTGAGCAAACACAGACATATTTATTTGGACAGTGAGATTGTGCTTTTTAATGATGTCTAACAAAATCGTTGATAAATCAAAATACAATCTGATTCCCAAAGTTTTTTTTTTTTGAAAGATAAAATTTCATATAAAGTTGTTGGTCTGTCTGTGTTTGACAAAAATATGGCATGGCTATACATTTTAAAATTATGCAACTAATGAAAACGAACATACACAGTACGTAAGATTATTACAATGCAACGCATTTTCAAACCCACAATTTGGTATAACATAATGGTACATATATGATGTAATTTGTGGCAAAACTGCAATCAGTCATGTTTGGCAATAAAATGTATTGCATGAAAAAGAAAATTGGCTGAGTTTGGCAATAAGTAAAATAGTTGCACTGCAATAAAATTTCACTGTATATATGAATATGAAATATGATTTTCTTTGAAATTCTATTTAATTGAATTTTGGAGGAAGAATGATTTTTCTTTGCTGTGATTTAGATAGATCAGGTTCAGAAATTTTTGCAATGACTTATAATTGCAGAGAATGCAAAAAGACATACAGCAATAATTCAAACTCATATTTCAATTTTATAAACCATTGTTTGGTATACAGCATTTGCAAATTATTCATTTAATGTTATAATTTCTGAGTTTACAGCAATTAAGGTAAAACGATTTGTAAATTTCTTCCCAACTTGAAAAGAAGCAATTTAAGGTTAATTCCAAACTTCTAACTAATTATTAATACAGAGCTGATGTTTAAAACCATGCAAATAACTGTACAGTTTAAAACCATGCAAATAACTGTACAGTTTAAAACTATGCAGTTGACTAAACACCTTGTAAAATGTTAGCAAACAGCAAAATGTTGTTGTCTTGCTATGTGCTATTTATGATTGACTATTTAATGCTGAGTTCACACGTAATTGAATTGGATTTACATTAACTAATTCAATTAGTTTAATTTGCATTTGAAACTTTAACGTTTAAAGTCAATTCTAATTTCGAATTGCAATGCGCGTCAAATTCGCTTTATTGTCCTAACGACGTAACTTTTAATTTGTATTAACAAAACGTGTATTTCTAATGCGAATTAGTTAATTGAATTAGCCAATTTGAATCATTTCGAATTAAAAAAGAAGAGTGTGTGAAGCGATTATCGAATTCAATTCGCATTCGATTCAAATTCAATTCGAATTAAATGTACGTGTGAACGAGGCATAAGATTAACTATTGACTATTTGGATAGTATGTTTCTCAGCGAATTAGTTAGCTATGATTATTGAATAACAACAACACTATACATTATCACTGAAATCAAGTTAGTTGTTAACTATTTAAGATAAGTTTGGACAGACAAACCAGTCATAACAATATTCTCCTGCTTCAGTTAGCCAGGCTACAGCGAAGGTAACTAGTTCTAATTAAAAAAAAAAAAAAGCAAGAAAAAAAATAAAAATAATATTAATCATATCTTACCTTTCTTTCCATAAGTATTTAGTTTGTCTGAAAAAGAAAGATTTAATATTTAATATTTTGTAGTATTATAATTGCCTATCTTAACTCACAAGTCAACACTGAATTTCTTCAAACTGTTAAATTTATTCTATTTCAGATTTGCTTTACATATTGGTCTCAGACCCATCTTTTAGCATTAAGGGTTATTTTAACGTATTAGTAAATTATAATACTAAAAAAAATCAATCAGTTTGATCTTCGGCTGTGTTGTTAGATTCTAATTTCAAAAACATACTTTACAATTAGTATAAATTTACCAGCTTTCTTGCAATATAAACAAAATAATAGACTTACTGTTTGTCTCTAGGTGATAATGGAACAATAATATTTTTACGCCCATGAGGTTCGTATCTACCCGGTTTGAATGTGTGATAGGAATTTTTGGCTACGTAAAGTCCTCCAGTTTCTAATTGGTTAACATCTGTTACAACATGTCCCTCTAAATCACAGATCCTAAAAAGAAATTAAATATAAAATGAACCATGTCCGCAAATCGCTTCATTTTTCAATATAATGTGAACCAAGTCCTGGTCTTCCTTTCACATTTCAATATAATGTGAACCAAGTCTTGGTCTTACTTTCACATTTCAATATAATGTGAACCAAGTCTTGGTCTTACTTTCACATTTCAATATAATGTGAACCAAGTCTTGGTCTTACTTTCACATTTCAATATAATGTGATCCAAGTCTTGGTCTTACTTTCACATTTCAATATAATGTGAACCAAGTCTTGGTCTTACTTTCACATTTCAATATAATGTGAATCAAGTCCTGGTCTTACTTTCACATTTCAATATAATGTGAACAACAAAATGTTGATGTGAACACTTGTGTGGCATATGTTTTATAAAGCAAACATCATAATGAACATGTGTGGGTTTTCAATAAGAACCTTTGTGGTCTCCATTACAAAACTGAGCAAGGAAATGACATCACAGTTAGATTAGTTTTTGACTTTTGCTATAAAAAGATCAATATCTTGGTCCAGTTGATACAACATTTTACAGGTTGATGCATCTTTGTCCTCACCGGTTTAGACTGAATTTACTCCATTTTAATCAGATGGTGTCATGTGGTTGCCTTCTCATTGACATAAACTTTGCATCTCTATGAATGCAGGTTCTACAGAATGGTGAGCAGTGTTTGCTCCAAGAGGCATCCATAGTGCTACTTAGCATATTACAAGAAAATATGAAAGCTAAGCCCAAAAAAAAAACACATTTGGAACCAGTTGGTAAACAAAAATATCAAATTAAGAATATAAAGTATCTCCCAAAAAGAGGTGTGGTTATGAATCAGCTTAACATATATGCATGAGGGGTCTGATGGGTTATTTTCGTTCTTCGTGATCGGCACATTTTTGCTATCATGATTCGTTTTTCTACAATATTTTCGTGATCCGTCATCATGTAAATTTATTTTCTGTAAATCGTGATTGACAAAAAAATCAACTCGTGAATTGTGATGAGACCCCCCCATCAGGCCCCTCATTCATTAAAACTGCAACTTGAAAATTCAATGATACAACTTGCATTCTCTGAAATCCAATGTGCACATATAATAGATAATAGTGAATATATTAAGCAATTTTGTGGATGTAGAGAAGAAAGTATGATCCCTTGGATCATTGGTCAAATTTCACTCTTTAATTCTATCACAACTTACATCTAGCACTCTCTGATGTAAGAAATCTAATCTTTATAAAGTCAGCACTTCTGTAATGTCCATCTGACCTTGATTCTTTGAATATTAACTTGTGTCACCTGTTTTTTCCTTTAAAACCGGATATTTCAGACATGGAATTCTAAGAATTGGAAACTTCTTATAGAAATTTTTTTTAACACACCAATAAAATTGAGAATGGAAATAAGGTATGTGTCAAAGCAACAACAACCTGACCATAGAGCAGACAACAGCCGAAGGCCACCAATGAGTCTTCTATGTAGCAAGAAACCACCAGCATCCGGAGGCGTCATAATGAATTTATCCTCAAAAGCCTGTAACATTTTGATCCAACTGATTCTAAAATCCAGATGACATTTTGACCAATAAGGCTTTAATCCTAGAAAATCTCATCACGTGTAAAAAAAATCTGACTATTCTTTAACCACACAGAATTTTTTTTATCTCACAACAGTATAAATTTTAACTTTTTACACCATAACTTCTGTGCAACAATATAAAATTATGCAGTGAATATTCCACATATTGATCAAAGCAGAAAAAAGGTGTACACAAGAAAAGCTCAGTAGAAAATTGAAAGTCACATCTAGATAATAAACTGTTTTCTCACCAAATATTTGATGGTTTGGTAAAAAAAATATAAAAACTAATTCTGAAGAGTCAAATTTGGTTCTGATCGGAAAACAGTTTATAAAGCCCAAAAACCTAGGTTTTACATGGAAAGCCACGTCTGTGTTCTACTTACTGATCGACCCGATACTGATGCTTCTCTCTAATGGCTTCGTGAACAACCTTTATTGCCTCAGTCATACTTTCCAACTGTCGATAAGACAATCCAACCGTAGTTGGCTTATCAATATCCTGCCCATTAACGAAAACTCTGAAATTAACAAGTTTATGAATGATAATTACTCACTCGTCACACCGGTAGTTTAAACTATCTGCAACTTTTTCCGCTATGGCTTTAGCTGTCTCGTGAAAGGAATGCTGCTGGTGTGGTAAAAGGCAAACCTTAATTGCACTTTCTGTAAAGCGCCCATTTACTACGATACTGAAACAAAAGAAATTTATCACATTTGTTAGTGGGTGAACTCAAGGACAATTAGACAGAATATTTCACAAAGGTTTTAAAATGTCAGACCCACCAAAGAAATATAAGCTTGTTTTTGTGACCAGACATAGCCCAAAATTTATAGACAGGAGAGTTCTCTGAGAGTTCTCTAAGGCTTTACATTGTAAAAGGACACTTTTGTAAATCTATATGATATTTCAATGTTTTCAAAATCCTAAGAAAGCATGGGGTCAAACTAGATGGACAGGACCCCCAAGTCACCCTCTCAACTTTTCATCTCAGGATCAACCAATAATAGCCACTGTTTAGAAGTGTCAGAATAATAAGTTCCTTCACATTTATTTTTAATTTATTCTTAAAAGTATTGTTCTATTTTTTTATAATTTGTATATATCTTTATCTTTATTTGTGTATCTTTATCTTCATCAATATATCATTATTTATAAATTCAATTGCCTGATAAACTAACTATTTTTTTTGTTTCAATAAATTGTTTAACAAAATTTCACTGTATATTCCTGTAATTAATAAATAAGACATGCAAATAACATGCAATAATATTTAATAACATGCATTTAAAATAACATGCAATTAATGGCATATCTAATTATCCAAAGAAATGTTTTCATGCAACATGCAAAATGCCAAATAAAATAGATTTGAATGTTCTTGTAATGTATGAATGTTATGCAGAACTATGTTTCATACCATTCGTTCTATTTAATTAGTTAATTAAAATATCAATCTATTATAAGCTTTAATTTCTACAAATCTTAGATTTCTACAGAAAGCAATTTCAGAGCCTGACAATTGCTCTTATATTATAAATTGACATAATTTATTGCCCTTCATGAGAAATAGCAATGGCTTATTCCTTCAAAAATGAGCAATGGTAAAAAGCATATTTCCCTGTTTATTTTCAAGAAAAAACAGGTGATTATATGATTTTTTCACTAAAGTAAATACCAGAGTATACTTCTCGCTACATTGAAGACCTGTTGGTGACCTTCTGCTGTTATTTTTTCTATGGTCGGGTTGTTGTCTCTTTGACACATTCCCCATTTCCATTCTCAATTTTATTCTGCTAGATTTGATTATAAATATGAAAATATTTGAATACTAATTGCAATAAATATACCTCTTGGCATTGCTCTTTATTGAAGGGAACTTAGCAGTAGTTGCCATTAAGGATTTGTATAGCAAGATACTTACTATACAAAACCTTGTTGCCATCAAGGAAAATAACTCCTATCAAGCCATAATTTAAAAGTCAAATTCCAGATTTCACTAATCATTTTCTGTAAATTAATTCCAACTATCATGATCTATTCTATTTCCTATAGCAATGATAAACACATGATATTTAGCTGAATTAATAAATGAGTTCTTGCACAACAAGCTTTTCGTTCTAACGTTTGTTATATTTGTTATTTTCCTGAACAAAAAATGTTATTAGTTACAATATTTATTAAATGCTTATGGTTAACTCAGTTAAATGAATCGAATCTGATATAAAAAAAAATTGAAAAGTAGTATCCTTTTGGTGATTCTTAGAAGTAAAAAAGGCAAGAAGATTTTTCAAAATGATTTATTCCTTCCCCTTAAAACTTCTATTTTGTCTAAAATATATGAGTGTCATCAAATGATAAAATCATATAATTTGCTAACTAATGAAACTAATGAAATCTAATATTATTTGTTTCCTTAAAGTGGTGATATTTCAACAGATAATGTAAAAATAAATGAAAAATATGAAAATTCAAAAAAAGTCCATTGCTGGGTCATATTTGACCTTTTGGATGGAAAATTATGTCTTATCAATTGTTAGCATGTTCTTGGGTCTAAGGTTTTCCAATGGAAATAAAGAGTTCCTGAGATATACCAGATAAAAAGAGTGTTTGAATAATCCCACCTCCCCCCACACGCACACACATCATAAACACAAAAGTACTATTTAAGACTATGTTAGGCATGTTCCCCTCACAAAATTCCTTGCTGTAGTCTGATGCCACTGGCATTTCCCCTCAAGAAATTCTTGCTGTAGTCTGATGCCACTGGGCATTTCCCCTCAAGACAGTAATCATCCTTGCCCCCAAATTCTGATTGATGCCACTGGACAATGGGCATTTCCCCCCTAACAGACAATTCCTTGCTGTAGGTTTGATGTCACTGGGCATTTCCACCTCACAGTAAATTCCTTGCTATAGTCCTGATGCCACTAGGCATTGCCACCCCCTCACAGTAAAATTCAGTGCTGTAGGTCTGATGCCACTAGGCATTTCCCCCCTCACAGTAAAATTCATTGCTGTAGGTCTGATGCCACTGGGCATCTATTCACACCAACATCATACAATCTAACCATGTTCCCTTAAAGTAACATGATGTAGCTTCTTGGAAGGTCCATTGGGATTTGAGTAACAGGATATTGGGTTTATCTTGGATATAGCCTCAGGAAAGACAACTTTTATGTTTGTAACTGATCAACAGCAACAAGAAACATTTGACATTACAAGGTCAAACTTAGGAACCAAAATCATGACATGGAAAAATAGTTTTAAAAGAAGAAGGATTAGTAAACATGTACGTATTCATGGCCTTGAAACAATATGGTAGTAAAATTAATAATTAAATTTTAATTGAATTTTTTTCTTATTTATATTAAAATCCTTTGGCTTTTAAATAGTGAAAGATCTAAAATGATTTAAAAACATAACTAATTAATGATACTATAACCATATGTTTTGCTGGGTATTGATCATCTATTATTAAATATTTCAAAGAATATTTCACACTGAATATTTGTTCTACTTATGTATACATAACCCCAACTTGACTCTTTCATTAAATCTGTGCCAATTTTATAGAAAGATATTTAATAGAGGTCAAGCTTTAATTATATTACCAAATCTAGTAAATAGTTTAATGATTGAGCTTCTTTTAATGATCTGCACTTTATTATAAATCCTCAAATTAGGTAATGCTTTGAATTTTCTACCATTATAAATATGGCTATAGATATGTTTTAGTGTGTGGGTAGGTCAAAAGGAGGAAAGATTTTAAAAACACTTTTATTTTTCAAACGTTGCATACAATTTTAAATAAACAATTAAGTCCTTTACTCATTCTTTGGCAGACTTTTGAAAACATTTACCAACCTTGAACGTTATCTTTACTCATTCTAAGGCAGAATTTCAAAAACAACCACCACCCATTTATAATATCTTTAGTAGTTCTTCGGCAGAAAAAAATCCCACCATGAATCAATTTACTTGATCTTAAATGCTCATTCTTTGTGAGTCTTTTTTTTTTAAAGAAAACAAAACCCTCAATAGAAGTTATCTTGTCTCATCCTTTGGCAGAATTTCGAAAAATCACTTCCACCCATTGAATTTTCTTTGCATATTTTTAGCATTTCAAAGAAAATCCACCTCCCCCGTCCTTTTTCCAACCAACCATACATTTGTATTTTTAATAAATAAAAAATCATTATGCGTTTTATACCAATTTTCCTGGGCTTCGTGGGTACAGGTGAACCACGAAATAAAATGTTCAACGAACCACATATATCAATAGGCTTTATATGAAGAGATTGTCAAAACCCCGAAATCAAATATCCAATAATATGCAAGATTTCAGCAATCCAAGTAAATTGATAACGTGACGAAATTAAATGAATCCACAGTAATTCAGGAGATGAAAGGAACAAGTATCTTGTCATAATGGACATAGACTAAGTGGGTGAAGTTTTAAAAGGGTCAAATTGAAATTTATGCCTCGTTCACATGTACATTAAATTCGAATTTAATTCAAATTTCGAATGCGAATTGAGTTAGCTAAGCACGTTCACACATTCTTCTTTTTTTATTCGAATTATCCAGTTTGCATTAGAAATACGCTTTTGTTAATACGAATTAAAAGTTAACGATGTTGGACAGTAAAACGAATTCGTTGTGCATTGCAATTCCAATTAGAATTGATGTTAGGACGTAAAACGTTCGAATGTGAATTAAACTAATTCAAATTAGTAAATGTTAATCGAATTGGAATTACGTGTGAACTCAGCATAACATAAGTAAAACATTTGGAAGGTGTTGAAAAGACAATATCCAAATGCAAGCATCATGGGGACTCAAAAGGATGAATAAAGCTCCCAACCCTCTTCAAACATTTTATTAAATTTTGCAATCTTTTGATAAATTTTTAAAATTTATGATTTAACCCGATCAGTGTGAAATATTCTTTTTGAACAAATGTTATAATGGTCCATTACGCTGCATCTGAAAATCTGTAATGATGCTTTTGCTAGCCTAAGCTTCTAAAATGAAAACAAATCTAAATAAATGATAAGTTAGATAAAATAAAGCATATATGTATGACAAACTAGGCAAACAAACATATAAAATATATAGAAAGCTGAAAAATGAGGTTAAGCATTGACAAAACAACTGAATAATAGCTTATATTAAAACATAAAATATACTACAAAGGAAATATGTTTAGAAAATAAAACTTGCATAAATGAAAATGTACGCGTTTTTAATATTTAAAATTTGAATATCAATTGCATTTTATTTTACTCTGTAAATAAACAAATTTGCTATGAAATAGAGACACTTACAAGGAAATGGAGCCTGATGATTAAATGTGATAACAAAAAATTTCCAAAGAGAATTTGAGGTTACAAAATTGCCTATTTTGTAAGGTAACCATGGTAACAGAATTATGATTTATCGTCATAGATTTTTAAGATTAGTTGCATTCTGTATTTTTCCGTCTTATATTAACGATATATCAACCACAATCATGAGAAAATTTAGACAAATTTAAAAAAGAAAAAAAACAAATGAAATTTTCTAATGGATATAAGAAGATGTGGTATTAGTGCCAATGAGACAACTCTCAATCCAAGTCACAATTTGTAAAAGTAAACCATTATAGGTCAAAGTGAGGTTTTTATCACGGAGCCTTGGCTCAAACCAAAAGCAATTTATAAAGGCCCAAAAAGTCTTTTTGATTAATAATTGAATTTTTCATGTCTTTACATAAGATTATACACAAATTATTTATATCATTGGTTTACACTAACTATAGAGACAAATTGTAAAAGAGAAAAGTCGTTAGTGACATAAATATGAAAAGCATTACTTTCATAAACACTCATAAATCATTTCGTAGAGGGACACTTTCATTGAACTTTTGAGAGAGCAAACATCGCACACCAAAATACTAATAAAGAACAGCGAACTTTAAATAAATAGATGACAGGCCCTAAGAAGTTTGGATTCAAAATTTAATGAAAAACAAATGTAAAAACTTGAAATTACCAAATACGTGTATATCTATCAATGAATAGTTTCGAAAACACTTCAAAAATATAGATAAGATCATTAGAAATTTAAGTTTAATATGTTTTATGTCAACTACCCTCTCAGCCTGTAAAAGTGTATTGGTGACCTTCAGCTGTTTTCTGCTCTTTGCGGTCGGGTTGTTGTCTCTTCGACACATTCCCCATTTCCATTCTCAATTTTATTGAAATATAAAATGTTTCAGGAATAAAAAATAAAAAAACCTTTTTGTTTTGTTTGAATATGTTCAGGACATTTTATCTAGTGACTGAAATTTTCATTTCTAGCTTATTATTGAAAACAAATTCCATTACCATGGTTTACCTTAAAAAAAACTTTGCTACCACAATTTCAGGCTACTTTCAGCTGAATATTGGCTATTTCGTGCATGGCATTCAGTTTTTATTGGTGGTGGAATTTAGCCAAATAGAAATTTTATCGTCCAAAATGTTTGTTACTATACTAACATAACTTTCAGTGGTATAAGAGTTCAGTTTAGACAAATATCAATGCATTAGCACATTTAATGACTCCAAAGTGGCACTAGTTACAAATATTTTGATCCAACTTAAAAGTTTAGTAAACTCTTGCCTTATCATATTTTTAAAATTCTAAACATCCACTTTTGATCCGTAATCTCTCCGTCATATAACTTTAACAACCTGTCATAATTGTTTTGGACCTTGAGTCTCTCTGATTTTAGAAATATCAAACCAATATATTTTTTAATGATATAAAAATGTCATGTTCTTTTGTACAAATATGAGTGTTGTAAATACAAACTCAGTTGTCAAGACGATAACATAAATTACATGTTGAAATGCCATCATTATACCATCAGAAACAAGAGGTATAATCTAAAAATCCATACAAGTATGTATACTTAAAGATTTCTGGAGAATCTTATGTGGGACTTAAGGAATTTGTTTTTGATAAAATTAAGACCCTGCTGTGTAAATCATTAGAAAAGAATATTGGGTTAGGACAATAAACTAAGTAAGGTTTGTGACCTGCAAATATTTGGTTAAAACAGAGGCAGTTTTTTTAAAATTCAGAATTATTTCTTGCATAGTTATTCATCAAAAACACATTTTGAAAGTAGGAGTTTTTAACGACTTTGACTGGCTAAACAGTCCTCCCACAGTTGGCTAGTAATTTCATAGGCAAAGTATCAGACTTATATTCTTAATACTAATAAACAAATAGTTTGGCCCTTCCCCCTTCCAAAAAAATAAAATGCCTAAGAATCATTCAAAGGAGTAGGTCCAGTAAGGGCCGATTTTGGCCTCAAATTTCAAGTTCATTTAACGAAAGATTTAAGACACTTTTTAAACACTTAAGTGTCTATTTCAATTGATTTGATTAGTTTATGTGATAGATTTTAACTGATTTAGTCATTAAATACGCTCCAATTCAAGCTTAAATATGAAAAGTCTATCAAATATGCCAAAAAACGTCACTTTCCAGATGGTTTTTGTCAAAAATGAAAGTGGCCGCATTCGTGTTCATCCTCAACCTTTATATATGTTATGTATTATCATCAAATACAACTTACATTTCAATTTATGAATGAACACGAATGCGGCCACATTCATTTAAGACGGAAACTGCCTAAAATCTAACTAAACTGCTAAAATTGTGAAGATTTCAGTAATTTAGCATGACTTCATGATGCTAGTACCCGATATATGTGAACTGTATTGTCAAAAACAGTCCATATTCATGTAGCAGAAGCATTCTACTTTCCAATAAAAAGCTAAACGATTACATTTTCAAAATTTGGTAAAACTGCTATATTTTGGGGCCAAAAAGGGGTCTTACTGAACCTACTCCTTTGGATATTGCTTAATCTAAATGTCTTGTGTTCAGAATTCAACCAAAAAAATACTGGATTTGATGTTTTAAATACAAATTTTTAACTCTTGAGTAAATCTTGAAAGTGGATGGTTGCTAAGAGTATCCAAACTTCTTGCTTACATGCAATAACAAGAAACAATGATATAACATAATTTCTGAACAGAATAATTATTTATGGAGTGCTAATTATTTAATGAAGTAGAAATGGATTCTGAAGAAGTTCTGTTCTACATTAAACATTCATAGATTAATTAATTAAGAACATTTTAAATTAATTAACATTGCATGCATGTACTATTAAAATTTAATAACATTGTAACCAATAGACAATAACTCCTAGCCAACTATACATGCTATGAAATAGAACTGAATACAAACCAGCTTTGGTTAATAATTTATCCAAAGTTAAATATACATACTCGATTGCTTTACCCTGAGTTGGAATTTGGGATATTTTGCCAGTAACATTCTCTAAATGTTTATTGTGGTGTGCTGGTATAAGCTGAAAAAGAAAAGAAAGAAACATTAAGCCAAAGAAAGACAAACATTTGTTGTGTGCTTGTACATAATTCTAAGCAAAATTGAGTAACAAAAGTTATGTCAGTTTGAATACTGTGGATTCACTGAGGACACAATAGGCCCCC